>JAVKLF010000083.1:3086238-3100698 GCA_034783495.1 Millerichthys robustus | reverse complement strand
ATGCAAACGCATGTCTGAGGAAATAGAAATAAGGACATATATATATTTCTGCATTTATTTCCGATTATGACAGGATCAGTCCTCCATAGATTATAGCTCGTTATGTCATTTGATTTTTTTTTTTCAGACAAATAAATCCTATAACTTTTGCTCTGGCTTGAGCCAACAATTGTTACGTTATAAATTATTAGATTCAAGTGAAATATGTACAAATGTACAGCAACAACCTGGCAGTAATGTAATGCATTCAGTGATTACTAGTGAATCCCTCCCCATCTCTCTTTACATTTTTAAAAATGTTTTCTCAAATAAGCTTGGTTCTATCATGTAGGGTTGTTTAAATAGAAAAGAGGAATATGAGATGTCAGTCATGTTGCAGCAACCATAGATCACTGATTAATGGCTGTTTAGTGATTTTCAGAATAAAGGAAAAACAGCTACACTTATTACCAACGAATGTGTCGATCTGTGGTTTCTATTGCTAATCCACCTGCTTGTTATATGGTCTTTTCAAAGTTTTTACATTATTGTTTCTAATTGCTGCAGATCCCCTGACTTTCATGATGAGATCAAGATCAAGCTGCCTGCCTCTCTGTCTGACCACCACCACATTCTCTTCACCTTTTACCACGTCAGCTGTCAGCAGAAGCAGAACACACCACTGGAGACCCCTGTGGGATACACGGTAAAAAAAAAGGATACTGCAATCCTCATTAGTCTGGGGGATTTCATACACCAAAAGCTACAAATGAACATATTAATATCAGCAGGAAATTATAATCCATACATAACTAGTTTTTCTTTCATTGTGTTTGGTCGTCTGCAGTGGATCCCGATGTTGCAGAGTGGACGCCTGCGAACAGGACACTTCTGTCTGCCTGTGTCTCTTGAGAAGCCACCTCAATCATACTCCGTTCTTTCCCCAGATGTAATAACTTTTTCTTTCAACCAGCTTTCGCACATCCTCCTAATAAGCAGTACAAATGTATCGGCTAAGCTCTTTACTATCACTGTTTTCATTTTCCTAGTAAAGCACATATTAAACTGTGTTTTGTATTTTAGGTTCCTCTACCAGGAATGAAGTGGGTAGACAACCATCGAGGTGTTTTCAATGTGGAACTGGTGTCTGTTTCAACCATTCACACACAGGTAATATTATTCCATACAGCAACTTTAAAAAGACTTAAAGTGTATCACCTCCTGTGGCTTAATACTCTTATCTTGCCTATTATCATGTGTATAAATTTCAATAAAATACACTTTATGTTTATGTTTAAAATAAACTTCTCAGATTTTTTTTACTATTACTACTTGTTGCCACTGAGAATCCTTCAGAATCATCACATTAGAAGTTATTTACAATTTCCATTAAAGTTAAGAGAGAGTTATATTTTTTTCACTTAAAGTCAGAAAGTTTCTCTCAGTTCTAGTTTGTTAGTGGGTGAATCCTACCTCGCCAGTAAGTTTCTGAGGTCTACTCCATCTCTGTTTTGGCCACTGTGTGGAGGGCTTGACTGTGGGTCCTAAGAACCTAACTGGGACTAATGTGCTCATAAATCACTGCTCTTGAGACAGATTAGATTTACTGGATTCTCCTGTGTTCTTGTGGTAATGTTCGTTTTGCGGTCTTTACTCAGTGAGCCAACCTGCCGACTTATTGACGAGTACAGATGAGTAGGTCCAAGATTCGCTTTTGGTTTTTTTTTTTGGTTCTTTCTCACTTTTCTTTTTTACTTTTCTTCAACTTTAACAAATTTGTATTTTCTTTAAGTTTGGTTACTCTAACTTTTGTTTCTTTTTTTTTAAATAATTTTTGTTATGGTTCAGTAGTCTTCTAATCTTTCCTTTATTTCTTCCTCTTTTTACGTTTGTCCTGCATTTTCTTTTAAAACTTTCTTCTTATTTTTTTCTTTTCCCAAATATATTTTTCACTATATTATTCTTCATCCCTAACCCCCAATCTCCCTTTTTAGGACCAGTACTTGGATAAGTTCTTTGCCCTGGTACATGCTCTGGATGAGCATGTGTTTCCAGTCAGGATAGGAGACATGCGCATCATGGAAAACAATCTAGAGGCTGAGCTCAAATCCAGCATTGCAGCACTCACCTCAGCCCAGCTTGAGCCGGTGGTTCGATTTCTTCATCTTCTGCTCGACAAGTTAGTGCTGCTTGTAGTTCGGCCACCAGTCATTGCTGGACAGATTGGTAAGCTTTTCGATTGCACTAACTCAAAATGAGTGAGCGTTACTGAATTTACAGTAAAAATGATTTGCTTTGCATTTAGTCTTATATAGCTGTGTCATGTACACACAATTGTTGCATAGTTTTCCTTGTGTGTGTGTTTTAGTGAATCTAGGTCAAGCGTCCTTTGAGGTTATGGCGTCAGTTGTTAACCGGCTTCACAAATACCTGGACACCAGCCAAGATATGCACGGTCGCAACAGCCTGCTGTCCTCTTACATCCACTACATCTTCCGCTTGCCTAGCACAGACCCCAACTCATCATCTCCAGGTATAATCTAAATAATACAGTTATTGTTAGATTTTTCTTCATTTGTTTCCTGCTCTTTTGTGTTTATACCTTTTCTGTTAACTGCATCCATTTCCCAGCTCACCCTCACTGTTTGTTACAAGACCAGCCCGCCATTTCTTTTCTATTTCTTTTTAACGTTTGCCTTTCTTTCCTCTCATATTCATTTTATCTTCTGCCTGCCCAACACAGACACCAACTCATCCCTAACAGGTAGATATGTTGCATTACAACAAATTTTAATCTGCGTTCGCTTTTCTATGTAAATCACAGTTGTCACTTTAAATAATATTAAATTGAGCATTTCATGTTTGGCTTAAAAAAAACAACATTTTTTGGAATCGTTGTTTACTGATTCATAAATCTTCCAGTACAAGAGTGCATTAAACATGGCTGAATTACTATTTTTGAAATTGTGGACTCACAACCATATGGTTAAGAAGGGTGTTACCAACCTCCACATTCTGAGTGACTCGTACATTTTGTCCTTGTGTGTTCCAGGTCCTGGAGGATTGGGAGGTTCAGTTCACTATGCCACCATGGCTCGTTCAGCTGTTCGGCCAGCCAGCCTCAACCTCAGCCGCTCCCGCAGCCTTAGTAACAGTAATCCAGATATTTCCGGTACGCCCACATCTCCCGATGATGAGGTTCGCTCGATAATCGGCAGCAAGGTAAGCTGGGAAAAAGAAGCCTTTGTTCGTTTAATACTATGAGGTCAGCACATTTAAAGGAAAAAAAGAGACACCCACACTCAAAAATGTTACTTGTTGACAGAACCAGCAGCAAAGATATGTTTTTTGGCTACTTAACCCCAGACATTATTTGCCTTGCCCACACCACATGTGGGTGTCAGATACCAGAGATAATTATTTAACCTTGTTATAATCTAGCAACTCATATCGTTCTGCGACGTATTTTACTCTGACTCGAAGAAAGTGCTTAAACGCAATTTTATAATTCTTAACTTGTATAAAGTAAAAGCTTCCATGTGCACCACGATGCAGCAGAATTTGTCATGAATTTGCTGTAATAGGAACCTGTACTCTTCTTTTGTTTAATTTTTATTTGATTGTATTTATCTGTTGTCATATATTTTTGTTATGTATAATTTGCGATTTCCCACTATTAAACATTTTCATTTGTCTCAGAAAGCACATGAGTAGTGAGTGAATGATGCGATGTGTCTTTCTAATAGCCTTGCCGTACTTGTAATTATTATATGATGGATGCAGCCCTGTTCTGATGATTGTCCCCCTTTCTGCTAATGCTTAACTAAACCTTTCTTTTCCTGTCTCCAAGAGAGGGAAAGTTATTTTTACATACAGATGGAAAGGGACAGAGATAATTTATGAACTTCACTCCTTTGTGGTGATGATTTGGTTTTTGATGAACTGACAGCTAATTTTTTTGGGGGGGGGTCTTGGCACCTCCCAGTAGTCATGACTTTTGAACCTCTTTAACTTGTCATTATTCCTTCCCTCCTCCTTACCCCCATGCTGCTTGCTTGTTCCCTTGCTTCCTGCCTGCCTCATGTCCTTTGACTTTGGCACACCTAGGGCTTAGACCGCTCCAACTCGTGGGTGCACACCATGGGCTGTAGTGCCCCCTGGGGATCCAGCCCTGGGTCCGCTCCAGAAACCCTGCAGGTGGTTTAATGAATGCCCTGTTCTCCACATTGCCTCACAACCAAAATAACCCTATTCACACTGAATGGATTCTGTAATATTTTGAGTTTTGGTTTATTAGAGTACTTTGTTAGAGCACACTTATAGGGATATAATTGGAAAGTTTCCTATCAGTTCAAACATTAGTTTAACGCTTTTTGTTTAACCTTTAGTAATATTAAGATCTCAATATTGTATACTTGGCTTGTACAGAACTTTTTACTTTTAAATTATATTCCTGTCACTACCAGTCATTCTTTACTAAACAGTCAAATGTGATAAACTCCCAAATTATGGGCAGTGTTGTCAATGTAACATAAAAACATAACGGACCAAAACTTCAAAATATTACAGCTGTCCTCGAAAATTGATATCACAGTCCTCCCATAAACCTACTCATGGGAGTCACAGTCGCCTCCATGACCATCATGTTGTCATATTAGGCCTTGTTCTCACATGGCATTAACAGCATTTTAGTGATCCAGTTATAAGTGAACAGCCCTTTTAGTAGATTTACGAATGAAGAAGAGGTGGTACGGGCAGCTTCTGACACATTATTATATGTGTGAATGCAAAAAACAAAATCAAGCTGCTCCCACTGTATTGACAATGTATTTCTCAGAGTCATACATCAGATTCTGTCTTGCTGGTTAAATACATTTCAAAGTGAGTGATTGTGTTGATATTTTATCACAAATCAAACAGTCACTTGTACTGAGCTATGATTTTACAGGATTACAAAACTGCAGGACACTGGCTCTTTACATACAAAGCTGAGAAGTTAGATTTGTTCACAAAAGCCACTCTCAGCCCAAACAGAGACTTTTTTTTAAATCAAGTGGGAAGTTGGACAATTGGAACTTGAACTTATGATTGGATCAGATAGGACACGTTAATGCCATGCGTATGCTCTTATTACATCTAACATCTCTTCTTTCTCTCAGTTTTTGCATGAAAAGTCATGTAGATCTAGATGCTGCAAAGTCAGTTTTGCTTTAATACCATTATTATTCATATATTTAATTTCTGCTTGATTGTCACATTTGCCCTCCATTGTATGTTTCAGTACAGTGGTATGCCATGGTTAAACATTAAACCTAGACATGGTATTTTAATTATGGACAGCACATTTTAGAGAAGAATGTTTTAATTGTAGAGAAAAAGAGTAGCGTTAGAAATAATTTCCATCAACAAAAAATTTTTTTTTCTTTTCTTTTATTCATAACATCCCATTCTCCCTACTATACACGCTCTGATCTCAGCTTGTTTTACTGCATGACTCTGCTAACTCATCGTTTTCAACTTGTCACTAGAGCTTGGTGTATTTGTGAGTGTGAATGTGTCTCAACGCACGTGAAAATATTTTCCCACGTTACATCTTTGTGTTGTCTTCTGTGATTTTAGGTTGTTGTGACATAAGGAATATATAAAAATATTACGCTCTACGTTAACAAGATAGTAACTGTATATTACAATCATAAAAACACAACTACATTACTCCCTAGTAATACAATTAACCTAGTTCTTTTAGAGTAGTGTTAGTTTTTGTTTTATTTGTAGTTTTAGGTCTCTGCAGGGTTACCTGGAGAGATACAGATGAATGGTGCACATTTAAGCACAGGCTGTAAAGTCAGTAGAAATGATTTTATGGCTCCATATGTTGCCATTTTACATCTCTATTGTAAGGCACTGCAGTAATTGATGTCTTAGATTAGAGGGGCACAACATTTAAGCATTGTGACCCTGTCCTGTGTTTTTAAATGTTTTGTGTTTTCATGTATGAGACGTATGTGTTGCACAATCACAAAAGTGTCTCTTATGCACGTATGTGTGGGGTATGTGTGATCCAGCACACAGAGTTCCCTGTATGCTGAGGTGTAGCCCCACACTGCTGTTGCTCCTCCACTAACTTTGCTGTCACCGTTCCATTCATCCCACTCATAGGCCATGGAGCGCTGTGGCAATCGCATGTCTTCGCACACTGAGAGCGCCAGTTTCTTGCAAACTTTAACAGGACGGTTGCCCACTAAAAAGGTAGAGCCACTTGCACTTGGGGGAGGAGCCCACCCAATCCTCACTTGTCCTGTCTGTGGATGTGTGCCTCTGCATCGGTTGATGTTGTTATTGGTTTTTGTGTAGTTTTGTTGAATGCTATATGTCACTGATCTGCCTTTTTTATTCTTGATCTATTGAGGAGCTTTGAGTTTGGGCTGTAGTCTGGCTAAAGCTGACTATGAGATGTCCACTTAGTCTAGGAAGTCTTCATTTTTATTAAAATGATATTAGCCAATAGCTACTATTAGCTTAGTTTAAAAAAATGTAACATTTTAATCAGCTGCTTTCATACTACAAGAATTGTTGAACCACAATATACACTAAGAGATGTTTTCTGTTGTAATTCAACAAAACGTGTTCAGAAAATCTCCCAAAAATAAACAGGAATTTATTTCCTGCCGCTGTTCAACCACACTTTTACTCTTTCTCAGCTGATCCAGTTCTTTTAGCTCACAAAAATGTTTGTTTCTAGTAGTCTAACTCAGTGTATTTTCTATATTACAGCTCTTTGAGAATTTTGACTAATGCAGATAAAGTCCTGTTAATTTCTTTTGTTTGTGTGAGCAAAATTAAGGAAGACTTGCTGGACAAATGTTGGTGCTTTAGCCAGACTATTTTGGATGTTAGCGTTAAATTAAAACAAGATTATTGCTGTTTATGCTCAGCATGTAGAGGACTTCATGGTAAATTGTTCATTCCTGCCAAAAAAAAGTAGTTATTTTTTTAAAAAGCAAATCTATTTTATCCCTATAGTATTGTCAGGAGGTTAAACTTTTAAATGCTATAGATATAGTAATGAAAATGCATAGTTATCAATCAATGAGATTATTATTATTTTTGGTTGTATTAATAAGCCTTTTAGAGTTGATTATTTGACTTAAAACATTCAACCTGACTTTGTCTTAATAAAGTTTATCTTCAGAGTTGGGGAGCAGAAGCTTTCCTGGATTTAGTTTTTCTCTTTTATATACAGTAGATTATAGTTTTTCAGCGATAATGATTGGTTCCTCCTTCAGGTTAAGACCAGGACAAATGTAACATTTATTCTAAATCTAATATGCTACTCACCAATATTTTAGTTAGGCTTTATTTCATTGTACATCATTACCTCATAACTAAACACATTTTAGGTTTATGTTTCTAGTGTGTACTCACTTTTTAGCTATATACTGTGTGCCTAAATATCCAATTTTTAGTCATGCAAAGATACCTTTTCAGGCACCGTGTTTTTTTTTCTCCTTGGCTTTGTTGCTTTCTGTTTCCTTCTATATATATCCATGCCTTTTCCTCTCCATTTTGTTGTCTTTATATATTTTGAATTTGCTGCTCAGCTCTTTCACGAGGAGTTAGCCCTGCAGTGGGTAGTAAGCAGTGGAAGCGTCCGAGAAGGTGCTCTGCAACAAGCCTGGTTCTTCTTTGAGCTCATGGTAAGGCACAAAGCTTTTACACATGAAGAAAGGCCTTGTGGTTATGCTTACAGCTTTGACATTTTTTCCACTGTTCTTTGAATTACATGACACCTATTTTATGTGTTTTCTGAATGAACACTTTGACCACAGGTGAAGAGCATTATCCACCACCTTTATTTCACCGACCGCTTAGAGTCACCCAGGAAGAACCGTTTTCCTGAACGCTTCATGGACGACATCACAGCTCTGGTCAGCACCATCGCTGGGGACATTGTGTCTCGTTTCCAGAAGGTAAATAAAAACCAGGTCAAGTGTCTCATGAGATCATCTGTATGTTTTACAGTCAGGTGTTTAGAGGCTTGTGATGTACAAGAACATTAAGAAAAAGACAATGATGATAGAAGTTGAAAAAAAATGGTTTTATGTAATTCTGGCAACAAGACATGCCCATGATATTGTCTTATTTATGAAGCCAATTTAGAACTTATAATTCTTGTCCATTCAGGATCTGGAGTTAGTGGAGAGGCTAAACACCAGCCTGGCATTCTTTCTCAATGACTTGCTGTCAGTCATGGACCGAGGCTTCGTCTTCACGTTAGTCAGGGTCTATTGGAAACAGGTACGTTTCTTACGCCGTGTTGCATTTCATTATGACCGTAACAAAGCCAAAACTAGATTGATTCAGTGAATTTTTAATTAGACATGCAGGAAATGTGCATTAGGATCTGGTATTAGCAATAATTATGTTATGGTGATTATAAATTTTGTTGTATCTGTTTTTTTCTGTGTAGGTCTCCACGAAGCTTTACGCTTTGCAGAACCCAACTATGGAGTCTTTACGGCTTGATTTTTTAAGAATTGTTTGTAGTCACGAACACTACGTCACCTTAAATCTGCCCTGCAGCTTGCTCACTCCACCTGCTTCACCTTCCCCGTCTGTGTCTTCAGCAACTTCTCAGGTCAGACAAAACAAAATCACAGAGGATGATTGTGTTGCGTCTTATCATATCACAATTAGTGTCAGGTGCTGCAAAAAAAAGGATATTTTAGTTAAAAGCAGCACTTTCTTGTTTTATATAGAGCTCTGGGTTCTCCACCCACATTCAGGACCAAAAGATAGCCAACATGTTTGAGCTGTCCGTGCCGTTCAGAGAGCAACATTATCTGGCTGGACTCGTGTTATCTGAGCTATCAGTAATACTGGACCCAGATAATGAGGGGTTAGTATGTTTGTCAAGAAATATTAGTAAATGAGCGCTGTTAAATTGTGTGTAGATTTGCGATGAAAATACTGTGACTGTGTGTCCATTTTCTTTAATTTATTGGTTTTGTTTGACTGTAGAATGTTTGGTCTGCACAAGAAAGTGGTGAGCGTTGTGCATAACCTCCTGTCCAGCCACGACTCTGATCCTCGTTACGCCGATCCAGAGGTCAAGGCTCGAGTCGCCATGCTCTACCTGCCTCTCATTGGCATTGTCATGGAGACACTGCCGCAGCTCCATGACTTCACAGGTACAAATTATTTTAAACATAAAATAATTAAACAATATAAAGCTTCCTATAAACCACATTGACTATGTTTGTGTTAAAAATACCTGCAGGGAGTCACAATCCCAGTGTGGGGAATTAAAAGAAATTATCCAACTAATTGCACTGGGTTAGTAAAGTTGGATGAGTTGCAATGTGACAAAAAGCCAAAAAAAAAGTATTTCAAACAAATGGTTGTAGGTGGTTATGTGTAGACTTTAAATAACAACATCCCTCTGTAACCTAAAAGGTTATCAGTTGAGCTTCAAAAGATGGTGCCCTGACATAATCTACCTAATCTCTAAGTTTAGTTATTTATTTAGCTGTTTATCTCTGTTTTTCTTTTTAGTTTTGTTTTCATCCAAACCACTTGTTAACATACAAAGCCAGGCTGTCTCCAAATCTGGTTTTTTTTTCTCTGATTTTGTATTTAAATAAACCTTTCAATAAATATGAGACCCCCAGCTAGAGTCATTATCTCAGATTCAGTTAGATGAAAGCAAATGTGGAACTTTTTTTCGCTTTTTCTTGTAATTTTAGAGTCTCACAACCAATGGGGCCGGCCCGGTGGTCCACAGGGCACAGCAGTGGGCAGCTGTGGAGAGGAAGCAGAGGGAGATGGGAACAGCATGATCAGTCAGACTGTTGCCATGGCAATAGCAGGCACCTCCACTGCATCTTCAATGTCTCGACCAAGTAGCTTCTTGCTCAACTCACAGGTAGTTTTCTGTTTGCTTTGAGAATCATTTGCAGGCATTGTACTGCAGCTTCTCCATCTGTTTCTTCCTCTCCTGTGATTCCTTCTGATTCATCACACCAGGCGACTCGTCAGCATGGGAGCTTCTCAGCGGAGTCGAGTCGCAGCCTGCTGATCTGTCTGCTGTGGGTTCTAAAGAACGCTGATGAGTTGGTGCTACAGAAATGGTTCACAGACTTGTCTGTGTCCCAGCTCAACCGCCTACTGGATCTCCTCTACCTCTGTGTCTCCTGCTTTGAGTACAAGGTAGTGTTTGTGATAGATATTCTCATTTTGAGATTTTGTACAACCGTTTTGTTACACAAAGACCCGGAGCAGCTGCATGATTGAAAATGTATCTTCTACTTTTTTACTCAACAAATATATAACTTTTGGATAAGTTGTGATATTAATCTGGGTTGCTTTGCACAGTCTTCTTTCATTGGAACAAATGTGTCTGTGCTTTTGCTGTTGTGGGAATAAAATGTATTTATGTAGCTACATTTCTGCTTTCTATACTTGTATAACTTTACAGTTTCAAAAAACTCCCTGCTATACTGCATTTTTGTCGTTTGCTACCCTTTGTGTGTACCATTGCTTTCATCCTATTAACTTGCTTTGCTTGCTGAGCGCTGTTCCGCAAATAACTTCCCCGCTGTATGTTCTCTGTCTTTTCACTCATCGTCCTCTTCATGGATACAAGGCCCATGTTGTGTTCACCATGCAGGGAAAAAAGGCATTTGAACGCATGAACAGCCTGACCTTTAAGAAGTCCAAAGATATGAAAGCCAAGCTGGAGGAGGCCATACTGGGCAGCATTGGGGCCAGGCAGGAAATGGTTCGACGCAGTCGGGGACAGCTAGGTGGGCCCAGACACTTTAGTACATGCTCAGACACATATACAAAGATTTGAACATAAACATGGTGAACAGTTGCACTTTTTGTAGGACTGAGCTGTAATTAAAGTTAGATGTTTTCCAGTGCAAACACAGCCTTTCTGAATATCACTGAAGATGTAAATAATGTTTCTCCACCAATTAGAACGGAGTCCGTCTGGCAGTGCCTTTGGCAGTCAAGAAAATCTCAGATGGAGGAAGGATATGACGCACTGGAGACAAAACACTGAAAGGATGGACAAGTATGCTCATTCATTTAGATGAATTTATTTCCTCATTTTTGTTTTGCGTTACCTAAAAAAGGAAGATGTGCATCCAAGAGACATGAAAGTGTTTTTTTTGTGTGAGTCTCTTGAATTTAAGGGAGCACACAAGTCAGGTTGGTACTAAATTATTTGAAATTAAGCAGAAATTCTGTAGAAGAATAAGAGCGTTACTACGTGTGTCCATCCGCTGTCAATATGCAAAAATCTTAAAGTTGAATGCACTAAAATAATCCGTTTGAACAAGTCATGTAGCTGCTATTTTTTTTAGAAGAATTAATGTTTTAATTTACAAATAATTTTATCCCATAAGCAAAACCCAAAAATGCTAAGAGAGACGATTTTTAAGCACAGACAAACTTTTTGTTTTTTCTACAATAATTAGCATCACATCTCCAAATTTTTCATTTTCACACTTTATTCAAGACATAATGTACAACGTTTAAATGCTTTATGTAGTTTAAATGCTACAAATATATCTTTTGACAGGAAAGTATAGATAATTGCTACATGTATTCTAAGACGCGGTTTTAGTAATGTGTCACAATTTTTTTTAAAGATGAAGACACAAGCACACGCAAACCTTTTGCTTTTGTATTTGGTATTTTATTTTTATTTGTGTCCTTTTGTGATCCCCCATCAGCCTTTGTGTTTGTGTTAATTTGCATCTGTTCTCTCATATTGCTGTGTTTATGTAGGAGTCACAGATCAGTCAGGTATTGTATAGTCTACATTTGTTGTGTGCCCCTTTGAGTTCCCCTCCTCTTTAGAGCCTCATATGAAGGTGTAATGTCATGCATGTGAGAAGTCAGCCAGTTAAAGTACCGTAGAAACAAAATGAACACATAAGCTTGTTTGTATTACGACACGATGATCTGGACTATGAACTGGTCAGTAAATTATCTGATTTATTTGATTTAGCAGAAAACATTAGCACTAGAGCCACAGGTTTCATACATTAAATATGTTTTTCTCCTTAACTTTTTATCTAACGTCTGGTTGCCTCCGATTCACGCCTGTTTGCTGTTGCGATGACCCGGATAACTGAGAATTTGCACAGGCATCTTAACCTTTTTTGTTCTCACATGCACATGAAAGCACCAACAGAGACCTGATCCTGGTTTTGAACCCTTAAACCCCCATCCCGTCAGCCCCTCATAACAGTCTATGTCTTGGGGTTAGTCGTGGTTGCTGTGGGTCTGTTTTGCTTTTTAACATGTTTTCTTGCTTTTTGGATTCTGACTTTGTCTCTCTAGATTCAGCTGCCAAATAACAACAAACTAAATGATAAAAACGGTAGAAGTAGTTTTATTAATTATCTTAAAATCAGAAACTCTGTGGACAAGAAGTTAGACATAAAGACCAACTGTCTCCTTGAAGTAGCACATATTGTTGCTTAAATGTCCTCATTGAACTATACAATCAAACATAGAAAAGATTATCCTGAACTAAATCAAATGGTGCCATTTGAAAGCAATAACTCCAGTTTTCCAGATATACCGATATGTAGTTCTGAAATGTGGGTATGCACTCAATGTAAACAAAGCACTTATCTGCAGATGAAAATGCTCAGGAAACCGGAGTGTAAATACTAAATTATTAAAATTGTCTTTATTGGGAAAAAGTTAGAATCATGCAGGTCAAGAAATTACTTTCTGTGCAGTTTTGGACTTTAAACAAGCTTAACATAAATCATTGTGCAATATGTGTTTATACATTTGGCTTTTAAGGAGCCGAATGTTCTTGTAAATTTTGAAATAATTTGATGCATGCACTATTTCTTTAAGCCTTGTAAATATCCTTCAAAGATTCTTTTCTGCTTTTTCATTCATTATTCCTTTACTGACCTTTTTTAGAGGGGTCTTATGTTTTATTTTTGGTTTGTTGGTTTTATTGTTGAGTCGTTTAACTCTAATCCATGAATAATTCAAACATATAAAGCCTAAATGAAGATTGGAAACATGACACATAACAGACAAATTGATCTTATTAAAGGCCACAAAATCTGCATCAAAACTTGGGAGTTCATTTTTGTGAATTTATTCTTTTCTATTTTCATGAGTGTAGAACAAGAGCAGAGCTGGAACATGAAGCCCTTATTGATGGTAACCTTGCAACAGAGGCCAACCTAATTATTCTTGATACATTGGAGATCATTGTTCAGGTATGCAAGCAAACATACAGGAACACAGCTACAAATGCTAAATCTTTAATTTTGTTTACTTCCAAAACAACCTAATATTTGTTGTTTTCTTTACAGACAGTATCTGTGACAGAATCGAAGGAGAGTATCCTGGGTGGGGTGTTGAAGGTGCTGCTCCATAGCATGGCCTGCAATCAGAGCGCCCTCTACCTTCAGCACTGCTTTGCCACTCAGAGAGCCCTAGTTTCTAAGGTTATTTTTCAGTCTTTTGTTTTGCCCAATTGTTACAATTTCTACCAGGATTAAATTATTGTAACTATTTTCTTCTTAATTCCACTTGTGTAGTTTCCTGAACTGCTGTTTGAGGAAGAAACAGAGCAGTGTGCTGATCTGTGTTTGCGACTTCTGAGGAGCTGCAGCAGTAGCATAAGTACCATCAGATCCCACGCCAGTGCCTCCCTCTATCTCCTCATGAGGCAAAACTTTGAGATTGGAAATGTACGTACAGCTGTGAAACTAAACACTAATACTCCAAACTTAAATGTGCAGTATTTGCTGAATGCTTAGCAGGTGATCTATAAGTACCGTATTTTTCGGACCATTAGGCGCACCGGATTATAAGGCGCAGTATCAATGAACGGATCTACCAGTATTTTCATACATAAAGTGCCTCCTATTATAAGGCACATTAAGCGAAACAAAACAGTCAGATAAATCAAATATTATTTTACTTATTTAATAATAACAGGTCCCCCGCGAGGCCCCCGACTACGATAGCCGTAATGTTCCAAAAAGCAATCAAGAGGTGGTGCGGCTTTGTAGTTTTCAAAACTCATCCGAAAACATTTTGACCGATTTTGAACACCTTGTACCACATAAAATCTGTTCGAGGTCGGTGAGCACAACCAGATTTATTATATAAGGTGCACCGGATTATAAGGCCCACTGCCGATTTTTGTGAAAATTGAAGAATTTTACGTGCGCCTTATAGTCCGAAAAATACGGTAGGTAAGTGTTTGGCTTGTGTGCTTTAAGACAGACTTTATAAAATATTATCTATCTGGAAGGTAAAGTGTTATCCAATGTAGTTTTATTTTTTATAGAACTTTGCCAGAGTGAAAATGCAGGTGACCATGTCTCTGTCCTCGCTGGTGGGAACGTCCCAAAATTTTAATGAGGAATTCCTCCGGCGTTCTCTGAAGACCATCCTTACCTACGCAGAGGAGGACCTTGAACT
>JAVKLF010000083.1:3037702-3047859 GCA_034783495.1 Millerichthys robustus | reverse complement strand
TTTTTTAACAGCTAACAACTTTCTGTGTACAACCTCTCTCCCAACATGTTTGCCTGGATTAAATGTTGCTGTTTAACACATCTAGAGGCCACAGATACAAATATCTGTAATGACTCCAGCAACATGCTCATCATTGATTTTATTTCCTTAGTAATAAATCTGTTGTTAAATAGAGCAACTGGCTTGTCATAAAGACCATGCAGCATGTCATCACTTTATCACATCGACGAGTCTTGGCACCGTTTTACCTTTTTACACGTTGATGTTTCGCCTCTGTTGCTACCTCGCTTCGTGGCACAAAGGCGCATCAGGCTGACTTTGACTCCTCTCCACCTCGGTCCTCTCAGAAGTCACACTGAGGCGGCCAGAATATGCTTAACTCCCAGACTGAGAGCTTTGTTTAAAAAAATGGACAGCTTCTCCTGTAAATAATATTCACACTTTAATCACAACACTCGTTAATCGCCTTTTGTTTGTGTTTGTTGAGTTCTTCTGCCTGCAGCACTGAGCTGTGTTTATCATTCTTCCCAAAAGAAAAAGAAAGAAATTCAGGTGAAAGAGTTTAACCCAGACCTGCTGTGTTTCAGCCCTGGGCAGCTGTTGCTCTACGATGCCATTAAATAAGCTTCTTCCTTTTGGATGTACCTCTTCTTACAACTTGTTTTGACAATTATGCTTTTTTTAAAAAAATATAGAACCACAAAAGGTGTCAGAAAAGATAAGACAATGGGTGTGATGTTCAAAGTGGGATGCAAGCAATTTGTACTCCTTAAATAAATTGTAAGAAGATCAGCAAGCTTAGCAACCCCTGCAATCATCTAAATTCTTTCTTTCTGTAGTTGAAAGAATTCCTAAGACTTAATCAAAACAGTGAGTAGGAGTAAAATGCCTGAGTCAACATCTTTCTCGTTTGTTTGTAGCTGGAACTGGACCAAAATCAAATTCCCACACAAGATGGTTTATTTATCCAAAGAAACAGTTTCCATTGTTATCGATAATTATACAAATCCTTCAAGTCTTTGTCAACATGAGGCTCGATTTTAAGGATTTAAACTTTTCTTTGAGTCGCAGAGATTTATGAACACTTTCTTGTCTGTGGTTTTTCCATTTTTAACCCAAAGGAAAACATCACAGTCACTCAAAGTTCTTCTTCATGTGAAAGAAGGTGGCTCAGTGTTGTATGAACAATAAGTGAGCTGGATTTTAGGAGATTATTTGTTATTTATCTTTACGTTTAAGCCTAGTGTCTTTAAATCCCCTTGATGGCATTCAGAACAATTTGCTGCCATTTCATAAAAAAATATCCTTAGAGCCAAAGGAACAAAGAAATCATTAAAACACTTTAGCATCAACACGTCTCTGACCCACAATGCACCCCCACCCCTCATTTGTAGTTCTGTAAGGTGAGATCCCTGGGAATTGTTCTGACAAGGTTGTGACCAGATGTAGCTTCCTGTCAGAATCAACAAACTGCATTTGCTGGAGGTGGAGGTTGCCTCCTGGATAATACTGCTGTTCTTCACCGAGATGCACATTTACCTGGTTTCTGCTTTTACTTTTCACTGACTTGTTATCAACTAGCAGCGTAAAAACGTTTCGTCTAAAATTCAACCGTTGATGGTGGTGATGTGCATTCCTTCGAGTAATGCTGGACCTTTAATACTGTTTTGGGGTTAACTGGCTAGAAAAATCCCAAAATGATAAAGACAT
Organism: Millerichthys robustus; assembly: GCA_034783495.1. Taxonomy (NCBI): domain Eukaryota; kingdom Metazoa; phylum Chordata; class Actinopteri; order Cyprinodontiformes; family Rivulidae; genus Millerichthys; species Millerichthys robustus. Next base: position 3,046,149 of record JAVKLF010000083.1, on the reverse strand, counting down.
CAGCTTTCATACTCATACAACACGAGACAAAGAAAAAAGGGAATATAGGAAACACCTCTGAATACAGTATGTGGACAAGAATATAACTCTGTTTCCCTGCTGTTGTTTCCTTGCATACCAATAAGGAAGCTTCAGCCCACTGCATTCATGTCGTCTTTCTGTCAGCTGACACATTTATATCCTCGCTGCCCTTTTATGCATAATAGAAAAGGATGGAGAATGACAAAAGGACTGCGGTAAAACTTGCAATATGTTTCAATTTGGTGAACTCTCTTACTAGTTTCACTCTGTTTAATTGGCTGCACAGTGAACCAAAAAGAAAAAAAAAGATTTTATTGATTTCAGTCTGCAGATGTCTGGCATTTGGACCGTTACTGACTTTTTTTTTTCTCTGAACCCACGCTGCTCGAGATAATTCGGATTCTTTTCATTTGCGCAGTGAGGTGTGTGCTGTGGCTTGCTTCAAGGGCGTCTGTTTCAACGTATAAACAGTCGTTTCCCTGCCCGAAAGTCTTATCAGCAACTGGCCTTCCTCAGGATGTCTGCCAGTCACAGACCAGTAACACAAACACTCAGTGGAAACTCGTGGTCATGCCTTGATTCTTTTTTAAAGATGTTTGTTCTAAACAATATTTGGAAGAGATATTTGCTTCTACATTTAAATCTAAAAAACCATAAACATGAATTAAGATAGTTGTCACAGCCTAATAACCTTTAAAAAAAATCGCCATCATGGCATTTTTGTTTTGTGTTTCTGCTTTCTGACTTTTTTTGACAGCAGAACTTCTGATTCGCCGCTCAGTCGGCTGTCAAAATGTCAAGAGCTGTGTGTCACTTGATTCTTGAGTGATCTTTGGCAAATATTTGATTGATACCACGATTCAGTGCCGCTCCCCAGCTACGTTTTGTCAAAACAAGTATGTTGAGTGTAATTCTTGTTTTTGTGTTCATCCATGTGAAAGCAGAAGAAAACAAAAACGTAGCCTACATTAGTTTTTTTAGTCGGGGTTATGGAGTGTTTTTGACTGCAAGGTCAGGCGAGACTATGTATGATCTTGAGCTTAATAGTGCGTGTACTTAAGCATTGACGTATGACTTTAATTACACATACATGCCATATAAACAGTATTTCAAACATGGAAAAAGTGATGTTAGTGATGAACTGACTCTAGTTTCAACGATCCATTGAGACAACATAATTGTGAAATTGTGCAAATGAATTCTTGATTAATGGCCCCAATCTAACTCGGTGATTAGAATGACATGTCTAAATAGAGATGTCGTAGTGCAAAATAAGATTTATGATGAATCCTTGAGCAGAACTTGGTCTCATTTATAAATAATTTGACTGCTCTGAGTAAAAGCTCTTGCCAAAAAAAAAAATTAAATGAAATTCAGTCATACCAGTTTTATTTTCATTATTATGAATCGCACGGTTTGCTGATTGAGATGAACAGCGTGGATTTTGCCATCACGCAACTGTTTAATGATGTCTTTGTCTGTTAGCAAAATTTAATTTGAATAAACTTGCAGAAAGTAATTATTGGTTGACATCAAATGATTCAATTTTGTAGCTAATCCTGTTTAAGATGGCTGCATGGCAAAGAATTTAATCAAACCAAAAACAGTATATCTTTGTCAAATTTACAGATATTGGGATAAATCCTGATGTGATACTAAGTGCAACTGATCCCCAAATAATAATCGGAGTGTTTTCAACTTTATTCTGCATTCTCTAAACAAAAAATGATTTTTTTAAAAGTAAAAACTAAGTAAATAAATATGCTGTAGGTTCTTGTGCATAAAGAACAAAATGTACTGTTTAAAGCTGAATAAATTGCCAGAAATTATTGTATATTTTATAGCTTTGCACTCATTTACTTAATTTTGTGAAGAAGACCTTTATTTTCCAGAAGACTTCACACATGTGGATGTGATATTATATGAGAGTCTTGCCAGTAAAAATAATGTGTGTTTTTCTTTTCACACACAATGAGAACACATGGCCTGTGCTGTGCTGCAAGAGTGTATAAATATCAATCAGCCAGGGTTCTAAAAATGTACTAAAAACAGATACAATCATTTTAGGAGTCATTTAAAAACTGGACTAGCTGCAGGGTTTACAACACCATCATAAAACTGATGGTAACTGATGTTCTCTGCACAATTATAGTTATTTTTTGAGTGAATAAAATGTAAACATGTTCAACTGTTGGAGCAGGCAGTTTTCATTATTTCACACTTAAAGCCAGACACATGCAGACACATTCGTTTACAGAATCCCGGGGTGCCAGACTTTGCACAAGCAGCCTGTTATTATTTTAAGATTTAATGTTTTTGTAAAATCCAAAAGAAAGAAAGAATGTTAATGTAGTATAATCTTTGTTTCTCAGAGTAGGTCCTATGCATTTGCAAACCTCTAAAGTCTGTTGTGTTTAGATTCGAACTGGGACTTGAAACGGACTAAAGACCTGCTGTGAAAGCTGTTTTTAAGGGTTATAAAGTGATGCTGAAGTAGAACGGCATCTGTAACAATTAGTGGTTGACATTCAGTTAGGTAAAAATAGGACGATCTTTAATGAATCTTGTGTTGACTTTTGCTTCAAAGCAGACTCTTGGTACACTCTTAAATATCTTTTGGATCTTTGGAGATTAGTATGGTAAAAATGGGTCCAAACTAAATAGTGACTCAGAAAATGTTATTATTTTCTGTTCTTTTTTATATTTATTTCATTTTTCTTGTAAAAAAAGTCACGAAAAAATTTTTCTAAGTTAATCATGTGAATAATTCTCCATTTGTTACTGGTTTATAAAGACCAGGCAGCAAGTTTTATTTGTGTCTTCTCTCCTCAAAGTGTTTCTTTTCACAGCCAAGTTGTTTACTCACTCCAAACAAGTTAATGTAAATGTGCCAAATGCCCGCTTTCTGAAACACTGAAAATATTCATTTGACAATTGGACAGAGTTGCAGCTAATGATGGAGGACAACTTGTCTCGCCTTTCACTGTGAATAGAGTCATAATCCTGAACAGAATGGTGTTTAGTTTTCTTTTTTACATGAATAACTGTCACAGTGACACATGAACTCCTCCTCGTCCTGCATAACTTTGTGTTAATTTCACCCCTTTTAAGATAAAATTCTAATCTCTGTGAGGTACAAAAAAAAAGAGAAAAAACCAGAAAGCAGAGATTAGGGATCCTAAGGGTTTGAGGTGAGATCTGATCTCACCTGACAAGAGACGGCTCATGTGATCTGCAGGAGAGGAGCTTAAGCCTCCAGGGCCACATGACACCTTATTTCAACCCACTCACTGATTTAAATGAAAGGATGTGAGCTGATTTTGGAGATATTCAGACAGAGAGGAGGATTTAGCCACAGAATGTTGTCAACAATGTCTCAGTTTTTGTTTGGATAAGATTCCCATTGTGAATCCTTTGAGGAAAAAAATGGTTTTCTTATAGATTTTTAAGGGGAAGAAAATGACACAACTGTGTTACACTTACCACTTTATATCTGTTTTGTGGTTCGATTGCAAGTGGTTAGCTTTAAAGTGGGTCAGTGAGTACCGGCCCACTTAAAGCACAGGTCAGAGAAAAGACTGAAGCTTTTAACTTGTATAAAAATCCACCTCAGTAATACAGCCATTTGCTGTTTTACACAGCTTCACGCAGAATTTAGCATCAGCTCTGTGGGAATCTCTGTGAAAATAATGCTGCTCAGACTTTTATCACATATCAACAGCACAGTAGCTCACAGTAACTACATCGGGTCCACAAAAAATCAGAAGAAATTTCTTGAAAAGCCCACCAAACTGTGTCCTGCTCCACTCCGATTAATAAAATCGTTTGATTTATGAAATGAGTGAGCTGTGTGTTGGATGCTGTGCTGTTCCACTCACATTTGCCAAGAGAAGAATTAGCATTGGTGGACTGAAATGTTGGAGCTGGAGTGAGATAAGAGAGAGGACCTATTTGCCTCAGCAGTTAGCCCATTTAAAGGCACCTAATTATTCACCTTATTTACACTACAGACCCAGCTGAACTCACTATGGCTTACTCATTAAATGGCTGTCTGTTACTGAGCCAGTCAGAAGTAACTACAGGGTTTACCTGTTAGACATATGAATCTGTATGCCTTAACACCGATAATCTGGTGCTTCTGAAAATAGTTTTAGTTTTATCCTTTGTATAATATCACTTTTCAAAGTTGTCTCATGTGACACTGCTTAAGATGAAGGCTGATTTTAAGTGCTACAGTAATAAACGAAAGCAAGAAAGTAGTTTAATGTTAGGTAAGCTTGAAAAAAACCCCACAAAAACACTTACTTCACTGCAGTAAACACAAAAACAAAACCCGAGCAGACCTCTCACAAAATAAAACATTTCAGTCATCTTCTCTTTATGTCTCTCTTGTGATCATTAGCACTTAAGCAAAGTATTCCTTCCTGTAGTGGCTGAACTGCTGCAGGCATGTGGTGGGTTTTAGATTGTGGGTTTTTTTCTGTCCTTTCTGTTCAGGCAGGTATGCTGGTAAATCCATCTAGCCAAGAGGGTTGCCAATGTTAACAACTTCAGTGCCTCTTTTTTTGTGTCTTTTCTGTTCTCTTCTGCATCATCTGCCAACACGCTAACCCTTTCCCGCCCTTTCACCCTCCTTTTTCTGTTTTTTTTTCTTCCTCTGTAGACAGGGTCAGTTGCTGTCATAGAAACAGGAAGGACAGAAGGTGACAAGAGTTCTATGGCAGGTGAGACAGTTTGTTTGTCCTCCAAAACGAAGTTTTCTTTTCTAACAAATCCTCCTACTTTTGTCTTGTTTAGTTTTTAGGTTGTTTTTTTTTTTGGTTTGACTAACTTTTATTTTATTTTCTGAGTAATTATCCCTCTCAATTACTGGGTCATTGTCTGTCATTTAATTTTCTCACAACATTTGTTATCTCTACTCTATTTTTGCCGGGTACAACAGGTCACATGTCGCTGTCTGGGATGTGTAAAATTGTGAGTGTGTATTTGTTTGTATGAGAACGTGGTGTCTCAGTGGTGTTTTTGTGGTGGCAGAGTTAACGCTCCACACGCAGCTTTGCCTGCTAACATAGTGCAGGAAATCTCCAGCAATGCACTGTATTCACACTCACTCAGTCCAGTTAAATGAGCTCTGAGCTACTCAATGTGACAATCAGACCCTTATTTGAATAAACTGTAGCCATGATTTGTGTTTGTCTGCATGTGTATTTGTCTGTGTAAAAGTGAAGACAAAAAAAAAAAAATGGTTGTGACTGTGCTAAGATCTGAAGGATGTGGATTTATGTGTTGATTTGCTCACAACTATGCTGCTTGCTGTGCAGAATGTGTTGCTAAGTTGAATCAACATTGCCTGCCTGGCTTCTCACTTTGCTGATGTCTGGATAAGTTTTCATCACTAAGAGAGTTGTGCATTTACATCTTCATCATCTGACGGGGTTAGAAATTTCCGATTACAGTGCTCCTGTTTGCCTCTGTTTGCACAAAATAAGCAAAGGGATGCATATTTGTTAATGACACTTTTCTCAAAGAGTCTGTCAGCTGATTTCTAAACACTAGTCTATGAAACACTTAATTCCTAGACCTGATTCCTTTTAGCTTCTCATTTCTCCTTGTTATTTTCGTTTGCAGCTCATTTCCAGCTCTCTAACATCTGCAGCTGCTGACGAAGTCAGATGGCCCAGTGCTAATTAGCTCCATCACCCTCATTAACATCCAAGTGCGGAAGTGGAAATAGTGCTAGCGTTGTTCCAGCCAGAGCGGTTTGGATGTGTGCTCCCCTAAATAATAGATGGCGTGTCACTTCCTTTTTCACCAATAAAAGCAAGCAGCTGCTCCTCATTTTGGAATCGTGCACCACAGGGCAGTGTAATGACAACAGTCTGCAGAAGAAAATTGTTTTTTATTCTGTGTAGAGAGGCCTAAAGCATCCAAACAGTAGAGAGACGCAGCAAAAGTCAGAAGTTGGGTTAGGAAGGTCAACCGGCGTCAAATCAGTTCCCACATCTTGCGAGCGAAGTTTGCTCGCTGTGGTGAGCCCTGAAGACAAGAGCAGCCGAAACAACAACAACACGGTTTAATCTGGCCCATAGTAACAAAGTAGTCCACCCATTTTCCTGAGGGATGATTTAGATGTAACTCACTGAAGCTTTTAGACGGAAGTTCATTCTGTCATTGTCTGTGGGGAGTTGAGGGTCAGATGTTGTTTTGGCACAAATGTAACAATCAGGCCTCAGCTGAATAGAGACTCGATCGGACTGGACATAACTAAACCATTCTGTTTAATGCTGAGAGGAAAATACCTCAAAGATGTTATGTATTAGAGTGTAGGCTTTCGAGGTAATATGTCTCAAAAGATGTATTTTACTTGGACAGTATTGTACATGTGCTATACATAGACAGAGATAATCTTAGACTGCAGAGGGACGAAACAGACGATTTTCAAATAGCTCTTGTAGAGCAGGGAGATTGATCTGTTCCTGCAGAGCACACTCTCTGAGCTATGTGGTATCAGATAATGCCTCCCAGTTCTGTCGTTATCCTCTGGAAGCTAACAGCATCAGCCATTTGATCTGGTTCAGTAATCATAAACTTCCCTTGTCCCAGTTGTCGTGTCGGTTGATTTTTCTTCATTTCCTCAGGTCATCAGGAGCATCTCGTTATGCAAACGTAGTTATCTTCACCTGCAACTCACTTTGTTGAGATAATTGAGCCATCAGCTGTGCCCCATACACTTGTGTCATAAAAAAGGCTTTTTTGTAATGCATTACAAATACACCTTTCATGCGACACTTGATTGGGCAAATTATGAACTAGTCATGATAAATAAATAACAAAAATGTTTGGTTGTCCACCAAATGGAAAACCAGTATTATATTCTCACTGGAACTCACCAGTGTTGTAGGAAAGGAAGTGTTGTCACAAAGGTTTGAATTAAAAACAATGTTACCAGTATAATTTAATACATCTTCTAAGATGCAAATTCACATGTGATTGTTGTTTTTGCATGAGTCGCCACTTTTCTCCTTGACAAAATTACTTTGGCAATCTTGTGACAGCAGACGTTCAGCAGATGTATTTGGTATCTTGTAAATACATGCTTTTATCTGGACTCACGTGCTCGTCTGCACATGGCTCGAATTCGTTTGCTAAGAGTTGGCATATTAGGCTGGACAGTCCTGCTTACTTTCCCAGGGTTGTATGAATATAAACAGAGATAACCAGTGCCATGTCAGTGGGAGAAGGCGTGATAACAGCCAGAGACCTGCGTTATTGTGGCTCGACTTGCTTATTTTTCTCTCATCTGCATCTGCCTGCAGTTCTTCTCCTGCTCTTTCACGCCACTGATAAACACTCTGGTTTAAAGCTGCAGCCTGTGCACAATACCTCATTTGAGAAAATCAAACGCAATCATGTGCTTTTACTAAACCGATGTTAAAAATGACGAAAGAGGGCATCTGGACAAAATCTAGGCGAATGAGACACAAGTACAGCTGCCACTACCTCCTCTGTTTCGTTTTCACTGCTTTCTTCTCCCATCCGCCCACCTCTTGTGCCCTGTTTGTTCGCTCCAGTCTTATTTCCTGTTGGTCTGTCTTCTCTCCAATTATGCTCTGTGTCAGTGTATCCGACTAATTCAATCTCCAGTACACAGGCACTCTAATGTAATGACCCATGACATTCAATTAATGCTTCTTGGTGGGTTAGGTCATCAGTAAATTTGTGTGTGTAAGTGTGTATGTGACTCCCTGAGGAGGCGTTTTATGGACAATTTATAAAGGATGGTAGCATTTTATCTCTATATTATACACCTCTTTATTGTATCCAAATCAGATTTTATTGAAACAAACCTAAATGTTTGGTGTTTAAGACATTTTCTAACGTTTAATTTTCTGCATATATATTCTCCTTCCTTCCAAAAAATAAATAAATTGCTAAAGTGTTTTGGGGATAATCTTTGCAAGCACTTAGCTGTCACTGAGAGCTTATTTACAGTACTATCATTACTCCTGTCCTCAGAGCCTCACTTCACAGATGTCGTCGCCTCTAACCCAGCCGTCACACTTATTGGATTGGGGCTGAAAGATTGCAGTACGTCCACTAAGAGTGCGTGCGTGAGACATGGACGGAATTTCCTGTTCAAACACAGCAACTCAGTCAAAAACACACTCTAGCACGATGCTGTATGTTAAAGCACACGAACAAGCACTCACGTGGACAGTGCCTGAAAGAGCGCTGACACATGCACACACAGTTTTCTTTACACCTTTTAAATTTGTGTGGCCTGCTGCAAATATTTTCAATATACTGTAGAATGGTGTGTCCTTTATGAGCTTTCAGCTTGTGGTTATTAGGACGGTAATCCAGTGAGGATTCTTTGTCATTAGTGCCAACAGAACTGTCCAAACATTTAATTACTAGCCTAACCT
>JAVKLF010000083.1:2983675-2995401 GCA_034783495.1 Millerichthys robustus | reverse complement strand
AAAGTTTTATTTGTGAGATTGAGGTGGAAAACTTGACTATTTTTTACCCAATTTCCCTGACCAACGGCCACAACCCAGTAGGCTACTACACTTGACATTAGAAGCATAACCATGCATCTTCTCCCCCCTCGCTTTCTTTCATTTTCTTGTTTTTGGTGACTGTCTCACAGCCTTGTAATTCTCATTTCTGATATTAGAAAATAAACTTATTCACAGCCCAAGTGGTTAAGACACTTGATATTCACACAAACACAGTTGTTCCATCTATTTCGGAACCATCAATTATAATACAAACGGAACAAAGACATGAGCAGGTTCAAGACTGAACAGAAAATAAACAAGCTAGAGATAAAACAGGAAAGAAAAACTAAGTCATCATACATAAAGTATAAAGATTGTTTTTATGAAAGATGAGTCAACAAGCAGCAGGGGTCCAAGCAGGGATTTGTAAAGTGTGTTTAGGTTTGGTTCAGTCTCAGCTTTTTTCCATTTGAGTTGGATTATCAGTGGACTTAACCTTTCTCCAATCTCTCTCTTTTCCATCTTTCAAGAAAAATCTGTATTCCTCCATCCTCTGCACTTTTATTGCGATAACCTTTACTCTTATGACAGCTATGCTGAAACAGTGAAAGACAAATATTAGCCCTGCTGATAAAACTAGTCTCAAATCTTTTATTCCATCTCTTCTCTATAGATGTCTTTTTCAAGCCGTCAGTCTGTTTACTTTTTTTTTCCTTCTTTTTTTTGTTCTGGTTCTGTGCTGTCAGTCTTTTCACACGTCCCCTTTTTTTTCTGACCTTGACGGCTTCAAACAGCAATGCACACCTGAAGAGAGTGGTTCCCTTTGTTGTAAGATCAAGGTGAATCTTTCATGTGTTGAACCAATACACAAGCGCACACAGGAAACTCTCCTGAGCACATGGTGTTGCATCACGTCAGTCAAAGCTGCGTCTCGCTCTGTGGAAAGATGGTGCGTCTAAACGGCGTCTTTAAAGGGTCAAGGGGAAAACAGCCTTTGATGATTTTATACTGATTTTGTCTCAGAAGAATAAATACAAAGTCATAAAATAATCAGAAAAGGAAAGAAGTTGAGGATGGGAGAAAATTTTGATCCACCTTGTTTTAGAAGTCCTTCCACTGCATGTCATTTTATTTGATAAATATTTTAGTCAGATCAGAAGATGTAGGTTAAAGTAAACTATTAAATGTTTTCCTTTATAATTATTCTTATTATTAAGAACTGCTTTTCATTTGAGACACCCCATGAGACTGCACGAAACGGGTTGCCTTTTTGAACATATCATCTGCAGTATCATCTCCTTTTTCTTCTTTCCAAAAACAATTTCCTCTTTTCATCTATGCCCTCTAGACAAAAAAAAAAGAGGGAATAAAAAGCGATGGAATAAAACTACAGGTAGGAGAAAAAGGTTACCGTTTGTGAGCCTATAATGTCTACATTTCCTCGGGGCTCGGTGTGAAGGCAGGGGGCTGACAACAACTGTGGGAATTTGTGTCAAAAAGTTTTCCTGTGAGTTTGGTGATTGTGTTTCAAGATTTGATAGATAAGTTCTTTGTCTTTTCTCTTCAGGGGTAAGTAGTGAATCATCATTTAAAATGTCTAACAAACTTAACATTTTTGACAACTCATACTTAAAAGAGATTGTTTGTTTGTTTTCAATTAGCAGTCTAACAGTGGATTAGATGATTATTTTATCAATACCAATTTATATTTAATGTTTAGAACTATTTTTCTTCTGATTTTTTTAGAACGTCTTCTTTGTCTCAATAAGATTTGACCACAGTTCCATTGAAAATGCTGCATTTTAATGAAGCTTTTCTTCACTACAATGTCACAAGATAAATAGTAAATTCAAATGGTATAGTATTGAGGTGGGCATATTTAATTTCAGGCAAAATAAATTGAAAAGCTTGTCTTGATGATTTTTTTTTAAACAATTGTAATTAAATGTGAAGACCATTTTTTACACATTTGTAGAGATGATGGTGGTTTTGGTTCCTTTCTTTGGGTTTGGTTTTGCTAAGTTCCAGTCATCTGATTGATCCAATACTTTCTGGAATAATAAACCCCCCCATATCAGGACCCTTCCACATGTTTCACCATGCAGCAGTGCAGAAACTTTTTTTTCTATTACTTACCATACATTTCCAGAAATTAATTACTTTGCAAAAGGGATTCAGTGTTTCAGTTCACAATTTGACTCAGGAAGCTCTAAAAACCAAATTCCCTACAGGTGTTTTGTCAGAAGTAAGACAACCTTCTCCATGGCTAGATGATTTTTAATTTGTTCCGTACCACAACCAGAACCGAACACAGAGCAGAACATTTACGGGCTATTATTTTGAGGGTTGACTTTTCCGAAACACAGGTTCCATAAAACTATACACAGACACACATTTTTACCCAACATCAATGCACATCCACTGAGCTAGACATGATGGATGTCTTCCCTTTTCGCTGTTTCTCATCATCGCAGCATGAAGACTGAGGAAAATATTTCTGACTGATAACGTTTTGCATTCAGCTTTTTTTAACCATCAACTCTGTTCTTCTCTCCTCAGCCAGTTTTCCACCTTATCCAAATCTACTGTTGATGGAATCAAACAGACTGACTCCTCTTCAAAAATGCATCTGTATTAGTTTTATCGATTGCTGCACTTCACTGTGACTCTGCAGTGAGTGAGGAGCAAATTAGCCATTACGTCTTGAGTTTACTCTACAACGATTTATATAAAACACCTCGATTTCTTCAGTCCATCAGTAAATGACCCATTATTAAAATGTCTTTCAAATCTGTAAGGCCTATCCTCAGAGGGTATATATTTAATGTGCTAAACTGCAAAAATATAACTTTCTGAAGTTTTTCATAGCAATAATCAGTTTATGAAATAAACCAGGACAAAGGGCTCTAAACCACTGGTTGAGCTAAATACTGATATTCTAACATGAACCTTTTTTGTACCTCAAACACTGTAAGGGCGAAGGGGTGTCCAAGGTGGTGATGGGAGGAGAGCAGCACTTTGCGGTTGTCTCCATTCAGGTCCACACTCGACAGCAGGTGCAGCTTGGAGTCCACCCAGTAGAGACGCCTGTTAGACAAATCTGACAAGACGTAGGGAGCAGACGGAAAAAAGAACAAAACCAAGAGGGAGAAGAAGAAAAGAGGAGGAGGTAGAAGGTGAACGGAGAGAGAGAGAGAAAGGTCATTCAACAAAGAACAAAGCAGGATGAGAGGTATATGAATGAAATGGCCCAGTAGCTACACCATCAATCTTTCCTGACATGACGGCTGAAGGGCCTGTGCTGAGAAAACACAGATGTGATTGTAATATTGCTGCTTGACTTGCTTGCTGGGGGTAATATATTCCCTCAAGCAAATTCATTAGTTTTGCTGGACGTCCTTTAGAAGAATGATTTAGTGTTTAACGTTTCCATTATTCTCTGAGTAACAGTCCTTTTAAGTGTCAGAGGAGGCCTGGAACGTTGGGTTTTTGACCGCTATTGGCTATAAAGTACTGTTGGGGTTAACTTACAAGTTTGTAGACATACATTTTCACAAAGGTCTGAAAAAAGAGCTACAATAATAGCAGGAACCACATGCTGAAAGGAGTCAGCGTAGGGAGCCACAAAGTGAACAGAAATTAAGTTCATTCCCCATTACGGAGAAAAAAATAAATCACAATTTGAATTCATTTCTTGTGACTCAGTCAGTCATTCTGTATGAAATCAATGACCAAGGGAAAATAATCCACCTCTTCTCTCATAAGAATGTAATGCTGTCTGGGCTCTCTCTCATTTGCCTTATTCTAAAAATAATTTGTTTTCATGCACGTACAGCGACGTCTCAATTCCACAGAGAGGAAAATGTGTGCTCTATTTCTCCTCAGGCAAGGGCAGTGGAGAGAAATTTGCTGGTGCTGTTGAGAGACTTGAAAAGGATGATGGGGTGTATTGACAGCATTTTAGTGTTTGGTTTATTAATCCTGGGGTTGGTTTGACACAAACTGAGCCATAAATATGATAAACTTAGGTTCACCTCTCAAATCTTAAGCTTGTTTCCTTATTTTATGCTATATATGATGTATAAAGATGTTTTACTTACCTAGAGTGATTCCATTGGGCCACTCTATATGATCAGACACCAGAACTTGTCTGTCCACTCCATTCATCCCAGCTTTCTCAATTTTGGCCTGATCTCCCCAGTCGGACCAGTACATAAACCTGTGGAAAGATACGTTAATTGGCAAATCAATGTCAGAATTTTTAAATAAAAAAAAACCCTTGGGTGTGTGTGCAATGTCAGTCAATTTCAGATAAAATCCTATATTCTCTCTTTTATTTTTTTCCCCTTCAAAATGACGGTGTTTTACTACTAAAACAGGTCTTAATGACACTGAAGAAGAAGAAACGGTGTTCAGACTAGCAAGTAATAAACTTGGACCATTTTCAAATGTTTGTGTCCATGAGAAACATTTGAAAATCGGACTTCATTTGCATGTATTTCATGCCAGCCAAGCTTTGTAGAGCTGTGGAAAGATTCCTTTGAGGAACACCAAACTTCATAGACAAAGAGAATGATGTATGAAAAAGAAAGAAAGGAGTCACATGATACCTCTGAATAATTGGTAAACTGCTTAATAGCAGAAAAAAAATAATATCTCTTAACTCTTTTAAGGCCAACTTCTGAACAGAGTTGGGCTTTTTGATACGACACTGGCTTTTAAACAACAGAAAATGATGGCCACAGGCTGGCCAGGCCAGATGTTTCCTCACACGTTCACCTTTGAGCCTGTTCACTCTGCTCCTGTGCCAGTCTCTTTCGATTTGTCCATCTGCTCTAAAGTAACTGAACTCTAAAAGTTTTCACTCACCCTTGGTGTGGGTCCACTGCAATGGCCCGTGGCTCACTAAGCTCAGTGGCTATTAGCACTTTTTTCTTTCTGCCATCTCCTGTAGCGACAGAGATGCTCTTGATGCCCGAGTCGGTCCAATAGATGTTCTTGTGGACCCAGTCTACAGCCAGGCCCTCCGGGGAGTGGAGCGAGTCGATCAGCATCACCTGCTGCGATGAGTCACTGGCCTCGTTGATGTATGCACTGTGGGTTGGAAGATCAAAACTAAGTAACATATATCCTCGCTAGTATTTTTTTTCCTCTTTGTTGTACTTTTCCATTGTGTGTGCATCAGAAAACTTTTGTATTTGGAGGGGAATTTGTGTGAAGGGCAACACAACCACATATCTATAATGGCCTTAGGCATCAATAAAGGTCATTCACAACTAATACTCTAAGCACTTACAGATCATGTGAGATCACATGAGATATGCAACAAAGGGCTATTTTCTCAGTCCTAAACTTTGGAATGAAGGCTGATGGCAGACCTGGATTCCTTCAAGCCTCTAATTTGTTTCTGATTTTGTCTAAGTTTAGCTTTTTTCTTTTCTAGTTCAGTTTTCTTACCTCACCTCCCTTAATTCCCTCTCTACACACATGCTAAAATATAGGGTAAAAAAAATCACTTTAACCCATCCATCTTTTCCTTTCATAGGTGAGGGGACACCCTGGACAGGTCACAAGTCTATCACAGGGCTACATAAAGACAACCGTTCACATTCTCACTCACACCTGGGGACAAATTAGTTTCCGGTCAAATCCGTCCTATTAAAAGGTAGGAAAAAGCTTATGGACAAAGATAAAAGATTTTTGAATGGGAGGAGTACCTTAACCACAGCTGAAGGCTGCGGAGATAATTGGAGGGAAGGATCAGGAGGAGATGGATGGCAGCGGGACTTGGGAGCAGATTGTGTAGCTAATTGACTGTGTTACTGTTTGCCACCATAGATATTCAAGGCATCCTCATTTTTGTAGACAGTTGACCGTAATGCTTTGGGGGTACCACTGAGATAGGATGACAGATACTCTGAGGATTGGCTCTCATCTTTTGTGCCTCAGGATGTAAAACATCAATGTAACAACTGTCTCTCCTTCAGGAAGCCAATTGAAGCGAGGGCTGGAGCAAAGTAGATGTGAATTTAAATCGCTCATGTCATTGATGCAACAGTGGTTTAGTTACCTGAAGTTAATCTCAAATAGCCATTACCCTGGAAACACATTTTACTTGACTTCAGTCAGAAACATACCACATCTCGCCAGCTCTTTCTGTGTTACAACTTGTGTTATTTAATAAAAAATATAAAAAACTCAGTTGCGAAGACACATTTACAAGAAACAAAATATAAATGATCAAATGCTTCTCTTTGGTAAATGTACGTTTACAAGCTATTGCTTTTATTCACCATGTTCCTATTTGCATTTCAATATTTTAAACTGTACTGCAGGGAACAGACGGGAAGCATAAACCAAGGCTACAGGCTGCAGAGGCGAATAAGAATGAAACAAATGAGTTCAAGACCGCAGAACAGATTGCATCTTTAATTGGCTAAACAACTGTTTGCAACAGACATCTATATCGTGGGGAGAAGTTAACAAGACATTGACCCAAGACTTGCTTATCACTGTAAATATGCCAGGAAAACCTCATCATCAGAATGATTGCGAACAAGTTCACACTTTAAAATGCTCAAATATTTGTTGAAATGCACCTTGTTAGGATAGAAAAAAAGTATTTTTTTAATAAAAAATAAAATTAAGAATAAGTGTAACGCACCTTGAAGGATTTTTTATTTGTCGCAATACAACTAAAGTAGCAGATTAATAGCACAAGTAGGAATCCTCATGTATCATTGCCCCATATTTCTTGTATTATTACCCACAATGTGGTTTGCACTCTGCTTCACTATTTCCTTTGCATCCTTTTGATTTCCTGATTTAATTTGCTGATGTAGGTGTTCCACTGTTGCCTCTTTGAGATCAAATGACAATTTAATCTAATGTGCAGCTAAGAAATGCTTTTGGGCAAACATCAGAACTTGGAATACATGTAGGAAATCAGGGAATCACAAACTTTGTTGCATAATTTAGATCAGTGGTTCCCAAACTATTTTTGCAGGGCTCCTCAAGTTATAAAAGAAGGTTTTTGTTGTTTTACAGTGACAATATTCTCCGAATTTAGACAAAATGTCTCTCTCAGTATTGGCCAGTTATTCAGCCTAGTATTTAAGTGTCTAATTAAACTAACTAAACCACTTTTACTCGCAGCAAAATTCTCACATTACAGTGATTACAAGTACTTGTTAGATAGATCTTATTTACCTTTTTCTAACAGTGAGACATCTGCAACGCTGGATCAAATTTTATGGCCTTAATTTATAATAATAAAAATGCCTAGATTGTGATTCTGCTCTAATGCTACAGACTAGGTAAAAACATTTCAAATATACGATTAACAATGTTTTGAAAGGACAACAGGGACGACAAAGCAAGCTAAAACCAGGGTAAGTCAACTTCATTAGCTGCAAATCATTTAGAGAAAGTATGCACACATGCATTTGTTTACTACTTTGAAAATAGAGTTCCTCATGAAGGATGAGTTCATTTGTCCTTCCTGTCACAAGCCCTTGAGTGTACCTCTGAGTTTATGAGGGTGAGTGGGTATGCATGGCCATGTGTGTATGGAGATGAGTAATGATGGCGATTATTGAGGTGGTGAAATTAAAGGAAACATATGGCTCAGTTGTGATGATAGAAGGCCCCTCCGTCTACCTGCCAGCCAACACACACACACACACACACAACAACAAGAAAAAACAACAACATACTTGAAGCGTGTGTAGCTGTGTGTATGTGTGAAGGACATACGGCTCCACCTTTTACCATCAAACAGATGCCACAGCCCTACAGGTGTTTGCTTCACTACCAGAAGGTGGGACAGGATGAAGCAGACGAGATGAACAGACAGAAGATAATACTAACAGCTCGGATGAAGAATGTGGGCAGCGAGTTTAAGGTCTTGGCGTGTGTCATTCTTAGCATGTTTTAATCTTTTCCTCACATTGCCTATATGATTAGAAAAAATAAGGCATCTAATCAAAGTCCTACAACAATACCCAGTGTTGCAAACTGTGTCCCTATATTTAGTGAATATTCAAACCTATTGAGTAAAAAAAAAAAAAAAAAAGCAGATAGTGACAAATCCAGTTGCTTTTATTGGTGATATTAAACTTTTAGAGACCCTACCATAAAAGCACACATCGTTCTTTCTCTTACATTCTACTATAATGTTCCTGTCAGTTCAAATTAAACAAAAGAGAAAGTCATGATTTGGGACAGTTGTTTTGCTTCACAATGAACTGAAATACAACGATGCCACATAAGTCAAGTTCCATGTTTGCCTTTGTGCATCAGCGCTTGTTCATGTTCATACCCGTGCGTGTGTATTTGTACACATACCTGTATATTTTACGGTGATACAGATCACACCAGAACATCTTGTTTGTGGACACATCAACATCCAGGGCCACAGCATTCTTCAGTGTCGGAACCACCTGTGTGTACTCACTCTTTAACAGGTCGATGCGACGGATTTCATGGCGGTTTGTGAACATCAAGTAAGGACTTTTTCCTAACAGGGAACATAGTTCATGTCATTATATATGTGAAGATTCTGACATTGTTTACAGCTAGACAATGAAAAGACAGGACAGGTAGGCCTGGAGGTATTGCACAATATATGTTAACCTAAATAAAAAGCAACAACATTTGAAGGTGTCTTGTCAAGTATTTGTAGGTGTCCTGCTGCTATATGAAATGCCAACGCACAGTGCACTGTTAACTAATGTGACCCAAAACACAAGCATGACTCATTGCTTTATATTTGGTGTATCAGAGGAGTGTTTCTGTTCTCTCTGATAGCAAATACATCAGCTCCCCAGGGTGCATTTTTTTTTTTACCAGACAGCATGACTAAAGGATCTGAAAACCATTCAGTCAACAGGATTTCCTTCATCTTTAGTATGCAAAAATATAAACAATTTCTTCATTTGCATATATAACAGTGTAAGGGAGAAACACCTAAACACAGATATGGGAAACTGCACATAAAAGGCAACTCGTTTCGACTTTGGGCACAAACAGTTTTGGAGGTAACAATTATTACTTTTTTGGCTTAACGCTAACACAGCCCTGGATTTTTATATCTTTCTCTCTTTTACTCAAAATGGAACCAATAAAACTTCTTAGCCTTCTCCCAAAATGTTCATTACTGTCTGCAAAACGTCTTTTCATTTTGATTTTCTACTGTCCGCAGAGCAGCAAAAGTGCCACTTAAAGCATTTAGAAAACAAATAGAAAACAAGCATATTGATGTATGTGCACAAACATTCATAATCAACCATATCTCAACAGCGTTTCTATGTTTATCATGCACAAAATATTACACTTCTACTACAGTTTGGATGCAATCATTTTCGTCTGACTACTGGTTTTGTAACCATCAATTTTACCTGCTGAGAGAGAGACAGAGGTAAATATTAAGCAAAGGAAAAAGTGGACAGGCACAGGCGAAAGTGATGGATGCAGGTACCGCCATGAGGGCACGAAGAGAAAGAGGATGTAATTAAGAGAGTGGGGGTAGGAATTGGAGGGAGGATCAAGAAAAGAGTATAAAAAACAGTGCAGTGGATGGAGTGAATGTGTGAAAAACAGAATGAGATAAAGAGTTACAACATTTTAAAGCATATTTGGGAAAGACACAAGTCTAACTTCTTCATCATTTCTCCAAGACAACATTTCCCTTCATAAAAAGCTGAATTATAGTGTTAGTGTTTAATCACTTTCATACACACTCGAGGTGCCCCACTCTTTCTCTGTTGCTTATTCACACAGACATTATTAAATCAAGTTGATGACTCATTTTGGGGCCACTCAAAAACACAAAATGCAATTAGTGTTAAGCACAAACTTTACTCGGGGGGGGCTCAATGGACGCTGCCATGTACTAGAAGTAATGCTCCAAACACACATTTAAACAAATACCAACTAAAAAAAGAAAGCACAAGCTAAGAAATGGTTTGAATTAAGGTTGCTAATCTAACAGTCACTCTGAAATTAATCTGGGGAGTTTTTAAATCAAACTCATATTTTCTGATCGAATGTATTCAAATTTTATTTAATGGAAAACAGACACTGAGTTTGGATTCACCTAGCAAAACATTCTCATAAATATTTAACATATCTTTGTTCAGATTTAGCATTTTTGAAGCATAATTAACAACAATAACAAATTACTAGTTACAAAATAGCTACAACTACATCGCTTTTCCACACGACCACCTTAATTTAAATCTTTGGCATGAAAAGCGCAGCAATACTTGTTCTGTGCTCTGTCGAGGAATGCTTAGCCTTTATTTCACAAATGCAACGTCCTTGAATCTGAACATATCTTTTTACAATCACACCAACATCAGTTTTTTTCTTTGTCATTACATTAGTAGGAACCAACAATAAACGAGTCATATTTTATTCTCAACCTCAGAAACATAATTGACAACTCATATCAATTTTTTTTTCTACTTGCCTTTCTCTATCTCTCTCTCTCTCTCTCTTTCTCTCCGCCTGTCTCTCTCTCCATTGAACAGTAATTTAACAGTAATAGAGACTCACAAAGAGGAACGTCAAGCAATCAATGGCGTTTTTTTTTACCTTGCTTAGCTTCAGTGTCATGTTTTCTGCTTTAAGCACTCTCATTATCAGGGCAACTTACCCTATAATGACTTAACCTAGAACCATAATTAGCCTACTAATAATACGCTTTTACCCCTTTTAATGTTGAAAAAGTTAATTTACTGTGCAAAGTAAATGCTCTATATGAAATGTATGGGTCGGGAAATAACAGTATATACTTTTCAGCTGCATCATGATGATAAAATAGGATCCTTTTTCTTATCATGTGCAGCTAAGAAGACCTAGCCTAATTTTCATTCACAACACCGTGCTCACTAGCAAACAAGGGCTAAAGAGCCTGGCTGTGTCCTATAGCGAGTCCAGGCTCTTTCTACGTGCAACATCCTTCTCCCGACACCCCGGGGAGAGCAGAGGCAGCTGGCTGCAAACTTGTCATTATTGAGGACTGAAGAAAAAGACTGCAAATATTTATCTTTGCACAGATTGCTGTGCGGCCGCTGCATACAAAGCAAGTGTCTTGTTTCTCAGAGTCCCACTGTGTGAGGATAGTGTAGAATGACACTTTTGTAGTCCAGGGTGCTGGGACAGATGAGTAATTGGTGTTTATACAAGGGCGGGTCTGAATGTGTGATTTTGCAGAATGAACACATGGATGCATTTTAGTGAGAACTTCTTTCAGTGACTGTGTGTTTCTTCTACTAAGGAAAAGTGTGTGAGAATGTGTGTTTTGTGACAAATGGCTTACCCACAGCTTTGCAGGTCTTGGAGGCTGGGTCCATCTCATAGCCTTCATAGCACTCACACTTATAATCTCCTTTGTAGTTGATGCAGATCTGACTGCAAGCATCTGGGTTCTCACACTCGTCAATGTCTGTGGAGAAAATAAGGAGACTTTAAAACATGTGCTTTTAGGTTAAAGTTCTTTAATTCCTGTGGATGATCAAAATTTTTACCTTAGAATAAAATGGAAAAGCAACTACAGATTGCATATGAAAATAAATATAATTATTATTCTTGTCTCAGATACATAAAACACTTATATTTTTTACAGAACCTACAGCCACAGCAGGTAAAGCTTGACAGGCTCTTAAATTCAGAAGAAAACCAATAAAAAGTTAAAATATTTA
>JAVKLF010000083.1:2939712-2950381 GCA_034783495.1 Millerichthys robustus | reverse complement strand
GGAGGGGGGAGGGGGGCTTCCGGTCGTAAACCTGTCACTTTGAGTTTGACGAAAAGGGGTGTTGCTATCTCTCTACCGATGCTTTGTATATGTATATAAAATTTTACTTACAGTCTAGCAGCAGTTATAAATAACAGACAGCCACATGTCCGCACAGTCACTAGCACACATTGATTTTGAGTAAAGAGGAAGAAAAAGGTGTGTGCCCATTGGGGTGGGGGTGGAGGGGTAAAGACATTAGGAGGACAGAGTAGAAGAAGGTGTAGCACTAGAATAAATCAGAAGCAGATCCCAAGGGATTCCTAGTGTAGTCAGAGCCACAGACAAAGGTAAATAGAATAAGCAGGAAGAATAGTAGAGGTGTACAGAAACGAATGGTGAACAGGGGAAAGGGCTGTGGAGGTGGGGTTTCATGTAATGGCATCAGTCTTCAGAAAGGATAACATAAATCCCCCTCATACCTACCTGCATGTTAGCATAAATCCTATCTTTTCTCTCCTATTTCCCATCTTTTCCTGCATCTCTACTCAAAGCCAGATAACAGACTTTTGTACCACACACAGAAAATCTATGCAGGAGTAAAGAATCATAATGCCATTTCTGAATGATAATAAAACATGTCAGATTTACATAAATTAGGATTTTCTTTGCCCTTCATATTTCATCCATTGTGGTGGGTCACCGCATTTTTTTTTTCCCCTCAAAACCAGAGGAAGGTGCAAAATGGTGAAGGTGACCGACAGGCTTTTGAGAAAGCATTTTACCCACAAAGATTAATTAAAATAGAAAAGTTAGCAAGTGTAAGCCTATCAATTTCTAAACACTCTTTCTTTAACTCCTCTTATCGTGAGGACAAACAGAACATAATATAATTCACCTTGGCTCGTTCCTAATCTGAGGGGAAAAGCACTGAAAAGTTCATTTTTTTATGAACAAATAAAACATGCAGTTAATTAACCTTTGAAATGATAACACAGAAAATTAAATGTTGCATTAGGTAGAGCTGAAAAAAATACAGGAAGTGGGGGCAAAATGATTTCAGGTTCATGGGGTAGGGCTAATCTTTTGGAACATTTAAAATGTTCACAGGGAAGTTTTTATCATTCAAAAAAAGATAAATCTACAGAAACCTAAAGATTAAAAACATTTTCTTTAGTTCGAATGACTTCACTACACCATTCATCTTGGCAACAAAAGAGTCAAGTTAATTTGTTGTAGAAATACATCCAAATATTTGAACAAAAAAAAAGTCATTTTTTAAAGAGAAAAACATAAACTGACCTGTTTTGTATGAGTTAATTGGACTAACAGTAAGGCAGATTTATACTAAAGAGCAGAGGGACATACGTATATGTATAACAAGATACATAATTGTTAAAAATCACAACAGCGTTCAAACTTCTATAATAAAAGTCTAAACGCATTTTGCCATGCCTCTGAATAGTTGCTGATGCACACAAACAACTGCCTACATTTGAATTCTGATGTGCTATGAACTGTCATCTACGAGTGTCATCCATATGGAACAGCTCGAGTCTGGCTTATGAGGTGTAAGAGTGAATGTGGAAAAGAAAAGAATATAGGAACACATTATACAAATACACAAACCCATACAGGCCTTCCACCTCGAGTGGAAACACAACATTTCATTTTAGTTCCTTGTCCTTTGATGGAAAAAGTGATGAATATTTATGTGAGAAAGTAGGCACACCAGACTGGCTTCTGGGAGTTTTATCGACATCATTGAGCCATCAATAACTTTCTTTACTTTTAAATTGCACCGTCAAACGTTTTCTTCTTCTTCATCATTCACTTTCCATGCAATTTATCTAAGTTTTTCTCAAACCTTATGTTTAACAGACAATAATACGCTATTTTTCTAGACACTAACGTGCAAAGTCCCTAACTTTGTAGAGACTCCAGAAAAAATAAACTCACAGGGATTAAACAATTTACAAGCATCTTAACTTACTCATCTATTTTTCTTGCACAAGAAAAGGATAACGCAATTTGAGGCGCTTCATTATCATAATTGGATTCTGCTACGCATCTGATGGCTCTGGCTTGTACATCATTTGTTGATTGTACACATCTAAGGACACTATCCATGTCATTATAAATTGCAAAAGATAAAAAAAATCATAATAAAAATATTTGTAATCATTAGATAAAAGCTGTTTCAAGAGCTATAATGTTGTTTTTTTTAAATGCTTCAGAAATTTGCAAATGATAATTAGCAGAATTGGAATCAGAATCGTTTTTATTGTCATTGTGCAAGAATGCACAACAAAATTTGACATTGTCATGTCTCTGAACCCCCCCGATCAATGATTGACTAAACTGCTGGGTCTTCTGACCACACAAGCTCACCACCTATTAGGATTCTCCTCCACATATTACTGACGACATGATTTGGAACGCTGTGGTTCGACAAGAGAACAGGTAAAGGTCATCTCCTGCCTTGAAGTTGTTCAATTTCTCCATTCCATTGTACACACAAACACACACACAAAGTGAAAAAGAAAGGTGAAAAAAACACCAACCAGTACATTACCAGCGGCGAGAGAACATCCTGTCACCTCTAATTAAAATCTGTTGACTCAAGTCCCCGAAATGTTGATTTACTTACAAACCCATAATGTGAAATACACGACATGTGTGCAATTAGCTGTAAAATAAATAAAAAACAAAACAAAACTATACTGAAAAATGCCAAAATGGCCTCTCTGTGTTGCTAAGGGCCACTATCCAGCATGTTTCTCTGCTCCTCAGCAGGACTTCCGGTTCCGCAGAAGCCAGTTATGTTTCAAAGTAGAGAAACATCTAAAGCTCAGATCGTGGTCCTCGGGGTACCAACGAGGTACTTAAAGTGACATTGTCATAGCAAGGATCTTATCTGTGTTTTCTTTTGAAGTGCTACAAAAACAATCACTGTATGTCCTGGCAGAGAAAGTAAAAAACACTTCCGGGAAACAATACATTTGAGAGAACAAGCATAAAAAAAAAACTGTTCAGTAGTTTTTTGGCTGTAATGAAGCGTCAGGAACCAAACCCTTAAATAGCAAACAAGTGAAAGAAGAAAAATGAGCCAAAGAGAAAAGATAGTGGATGAAGAAAAAAGGAAATGGATGGTCCTCCACACAGCTGTGATAGGGCTAAAGAGCCAAAGAACAATAGCACATCAGGCAAAGTAAAGAGGCTTTTAATCAGCGAGCAGAGGTTAAACCACAAATGCTGTGGAGCAGAGAACGTAAAATGGGATGGCGTGAAGTAGACAAGAATAATGTTGGTCTTTTGAGGAAATTAAAGGCCAGTTCAATTTCCCAATAATCAGATGGAGATGAAGAAATACTGAGCAGAGAGCAAAAAAAAAAAAACAAAAAAACAAAGAAAACTAAAGCAAGGGATTGAAAGAGATGTTTTGTTTTTGTGTAATAAGTTTGAACTTTAACACTTTTTGATTTACACAACTTGGTCAAATACCAACTAGAACTGGCTTGGTGTAATGTGTTTAGAACTAAAGGAAACAACACTTTATTCTCCTACTAGACTGATTTAAAAATAAATGTGCAACTCTAACAGCAAATACTTTTCTAAACTAAGTTTCACAAATAGTTCAAAGCTCATGAGTCCCACTCCAGCTTTAGAAACTGGCACCAAGCCTGACCATCTATATCAATAAAAAGGAATGACTGAAACTCATATGAGTATGAAGTGAAAACCAATAATCTAAGGAAGTGAATTAATATCGACATTTGTATGTGTGGCTGTGAGACTCTGAAGCGCTCACTACAAAGGTTTGGGAAGTGAAGCGAACTCACAGAACTGCCATCCAGGCAGCAACCAGATCAAATCCACCATATAGTGTGCTCCCTCACTGCACATCAAAAATCCCCTGCAGGTTCAAAGAAGCTTGTTACCGTTTTATGCTCCCCATCTTCAGATGCAGAAAAAAAATGGGTCTCAAGGCCAAGCGGTGGACCCCAGATTTATGAAACAAAACCAAGAACACCTAGCTTGTTGTGCACCAGAGGTGAGTAGAACCTGGCAAGACTTGGGAGAATCGGTGTGACAGTTAAATCATCTTGTAAAGAAAGACTCTAAAGATTAGTGGAGTGATAGATAAAAGAGATGAAGGAAACCTTTTAAACTTTTATATATTCATTGAAGATGAGGTACAAAGCAACTTCAAGGGGTCGAAAATAAGAAAAATGACTCTGCTTTTGGAAATAAGTTCAAGTGTGTGACTCTTTTTGTTTAATTGCACAGACTGACATTTAAATTGGCATTTGTTGAGTACATTTCAGTAAACCTAACTGACAAAGAACTTATTTACTCTTGAGAAACAGTGACTTTGTTCTCTCTTGTGATCTCTGAAACATTTTCTAAAGTTGAAATCAACATGCTTTGGACACACTTTCTGAATAAAAAGCTAATTAAAAAAAATGTCACAAACACATTCTGAATGTCAAAATGCTGGTGGGACCTGAAATAAACAACTTTAGTGATGAAGTTGAACAACATGTAAGAGCTGATGGAATAAGGTGAAAATTACAGCCAACAGTTTAAGCCATTCACATCAGCAGTAACAGGAAATGATGACAAAAAGGAATGCAGAGCAATGCTACAAGGGCTAGAGATGAAACTGTTACCGAAAATGTGTCTATTTTCTTGCAATTTAGCATGACCAACTAGTTTCCAACAGTTACAACCCAGTGAGATACTGGCTTTATGCATGAAAAACAAATATGAACTGTACACAAACTAAAGTGGAACCTAGCAACAACATTATACACCATTCTAATGCATAGAATTTCAAAAAGACGTCATTCTAAAACAGAATGATATCACATCAATGTGACTGAGAAGCTTTGTGAAGGAAACATCTGTGCAGTAGCTGTTCATAAAGAACTACTTCTCAGGGGCTAATCTCTCTTTTCGGAGTCTTTGTAAGTGTATGTGGAGATTAATTTGTTTATAACTCGGTTTATGTCTGCTTATGTTTACTTATTTTATAAATAAAAAAAACAAGTTGCAGCACGTTCTCTGTGGTTTAAGCTTCAAAAGACAGATAAAAAAGAACCTTTTAGGACTGATTTTGAACATCAAGGGAAGCTGATAAAAAGAGTAGCAGTTCTGCAGAATAGTAATGAAGGTTTAGACCGCAAATCTTAAGATGTAGAGAGAAAAAAAAGCATGAACTACTTGTGAACGAAGGCAATGCACATGTAAAGAATCATGACAGGAAACACATGGTGACTGTGTCTTGTTTATTCTGCGGCCTGCAGTATCTTTGCTCACAGAAAACGATTATTTAAAAAAACCACACTTTTGGAGTCAACCATGTTTGCCAGACACCTTATCAAATATTTGCTCTTTAAAATGACAGCTTCATTTCCCATTGCCCTGTTGGATACTTCCATCTTCTATTGCACGTTTGGCATTATTAATTACGTCAATCCTGTTTTTCAAAGGCCCTCGGAATGATGGAAACATTGAATTTAATAAGAGTGTGGATGATTGATTGGATTGTTGTAGTTTCAGTGAACATCAGCCGAAAAACTGCATGCATTAAGTGATTTCATTGCTGACTTTCAGGTGTCTGTCATCTGCTTTAAACTAGAGAGATCAACACAGTTTGTAGGAAGTGGCCTAAAGTATTGCTTATCAGAAATCTACAATGCAGCTCTGACTTTCTTCCCTTTTGAATTCACAACCATTTGCACCATTATTAAGGCGATCTCAACATCACATTAAGCTTATTAGTCACTTAGAAGTAGAAAAGAATTAAACGAGAGGTCACATGTTTTCAAGAATCAAGAAAAAAAGCCATGTATATTTTGATTTAAGCACTTAGCACTGCTGTGTTCCATATGAATGAACAAGACTACTGACAACTTCTGGCTATTCCTTAACACTACCATCAATACAGCTTTCCAGTTTTTAGAAGTGTTTTTTTAACCATAATTGACATCCAGTTTTAAATGGTTCTGTTTTTCCCCCCTCATTCTTCGGTTAATGAAAATAAGTAAAAATATATTTTCCAGCTTTGCTGTCACCCAAAGTCTGTGTTGTTTCTACATTTGCAGACCTAAAATCCCAGAACACAATGTCGGCAACAGCCACACATCAAAACCCATGATCTCACAAATCCTGTTCAACACAGAGTTTACTGTAGGTCATCTATTTATTTATTTTTTTTTATAAATGAAGCATTAGATGTTTGTAAAATCTGCTGAGACATAAAGAGGTACCAAGAACAAAAAAGAAGAAATAAAACTACAAAGGCACAGTGATAATCAAATACAAAACCAGGATAAAATGGGTTTGAATGGATTGGACATGATTACCAAAAAGGAGAGGTGTTGGACTGTCATTATTTTACTTTTATGTTTCAGTTTTGCATACACATAATATATTTGCAAAATATGTGGCGCTCACACATTTTGGGGGGTTTTAAGCAGAAAGCTACACAAACAACAATGGTAATAATAGAAAATGGATCAACACATATTTCATATGTTCTGTTAACAGTTAAGTACAATTGGAATAATCCATTCATCCATTTTCTTCACCCGCTCACAAACTGATTATCTTTTGCACAATTATCACTTTTATTCCTCCCCTAAATCTTTGCCTCCTTTTCAGTCTATATTTTCTTATTTCCTTTGGATGTCATGTGTCAAAATAACTTCAGTCTTTCTGTGAGACAAAACCAGCATGAGGAGTGCTCTCGGAAAGCAGTGCCCCTGTACACAGCACTGGTGTAGCTTCAAAGACTGCTAATTAAGTCGAAGCACAAAAGGGGTTATTGTGGGAGCACGTGGTGAGGAACAAACAAGCTGGACCGGTCTTGTTTTTAGCTCTTGTACTATGAAGCTCATCAGTCCTTCAAATAATTATGTCAAACAAATCCTCAAAGCACCACTGCAGTCTGGGTTATCAATTTACACAGATTCTGCCCCTTGCAAGGGAACAGGTAAAGGAAGCTGGTGGGGGGGCTCTATTTTAAAAGATGAGGTCATTTCTTTCTGCTTCCGTAGCGCTCATTAGAAGCGACATATGCACCGTGAGACCTCTGTGCTGCTTTACTGTCGACTACCACAGTACCACAAACACTCACGCGCTACAAATCCCCTTAACAACAGACCATCTGGGTGACATCCGGCCCTCGGACTCAACCTGCATTGATTTATTAAACACCCAGACACCGATAGCAGCATTTTTACTCACACACACATATCTACACTCCAATGTAAAATCCCCTCCCCCATGTTTTAACAGTCTAACCTCATCGGATGATCAGATGCTTGATTACCTAGACAGGGTCATTGTTTTATTGATATCAGCTATAAATCCTTTAATCTGATGAAACAGAACTGGCTTTGAATTTATTGCATGTATGTGTTGGAGGGGCTTCATACAGGTTATAGCACATTAGAAGTTTTTTGATGGTAAATTGCATTTATCATAAAAACAATCTCCCGCATATTAAATAATTCTTGGCAATTCATTGAAATTATGTCCAATTTTAATGTCTTGATGAAGACATTGTGCCTGAAATAGTCTGCCAAAATTGTAATACTAAATACTAATATTAATACTAGTACTTAAAGAGAAAAATAAATCTGAGAAAAGTAAAATAACCTACATGATGTACAACACAAAGACACACCAAAGAAATGACATTTTCTTGACACGCACGCACACACAAAGACATATAAACCAAACACCCCATTGGGGCCATAAAACCTTTGTGAAACATGGGGGAAGGGGATATACAGTACTGTATTAAATTTCATTTGTCCGGCCCCTTTGTGACTACCTCAGTTCACACAAATAGAAAACTCACACAAAAGGCACAATAATATGTGACTGGTATGAATGCAAAACACAAAAATGTTCAATTCAGCTTCTTAAACCCAACAAATGTTTACTTGGTAAGTGACAAACTACAATATTAATCTGGTAATGAATGACTCATTTAGCAATCACTTTAACTGATGCAACGTTGTTAAGTGATTCAAAACCTTTAAGACCACAGTAATTAGAACTTCAACTACAATTCTGTACCAATCAAACGTGGCACATCTAAACTACCATGCATGTGCCAGCTCTGCTCAGGAAGCAAAATTAGACTTCAAAATATCTGATAGGCATCTATTTGTCTGATACGTGTTTGACTGACAAGTGGAAATAGGCATTGTTTAAGAGGTCCTTTTCAAAACAGAATGAAAAGCTTTATATTAGCAAACAACATTCACGCTGGCTGCATGAATTGACGCTCGCTGTGGGGCCTAACAATTCCCTTCTTCGAGCCCTTGCACTTCCTCCGTCGCCATTCAAGTCCTTAACCAGCACACATGCTGCGCACTGCTGGTTGAGCCACATGACAATTACTACTGGGCTTATTATCAAAAATCAGCCCTCGCCAAAGGGAGTGGCCGTGGACTATGGGAGGGGGAGGAAGAGGGGAATGTGGGGGATTCCAATAAAGCCTGCAGAGCATCCACAGACAAAAAGGGGAGGACAGATCTGAACTGCTGCTGACAGGTAGAATGAAAATAATTTCTATTACAAATGCCTGCTGCTAGAAAACAACAAAGAGCCCCACAAAGGTCACCAGGTTACAGTTCCAGCTTCTGTCTGTGTGTATTTATATTAAATTGTACATATGTACTATTTGTATGTCAAAAACAGAAGTATCTGATTGCTTCAAGCCCTCTCCCAAATGATGGCAGTAGGTGATAATTTTTGAGGGGACTTAAACTCCACCCCTCTCTGGGTTCTGCTGCTCTCCGAGAACAACAAAGCACCATAAAGCACTCCGCCTCTTTTCTTTCATTTTTCTTCCTCAGACACACTTCGATTCCACGTTACTTATCGGTTCTTCTACGCCACCATTCCCGTCTGCCTCGTGCACTCCTGTGCACACGCCCCCTTCTTCCGCTGGCAAATAGCCAATTGTCTTTTTCTTTGTCCGCTTTGTTTGCAGTATGCTGCTATAAAATAAATAAATAATCACTACAACAAGAATACATTTGGAATCGTAAACAGAGAAAAGGAAATTCAAATTGACTCAATCGGACAAACCTTTTCAAACTGAGAATAAAGTAGAATATGTTAGGTTTAAATAAGATCCAAGAAAAAAGATCCAAAATTAGTTGAAATATTTTTATTATTAAAAAAACAAACATTTTTATCTTGCTAAGCAAAAATGATTTTTTTTGTGGCTGCCTGTCATTGCCCCCCCCCCCAAAACACACACACACACACACACACACACACACAACACACGCACAAAAAGGGCCGTTTACTCTGTTGGGTGTGTGTTTGTGTGTGTGTGTGTGTGTGTAAAAGACTGTCACAACTGTATAACAAATGCTAGACTTCCAGTTTTCATAAAAAATACAAATAAAAATAAAAACTACAACAGTGGAAGCATCACCTTCTTTGTTCACATCACACATTTCCAAGCAGGTGAATTTTGTCTCTACATAAACGTATGCTTTTTTTTTTACATGTGCACCAGTTCATATTTTTTGAAGTTCATAAGAATGAGAAGTGAGAATTACTCTGTAAAAGGGCCAAAGGTAACTCTGTTGCTGCTGTGACTCACTAATGAGGGAACTTCCTCTTAAAGCTCCAACTTTGCCTGAAGCAGGTTTACAGTGTCAAAGTAATCATGTTTTCCCAGCTAATCCCTTAAAAGCCAACATGTCCCATCATCCTCACCCACATGAATGAAGTTAAACAATGACAGAGCTCTTTTCATTGGTCCGCAAAGCTGCCTGATGTGAGAATATTACGGAAGAGGACAAAGAGGGAGGTGGTGGGAATCATTTGGCGCAGCCTTTGTTGCAGCTTATGAATCATCATACTTTGTAAGTTGGCCAACAGAGCTTGTCTGTTATAATCTCATTATATCCTCATATTAAACAGAGTAGCGTGTAGTCACTTAATCCAAATTCCCATGTGTATCAACAAATGGTGCAATAAAATACTCACTACTAAGGTACTTTATTTTGAATGGCTGAAGTCCAACTTGAAGAAGACTATTCTTTAAATATTTAGATATTCATTTATTTATTTAACCAGGCAAATCCCATTGCAGATATCCTTTGCAAGGGAAGCCTGGGCTTAAAGGCAGCCTAACATGCACGTTTTTTGGACTGTGGGAGGAAACTGGAATACCCAGAGAAAACCCACGCAAACACAAGGAGAACATGCAAACTTTACACAGAAAGACTCCAGATCCAAACCTAGAACCTTCTAGTCATTTATTTATGTCTGCCTTTAAGCATATGCTGAACCATCTGCACCGGAAACACTGTGAAACAAACCAGTTACATACCACATACATAAAACAATTACTTGGGGCTGCAGCTTGTGTTTTTTTTTACTGGTAATGACCTAAAGTTACCTCGCACTGTGAGGCCCTTCTTAATCATCGTGGGTATCAGGAGCACGTTGGAGAAATAACTGCTCCCCGGCTTCTTCCTTCTGCATGCTTCTCAGTCACCTAGGTGTATCCACGGATACCTCTGTCCACTGGAATACAAATCCAAACTAGACACTCAGCTCTTAGCCCCATTACCACACACACACACACACACACACACACACACACACACACACACACACACACACACACACACACACACACACA
>JAVKLF010000083.1:2926459-2937291 GCA_034783495.1 Millerichthys robustus | reverse complement strand
TTTGATGTTTGACTGGCATGGAACATCACGTTCTTCATCTCATTGCTATGGCTGAGCAAGGCTGACAAACAATAGCTGAGCTCTATGTGGTATTTCCTGCATAGGCACAGTGTTTTAACATATCCTCTTTTAAAATGTGTACAACCGACTAAATGGGAAATAAATAATACCGAAATACTATTAAAAGTAAAAGTAAACGAGCTTTACTCAGTGTTGAGTTGTGATAAGGAGCTGTCGTCATGAATTCTGAACTTTCCCACTTTCTGGCGTTTCGGTTTAAGTTTACGACTTATAAGTGGGGAAATTCCCACTTCCCAGTACAACTGGGCTGTGCCAAAAGTAGCTGGTGAAAATGCAGCTCAATGTAGGTTTAACACGGTGAACTTCTCCAGCTGCCAGATACTTTTGAACCCTATGCAGCTACACTTAGTGGTAGGATACCATCATTTTGCAGGCATTATGCAAGTTGTAGTTTATAGTCAATGCTGCTTTAAAGCAGCTTATTTTGAGACATTAATGCACGATTATTCAACTAAATTGCTCAAAGGGCCACAGTTACTTAAAGCAAACAGCTCAGATATCAGACAAGTATTATTATCTTTCACCTTAGAAATTTGTTCATTTTGTTGCATTGAATCATAAATTAAAAGTTTACAATTAATTTAAAATCTAATTTGTTATATTAAATTAAGGGGGAAACAAGAAATTAAAGCAAATTAGGTGTGCCTCATTGACAGCCCAGACCGAAGTCACCTGTAGGCCAAATTTGGCCCCCAGGCCTTGTGGATCTAAAGGTGTTTGAATATCTGTTTTGTTTTTTTTACTTTTCTCTGAGGAAGACTGAGCTGCAAAATGTTGCATCTCCATGTATGATACAGAACTAAGTTGTTGAGCAAAAATGTTTTGACAATAGAACAAAGCAAAGGAAGTAGATAACATGAACCTATTCAAACAGCAAAAAAACAAATGAACAAAAAAGGCAGGCACAAATGTTTCTGTAATCTAAAACTGAAGATACACTGCAACATGAAAATACTGAAAATGGCATCTCAGTCTGAACAACTATAGTAAAAACCTCCTTTTATTGTTAAAAAAAAAGAACTTCACACATTTGAAGAAGCCTAGTAGAGAATGTTTGACATTGTTGCTTCATTCAACAATTAAATGCTAGGCTAAAGCTTTTTATTCATATATTTTTGACACCTCATACTGGTTTTGATTTGTGAATACTTTAAATACTTCATCAGTCACTAATTTAGTGCGAACATGTTGCATTTTAGCTTTAAAAATGACCATAGTGACTTTCCTTTGAAACTGTAAGATCATTCTTAATTAAGTAAAATTGGTTAAGTTACTTTAAACAAGCTATAATTAAAAAAAAAGAAAAAACAATCATGGCTGAAGTTGACATAAGACTCATGAATTAAAGAAAACATGCATTTGCCAAGTTTATTTGTTTGCTACACTGCAAAGGTGATGCTAAACTCCCATTTTTTTTCTGGTTGGATGCTGCTAAATCCCTACTGTTTTTAATACATAATAAGTCTGTGATTCTTCCAAAAGAATTGCTCCTTTTCCTCAACCCATTCCTTGTTCTCTTTGTCCCATTTTCCTTGTGTCCATCTTCTGTGCACACTAAACAACCTCATTTTTGTGGTCCATGTCTTTGATATTGGCCGGCCGGGGCCTTTCAGACCTGACAGATAAGGGGCCCATAGGAGCCGACTGGGTCTTGATAAAGGTATGGTGAACGGAAGCGGACGTAGGCTCAACCCCTTTAGGCCTCCAGAGGAACAATTTACAGCCCTGCCACAGCTGATTTCCCCCACTACAACCGAAGGCACTCTGAGACATAGCTCACCAGCAGGGAGCCGAGCAAAGCATCTTAGAACCATATAGAGAGGAGCTGAAGGGCAGAGAAGCTGGAAGGCAAGGTTTGAATTATTGAGCCTTTCTCATAAAAGTTAGAAAACACAACCTTAATGGGAGGAATGGGGACGGTGGATGTGTGTAAGTATGAACACAAGCAAAACAACTTTTTAGTGTTGTGTCTTTGTTTTTAGTGATGCTTTCCATGAACGAATATATAGAGCATTGTTCAATGGCCAATACATTGCTTGTTTAAATATTCTCAATGAAGTTTGATAACTTTATTCTTGGCTGTTTTTAATGAATATGTTTTTTCTTTAGTTTTTTTTTTTTAGGGTTTTAGTTGCTCCAATAAGTCTTCCTTTGCTTGATCGACAAACCTGATATGTGCTGAAAAATGATAAAGAACTGTTTCAAGCTGGTTCTGAACAGATCGTGGCCATGATTTAGTTAAAAATCTGTCTCTTAATATAGACAGTGACTAAATGGAACCAAATCACAAAGCATTGATCACATTATAATATGGCATTTGTATCTGAAGAACTATGATGGCAAATTGAGAAAATTCCTGATCGCATTTTAGAAGCAAGAAACAAACCTGTATTATTCACAGATGATTTATAGACTACTGTTTGAATATAGGAGTTGTTGAATGGGTCTCACAAATGCGAGTCAATGAATATTATGTCTAACTGCACATGTAAACATTTAAGTTTATTCCCTGCAGCCAAAATGTGCTCAACACATTCCATCTATTTGGTTCATAAGCACCTTTATCTGTAGAGAACACAAAGCTCTGAGCCAAAGATACACACATCACCTCTGCTTTTGCTTTGACATGTGCCTCAGAGTGCATTGTCCTGTCCTCATTTGTATGGAACCTAATATCATCCTAACCTTTATGCTGTGCACTAGCTTCGTTTCATCTGCATAAAACAGCTTCACTAAAAAGCCAATTATCCTCTCAGTTGCACCCTAACAGTGCTTAGACTCTGCCCACACCAATGGAAAATGCACAAAACAACTGAGAGTTCTGCTTGTCACAAAACTGGGGCATAGCATGCAGCAACAGCAACAAAATAGAGAGAATTTTAGATACATTCTTGAACAAAATCATTTTTTTTGCATTATTAAAAACTACCATGCTTGTAACATACATGACAAAATATATTTCATTTTGTTCTCTAAGTTTTTAATAAAATACATTTGTTTCTAACATTGTCTGTTCACGAATGAATGCTTGGTTTCCATCTCTGTATTATGAATAAAAATACCGATAATACAAATTAAAATATTTTTACAATAATACAGCAATCACAAAACCTATGATATGAAAATAAGCACACTGAAAAGTTAAATTTGAAACTATGCTTAAATACTCAACTTCATTTTAGATTAATTATAAAAGACTGGATCTACATAATCATTTGGTCATTCTGCACATGATCTCAGCAGAGAAATGTCTAAATAAAACACCAGCACCTTACTTCTCAGCTCTTCTGGGTCTAAGGGAAAGTGGTTCATTAGACCTCATTGTCTCTTCATTCACTTTCAATTACCAGAGCATCACTCATGTAAACCTGCAGCAGAATGTTCAGCTTTCAAGAAAAAACAACTCAAGAAAACATCATGCAAAGGCTCTGTAAGAAACAAACTAGTTTTATTCATTTAACAGTTTTTCGTTCAGAATGAGCACTGAGCTATAATAGAAGTAACGGTAATGTTGAGAAGGATTAGAGGGAAACAAACACATAAAACAGAATAGTTTTGATCAAAGAGTAATTTTTACTCTCACTGCCAGCCAAACGACTTCATGTGTATGTGTTTGTGGGAGTAAAATGCAGGTCAGAGCCTTTCTTTAGGTCTGATTGTGAGAAATGACTTAATGGAGAGGGGGCAGGGAGAAGCCTGTTGTTACCTTCCTTCGCTCCACCCCTCTATCAGTCCAGCTTCACACCCAAACACAGAGATATACACAGATTCCTCCAACTTCAGTCAAGCATGGAACAATCCTTCTTTCAGCTCTTTTCATTCCTGGGGAAAGCCTATGGATCTTAATTGCATTACTGGGAGGAGTGAGAGGCCACAGGGAGCGTCCAAACTCAAAGAAAGCACAACAGGAATGGATTTTTGATTTTACAGAAAAGGAGATAATTCCTCTACTGACAGTCTGGAGTTTATCCATCTCCTGTTTGTTTTCCATTTTCACTCCCTTTCATTTTTTAGCTGCATTTTTTCCCCCCATAAGCAGTATGTCCGTACAACTGCAACTGTCTAATTGAGACGCTGATCTCATATTATGATGGTTTAAAAAAGGAAAAACAAAATCTGCATAAACAGAGAAATGAAATGTGAAATGAAAATGATTTCAGTCAAAGAAGAAATTATGCAAAAAAGTTTTAGTGGAATAAACAAATGAATCAAACAGTATGACTCCCTCAGCAAATGGTACTATTTTATTTTTATTTATTTTACTTATCATTATTTTCTCTGTCTCTTGAATCCATTAGCACCCAAAGACAGTGTTTCCCAAACCTTTTGTTTCCCCCTAACATTCCAGATTGCTGCAATCCAAGCAAACACTGAACACTAATATAAATAAAATATCCATTAAATAAATGTCAAAACCCTATTTGCTTTTACACACTGTATATACACATTTTCTGTCAAAACCAAAGTCACATACCACTTCACAAAAAGTCAAGTTTCTTTTGATTGATTGGGTGCTCAGCCATGAGCAGGCACCACATCCAAGTCCACATCAGATTTGACAGTTTCTGTACAGAGCTACAGCCATAAAGACAAGAAATAAACTTCCTAAAAGCATTTCAGTGAATGAAAATAGTATACACCCGCACACTGAAGGTTGAGTCATCAGCATTTCTAATCATTTGCAACTCTAAATCTTATTTTGAGATTATAATAAAGACTTTTTAGTCATTGTTGACACACATACTGCTGCACAGACACTGCAGTGTGAAATATTTATTACATAAAAACAACAAATGTCATTCTATAAGGAGTTAGAACAGTTTGCAGATTAGCATCACTGTACCTTTTTGGTATTTTTGACCTGCTCAAAAATAACTTGTACTTAACCTCCAATGTCATTTGCCATCATGGATTTTTCAGCTGCATGTCACTGATATTCATTCAAGCATAACCAAATTAAACTGCAGCTACAGAACAAACAGTAGATGTTGCATATTTGAAAATGTTTTATGGTTTTGTTGCCCATCTATTAATTATTAAAGTGTGGACTCCTTGCCACCGCCCGCAAACAGAAAACAGGGTGCTCATTGTTCAGAGTAGGGACCTATAAGTCAAAGTCAGAGTCCTCCTCACCCCTCCCAACCTGCATGGGGTGACAACTATAGGCTTGAACTCTCAGATTAATGCTGTCCCCTTTTCTGTCCCCAACATGGGCCAAAGCTTTTATAAAGGCCTCCTCCCCATCATTTAGATGAGACACTCACACTTACACAGCACCCAATACCACTTTGGCAGGCGAGAGCAGACAAACTGTGGAATGTAGCTTAGGATGTTGGGCAAGCTAGAAGAGGACGGTAATGACTTGTGCGGAACAAAAACAAGCAGCAAAACACATGAGTGTAATGATACTTAACATGCAACCATACAACTATTCTGAATGTTTGGGCTTTAATAAAGTTTATAGTTTTTTATGTTTTGGCACCAGTAGTATCAAAGGAACTCTGAAATTCAATCAAGAGCAGATAGGGTGTAGTGTTTGTTCAAATGTTAATTTTTCTGATGAAAATACCTGCATTAAGAGACATAAGCCTAACATACATGGTGCACAGGCATTGGTCTCAAAAATACAATATGGCAGCTCCTATAAACTGAGTGCTGGCTGGCTCCAATTCCCAGCAACAAGAGAAGATTGGAACATTTGGTTGAGTGCCATGATACATGTTAATGGGAACTACTTGAGAAAGAAATGACAGGTCTTCACTGTAATGATGAGCACAGCAAAAAATCTAAAGTTCTTTGTGAAAAGGTCAGAAGGTACATTAGTTAGGGAACTGTGCAATTATCAACCAATCAGATGAGAACAGTAACAGTGTAATTTTCACATAGGGAGGAGAAGATAATTAACCTCTCCTTTTTAATATTATTCTCTGAACTTGATAGCTGGGCAAAAAGGAAAATGATGAATGATGGGAGAAAGGAAAGCAAGTAAAAGAGGGAGGGGAAAAAATCAGGAGAATCAGAGAAGCCATTCGGAAATTTGTTTGGAACATTTATTCCAAACAGCACTAATGGAAGTGCCAGTATATTCTTCTGAAGCTCTGAATGATGTGAAATATTAAAACTTTTTGTAGTAAGTTAAAAAAGGAACAAATGAGTAATAAGCAAACAGGCCAGCATGTCTATCAATGTATTCTGGACAGCAATGCAAATAAATGTAGAGAAGTGAATAGGTAATATAGCTGTGTGACATGTATTAATGATAGTAGACTGTTCTTAGGGCAATAAGCACCTCTAATGGCAAACATAGAGATAAGATTTGTTCTTATGCAGCCGTGCAAGACAAATGGTCTCATTACGACGATTGAAACTGGGGAGTAGTTTATCTAGAAAAGCCAGCAAGAACTACCCTTTTAGGCACTGTACAAAAAAAAAAAAAATCCCTCTGTTCACCTTTCGAATAAAACAGTAGAGAAAACGGAGAGATTGTGTGAGCCAGACCAAGTAAAACAGCTTCAACCAGAAATGCTCTCTGTGGCATCCCTAGACCTATTTTTAACCTATTCTAAAGCCTCCACACAACACTAAAAATACTAATAAATAATTTGGTGATTTGTCACAATAATACAACCAGAATGTGAGTTTAAACAAATAATCACATAACCTGTCATTTTTAACTCAATTGTGATAGTTTCTCTTTACTTCAAGGTTGACGGGTAGAAAAACCTGATGAGTTTTAAAACCCGAGAACTCCTGTTGATCCTTCTTTGTGCCAGCCATGCTTGAGCAGGTATGTAGTTAGCCAAAATCGACCATTTGAGGCTTCCATAGAACGAGTTGGTGAAGTTTCACCTTCTCTACGGCGCCGTGCGCACTGCCGACTCAGGCAGTTGAAATTTGTTGAGAGTCAATTTGCTGATTAGAAAAAGTTCTAAAAATACTTAAAACAACTCCACACTTTTGTATGCTGGGAACCTGAGAAAGAAGAGGGGAGATGGGGTAGATCACTTTTTCTAAATTTGACCTTTGGAAGCTTTTATTTTGGTGATTGGATTTCACTCAGTTAGCTTCCTTTAGCTTAGCAGCTCTGAGCAACAAGACCATTAGATTGCAATGCAATGATGTTTTGAAATAGGTAATTCCTTATGCAAAGTGTTAATGCAGTCCTTAATTTATTTAGAATTATTTCAGTCATATTTATGAATGGAAATTGGGTACAGCGTTTGCGTTATTTATTTGAAAATTGCATTGTAGTAGTTCAGTGCAAAAGTCTGTATGTGTGCAAAGTCCCTT
This sequence comes from Millerichthys robustus, assembly GCA_034783495.1. Classification (NCBI taxonomy): domain Eukaryota; kingdom Metazoa; phylum Chordata; class Actinopteri; order Cyprinodontiformes; family Rivulidae; genus Millerichthys; species Millerichthys robustus. Next base: position 2,929,920 of record JAVKLF010000083.1, on the reverse strand, counting down.
TTAATTATTTTATTCTTAATTATTATTACTACTTATCATTACAGAAAGAGAGAACAACAGATGAATGATTGCATTAGACTTTTAGTTTTGTTAGTACTTGTATTGAAGCACTGTGGAATATAAGTGAACTCCGCTGCTTTATTATTAGAAAGTATTGAATGTCTGTAAATTGGCGGTGCGATTTTGTAAATTTGCTGGGGGCTGAGCCTCCCCAAAGGTAAAAAACTAGAATCGCCCCTGGATGCAGTACAGTTCATTTTAACCAGGGGTTTTAGTGTGTCTTGTCTTGTTCTCCTTCTGTTGCTCTTCGGACATAAACAGTCTTGGCATTTCTGCCTCATAAGAAAGAAATACTGACTGGCGTGGATGCTTTGATGAAGCAGCGTGAACTCTTTGTTTTGTTTTCTAAAAATCAATGAAGGAGCAAACATACACCGAAACACGAAACCAGATACAAAATGTCTGTACACAAACAAAACGCAAAGCGCACAGAAGCCGAGATGCAAATGTAATTAAACAAACACGAAAGAGGATACACAAAACCTGCATATTTAAGAAAGATGAAAATTACTAATATTGGGGTGCAGCGCAAATAGAACTATTTTTACAATTTAAACCAACTGTCATTTGAAAATTAAGTCACACTGTGTGGTCCAGCAACTCATTTGGTAAATAATGCCACCATTCTGCTAGTATTATGACAACTGACATGTTACCCTACACCGACATTATGACAAATAACAATAAAGTGAAAATAACTGGAGCTAGGTTGTTATCTCAGAGACGACAGCTTATACATGAGGCAGTGTAATGAGGAATGTTTCAGCTATACTGCTCTAAAACTGACAGTTCAACTCCTGCCAAACTGCAATAGCATGTTCTGGAGTGACAGAAAAGTTTGCTGAAATTGATAGTAGCTACTTTCAAAGAGACTGGACTAAGATGTAACTAAGAAGACTCCCTCAAAGTCACCTATTAAGTCACACCAATGCAAACAGGTGTCACAGTGCTGCCCAAGTGCAACCACTTTTACTTGACAAAACACTGTGCAAGATTTTCTTTCCAATGGATGAAAAAGAAGCTTGAAGCTTGTTGTCTTAATTACTGCAAATCACTGTCACTATCCTCCCTCCAGAGGGTCTTTGCTGGCTTGATCTATAGGATAAATACATTGGTTAAATGCATGAAGGATGCACTCTGGAGTGCAACTGACTGGCAACTGCATTTTAAACTGCAAGGCATGTTCAAAGTTGAAACTTGTCACCTCAAAATATTCAGCTGAAAAACAAAAAATGTCAACTTAAAAAAACAAAACCAACTCTTAACTCACCACATTGCAGATAAACTATGAATCTATGCATTAGTTGTATGAAACGTGACTTTCCGAAAGCCTCTGATAATCTTGTGAAAAAGCCACATCCAGGCACAAAATGCAAAGCTTGTTAGAGGTGAATATCAGCTTATGACAAACACGGCAGAAATTCGGCTCAGTCAAAAACTCTTTTTGCTGAGTGCTATTTTCAAGCCAAATTCATTCCTAATCCATGGAAACCCTGAATAAATGAACCACACCAAACATCCCCAAAGCTGCTGTTTATTACACCAAAACGTATCTAGCATGGATTATCATCTTCAGATGGATATACTGAGGTTTTGACAGGGAGTTTAGCAGGTCAGAAGAAAGCACATGGCTGGCATGGCACCACGTCCTGCTCTTCTACAGGGAGCAGCAGGAAGCACCTGGCACCACCTGGACCATGACCTGACTGACCTGTATGGCAGCAGTTCCACTGCTTTAAGAATTGAAGAAAAAAAAAAAAAACACTTTTGAACGCTGGATGAACCTGAACAGAAAAAAAATATTGATGATAACAATAATGCGAATTATCTCAAATTATTTTAAAATAAGCCATAAATGCTGTAAATTAAAGAATACACAAACTGAGGTTTCTCACTGTTTTAAAAAACCTTTCTCTAACAAACAGACTGCATGGCATTTCTAATGTTTGGGTAGTCAAAAAAAAAAAACGGCTAAACTGCAAATGTAATATTCAATCTTTGATCAGATTTTGGGAGTCATTCAGTTCAACGTCAGCTGCCATTCCTACAAAACCTTCAACGTTGACAGCTGCCCCTTTGATGTCAAAACATGCCCCCTGGCAAATATAAGAGTACGTGGAGAACACTAATAAATTATCCAAAATGTATTATTTTGTGTCCTTTCATCCTGCTCACAAAATGACAAGCAAGGTGAGAATTGGTTGAAAACATTCTTGCTGATGTTCGGATGTGATGGGCAGTTGATGCGACTTGGCATCCAAAAAAAGAAAGAACGGGCAAAACAATGATTTTTTTTTTCTTCTTTCAGAGTTCCAACAGAATTATTTATAAAGCTTTGATATAGATTCTCTCTTAGCAATTTGAGAGGTGGGAAAAAAAACTACAATCAGTATTTTTTTTTATTGAGCAGTGTTATAAACAAGCATTTTAAAGTTATTCTATATTTGAAAGAAAGAAGAATTGAACAGTGGGAAAACAATGGAGCTCAATAAGTTGCTGGCTAAACTGTCAGATCAGCAAAAATCTGGTCAACTCTCAGCTCGTGTTACATTACAGGAGGGAGCGATGAAGTCTTGCATGCCTTCATTCTGCCTAACAGCCTTTTTAGAAGATCAGAGACTTTCCTGTTGTACAATTTATGCAAAATAAAACCTTTCTTCTACACATATTACGCCCTACTACTGTTTAGCTTAAACCCGTTCTTTAACAGCTTAATATCTCCATCTCATTACAGCATACAATATTTCCTGTTGTTGGCGGCAGGCAGCTTACAGAGCTCGGCTCTATCGATTTGTCTTAGTGATGGTTAGACATGACTGTACTGAGGAGGCAGGAGGGGAGAAGCAGTGAGGCATTTACCCAGACTGAGATGTGACTTTCTGTCTCGGTCCAGTAATGATACCAGAGAAATCTCATTTCACGTCTCACTGCCATGTTTGCTAAACTGCTTTGGTAAAGGAACAGTCTGAACAAAGCTCTAAGGAGACCCTAGCACCACGTCCACCACTCCTGGCTCCACGGCGCAGCTACACACGCGATGTGAGAGTTAACAAAATGAAAATCTGACAGCCAGGGTGAGTGCAAGGGCTCCAGGACAAACGTTGACAACAGCTGCTTCTTTGGTTGCTAATGGCTTATTGATTGTAGTGACGATCCGACTTGCTTTTCTTCTTGAAAATTGCCTCCATCCACAAAGCTAAAGCAAAGAGCGATCGGATCACTCAACCTGAGAAGCAGTTGTTCTTCCTACTAAAGCCTCCAAGGACAAGATGAAAAAAATATTATTTTTATTTTGTTATGGGTATTTATTTTCTTTAAGCTTTCTTTTGACAATCCACGTCAAAACAAATATTTTCTTTCTTTGGTGCCAGTTGACGAAAATAACAGATAACGTAATATTT
>JAVKLF010000083.1:2872466-2883681 GCA_034783495.1 Millerichthys robustus | reverse complement strand
TGCAGCTTGAAGCCATGTGTACATGAATAAAGCTTTCCCTCTTTGTCTGTTCAACTGTGTTCTGATATTATTTGCAAATCATCTTCCATTATTTAAAAGGACCTGGTTTTAAAGGGACACAACCACACCAGCACTGTAATCCATATCATAAACCCAGCACGACACATTTCATAAACAGAATTTTTTTTTCTCATGCTCTGGTAATCTGGTTAAATAATTTTGGATTACACTGCTTCAGCCGCACACCAGTTAGGAGATCATCTCTCTGCCCATGAAATGCCCTCTGTTGTGGGACACAAAAGGCATCTCAGTCATTCATGTTTGCAGTTTAGATAATCTCCCCCATGGATTTAGCACCAAATGTGGGCATGCTTTCATATCAGAGAGGCAATGTTAACAGCTAATGGGGCTGCCTACTTCACCCTACCGGCTGAAATTTGACTTTGAGTAACACAATATAATCAAAAGCAAATCACGTTGGTTGTTTGAGAAGCAGTATTTTAGGACAATAGTTTGTGCAATCAAATCAGAAGTTGTAAAGAACAAATATAAGGGAGAGAATAGTGCTTATTCTGGCCTTTATCTTCTGGGCATCTGAACCAATTTCACACTCGAGCTATTAACTGCTTCAATTAAACACAGACTGCTTTTCTTTTCCGTATTTTCTGTCTACCAGATACCCTTATGTGTTTCATTCTCTCTCCGTGCTGCCATCAGTATTCAACCAACATAACATGGCCCACCGGGTCGCAACCTGCACATGAGGGTGAAGAGTAAGAGGCTTTGCTATTCAGATTGGACTCAGATGGAGTTAGAGGCACGCAAAACTAAAGATGTAACCTGGTGATAGATGTAAGATAGATGGGAGAGAAGAGAGAAAGAGGCTGACGGGGTGGCAGTGGGAGAGGGCAGGATGAGGTGAAGGTGAATCGAGACAAAGCAGTCAGAAAGTGTCTGCCCTCTCCCCTTTGGGTCCTTGCTCACAATGTCTCCTGGGAGACAACAGAGGGGATGAAGAGACAATACACAAGTAGAGGTCAGATTATTATGAGTGGCAGCAAAAGATCCCAAAACCAATTAAATTGCCAGAGTAATGAAGACAAGATGAGAGGAGAAGAGGAGATGCAGGGAGTCATAAGTTCTTTCATCTTGAAGTGGATTAAGAAACAGATTTGTACGTCTCCATGTCATGTTCTACAAGACTTTAAACGCCTTCAGTCTAAGAGGTACAACGGCACAATTAGATATTATGAGGAGTAATTCAGGGAGGAATTCAAAAAGCTCCTTATTAATTTTGGGCTTTGCAAACACCAAAAGAAAAAAAAAAACCCAACAACAACAAAAGCTTTAGATATTTTCCTTTTCACTGCAGTCATATACTGTAGATTAAAATCAGTTTTGATGTGTCACATAATCAGTGTTTTCTTTTGGGTTTTTTGGACATTTGCTGTAATGTTTTGTATTTGGCTTGTGTGATCTTGTGGTCACATGTGAGATTGTGACTGTATAAAAAGTCAGGTCTTGTTTATGTTGCACTGAACCTTGCTCAGTCAGCAATGCAAAGTCTGTCTCACCTTCACTGTTATTTCCCACAGGGCTGAGTATGAAATTCTCCTCATCTAAATGCAAATCATAAATGTCATTTCCAATTATCCTCCTAATGCAGTGTCTGAATCCCATGTATGAAAATCAAATTGTTTGCATCCAAACACATTCAGAGTGTACTTTTGTTTAAAAAAAACCCATTTATATTGACATTTTAGTTGCTCAAAAATGATTAATATATTTTTAAAAATCATAGAAAAGTATCCATTAATGGTAATTATTAGGTATTCAATGACATCTTTGCTACTGTCTTGTGGTAGATGTGCTGTTTCAGTTCTGTTTGCTCTCAGAGCAGCTTCTGATACAACTGACCACAGTTTACTTAGAGATCAGGTTGGGATTTAAGGTACAGCTATTTTAGTTGTTCACTTCCAAATTCTAAAGCAGTTTTTTAAAATAATTCAGACAAGTTCCTCTGCAGTTCAGGTCAGTTGTAGGGTTGCTCAAAGATCCATCTTTTGATCAAGTTTATTCACTTTGTACATGCTTCTTTTAAGATCATATGTTTCACTCAGTATTTCATTCCATTGTTGTGCACACGGCGCAAAGAATTAAATGCCATTGAGTCTAGATGATTTGTTTTGTCAATCTTGAACTGTATTAAGGAGTGTTTTCAGTTAAGTTTAGTCCCTCAGCTTGGAATGTTGTGACTCTCTTTGTTGTGGCATTAGGCAGTCTTTGTTGTCCTGTCTGCGCCTGGTTCAGTTGCTAGACTTCTGGTTTCTAGAAAACAGACAATATCATTCTCAACATCTCCCCACTAGCTTTTTATCGAACACAGAATTGATTTTAAAATTCGATTGTTTATTTTTAAAGGGTTTCACGTGTTGGTTATTTGGCATTCCAGGCTTGTGATATTAGAAGATAGCGCAGAAAGTTAACACGCAGCAGAGGTCAGAAGTCATGACGTAATGTGTCTTCAGCCACAAAGACACCAGAGACATCCAATCATGCGCCGCTCAGCAGGGATTTAAATGAAGAGCTCCAACAGTGTTAATGAAGTGAGATGGAAAGTAGGCTGCAGGGATGACCTGGCTGGTGTTCAAAGAAGCATTTAAATGGAATTAAGAACAAGGGGATGAAGAAAGAAAATTGAGATCAGGCCTAATCCCTTTGTCCAAACAGTAAACAGCACAAGGAAGAAAGCAACGAGCAAGAAAGTAATATCCCTTAACATGTGTAGTACTAAAACTGGATCTGGATACATAGAAAAGCTATAAATGCACTGTATTTCTTTTGAACAGATTTAGTTTTTAAAATAAAATCTGCTGTTGGATATGTTCTTTAATGTTTAGTCATGAGATTCAGATCAAGCCGACGTTTAAAACGTGTCCCTGAATCGGGGCTGCGTCAAGTTTAACCTAATGATTAAAACATCAATGTTTTATCGATAATGGAGTGACAGATTAAAAGAACGTGTTTAAATTAGCATTGATGAATTGTCAGCTGTACTTGAAAATGCAACCTTAAATGTAACAAGTGCCTTCAATTTGGTGTCAGATGTCAGCAAGGATTCAACGTTTCTGTCGGGCAAGAATGACTTCTTGTTGCTTTGAATTTAGAATATGACTCACAAACAAAATCAATCTTATTAGATTCGTTCTTTTTAAATTGAAGCAATAATGTCATACATAATCAGACATCCTTGATTTGTTTTTTCTTGATTTTTCTTCTTTTTTCATCCCCCCACAGGCATGAGTAGAGGAGGCAAGGACACACAAGAAATTGTGTTCATGAAAGTTCTGAACAGAATCGTTGACAACAGGTAGCCCTGGCGGAATCCAACTCCCACCCTAGTGAGGGTAAAGAGATTTATTAAATTATTACTTTTAGAATTTCATGAGAACGTGATATGGTTTTTCTTGTTCCGTGAATGTTATTTTTATTAAAATGGGATATGCCGGGTAATATTTTGATAAAGAGAGGGCTCTCACTTTTGTTATGTTCTAGATTGCAAATTTATCATAATTCTTTTAAAATTAATGTCTTTTTATCAGAGCACCATAATTATATAAGTTGAGAGTCCTAAATTTTGCAAAAACAAAAATCTACATTAAATTTGAATCAGTTTGGCGAGAAATAATATTTCTATACCACCAAAATGTTACTCAAACCAACTCTGTTCTGAGAAGTTAAAAAGCATAATAAAGAGCTGCTTTTTAGAAGAAAAACGATACTGCACATATTTTATTTCTTTTTGAAAAGAAGTTGAACTAGAAATATGTTAGTCAGTAACTTTGAGCATCTGCATTTTTGTCCACACAACTGCTGTTCACTGGTTAGCCATTTGTATTAACGAACAGGTGGATGAAATGAAGTGGTTGCCCAGAAAGGAAATACAAGAAGAAAAAGTGCTGCTGACTTAGCAGGTCATAGAAACTAGAACACAGAATCTGAGTGATGTGAGCTTGTTAGGCTTTGAAAGATGTACAAGACTCTCGCAGCTATTTGTCGAACATTTCAGAAATGTAACATATTGATTCACGTTCCCTGGCATCACTTTCATTTTATTGTCCATATGTAGAAAACATGAAAAGCTGCCAGATTTTTAACAGAGAAAAAAAAAGATGTCCAATGCCTGTTTTGTTGTTATAACACATCTTATCTGCCTGTAACACACAAATGGTCACAAGAAATGTACAAACTACGCCTTAGAGACATGTTGGACTTCATATTGGGTTTTAATAATACCAAATATTTGCAACCTACTTCACAAATACTTTTTTTTAGATTTATGATTTTTTTATGAATCCCCCTAAGATTAAATTCCTCTACACTATTTCCTTTTACATAACAGCCAAGAAGAGAGAAACTAAAGTCAACTAATGGAGGTTGTCTTTGTGTTTGTCTGGTTCTTTTTGCTTGTTTTCTCAGTTGATGCTTGGGAAAGAGAACCTGAGAGTCTGAAAAACAGGAGGAGGGAGAGTGCAGTGAATCACTCCTATGTACATGGGTTTCTCCACAGGGGGTTTCCCTATATGCTTGTAGTGATATGGCTCACAAACAACCTCTCTCGGGGATTTAGTGCAAGGACTTAGATGGTGAGAATGGGGCTCTGGTCCATTCTTCTGCTCTTGTGCTTTAAGATGGGGGTCAGTTTAGACTGCCGTGTGGTGACAACACGGTGCCTAAGCCCAAGATGAGGCGATTAAAATGGGTCAAGTGAAGCTTTGTGGAGCGACTCTTTGTCAAATCTCTAAAAGCAGACTGAATGCCTTTAAAGAAAGGAGATTTGTAGGAAAAATACTTCCACTTCTTAGTTACATGCAGCCAAACTGATTTCTTTCTTTGTTACTCTAGTCACAAGTTTAAGTGCAGATTCCAAAATTTAAAAATTTGTTAAGAAACACAGCAGTGGATCTGCATAGTTCAATTTGTTTTATACAAAAAAAAGCTTCTCTTTTAACTGCCAGTATAATAAAAAAAACAAAAAACATGCATACTAGCTTTTTGCATTAAATCTAATTTAGAAATGAATTATGAGATAATGATAGTTGACTGATTTAATTCAGCAGGGAGCTGAAACTCAAAGCCACATATTACCAACATACACCTGCCCCTGTTCCAAAATGTTTGTGTTTGACAATTTCCTCTTGTTCCTGGCCGAAACACAAACAACAACACCATATGTTTCAATATCTTCAACTAATGGTCTAACCCTCTGCAAAAAAAAAGAGGTCAGGGGCTTATTCCTCCTGGACCACCCACATGACAGCAGAGCTATTTGTTCCATTAGATTGGCTCCCTGGAAGACTGAATTTTTCTTGGTTTGAAAAATAAAATCCAACCATATGGTGTTGGCACAGTCAGTGACTCCCAAAACTCACAAAATTCAGAAGGATGTTGGAGAAACGGTTATCTGTTCATGTTTCTTATCAAGAATATAATTATTGTTATATTAAAAAAATATGTTTACTTCTCTGGTATTTCAATTTGAAACTCGTTTGAAAGAGAAAAACAATATTTCTAAAGTAAAAAAGCTACAAATACTTGCACAATATATCTGAATGAGCTAGATAAGTAGTTTGATTTATGACTTGTTAGAATAGCACAAAGATTTGCAGAAGCAGACTGATTTAAAATTAATATTTTCAATCATAATTACAATATTCAAAATGACTATCACCATCTGTTTGAAGTTAATTAGAATCATACAGCTGGGCACATGAACAAAGAAAAAACATACCTCTTTTCCTTTCTTCAGCTCTTTTTCTAACAACCAATCCTTCACATAGTCTTTTAAAAGCAGCATCTAACAAGAAATAATATTTTACATTGAGGTTAGATAACCACAAGATTTAAATGTGAAAAACAAAAATAATATCTATAATAATAATAATAATAATATCTGTTTACTTTACCTAACTAGCAAGTGGCAATGACACAGAATAAAACCAAAGTGTTCTGCAGGACTCATAAGGGATGCAAACCTGCGTCCAGGTTTAGACCCAAGCACAAAAACATTTGCCTTAGAGGAGAAATTGAGATTGACGCTGGTGGGAATCTACAAAACAAATATCATCCAATATATTCTGCTGCCACTCCCGCCGCTCCCTAAGCTGAATAATACTCACAGATGTACAGACATGCGACATCTCAGATGTCTGGCTGTTATGACAGTTGTCATGTGGTGTCATGTCCCATACACTGCATTCATAATGTTTCAGTATCTACACATAATGACACATGTTCAGTAGAAACAAGTTATTTCTTGCAAAGTGACTACGGATGTATTTTGTTTCTTCACATTATGTCGTCTTGATTGGATAAAAGGAAGAACACAAACATTTTGATCATCTGGTGCACTGATGTTATTTGTTATTTTCTTAATTATCTGTGTCACAGAAAAGTAGAATGTGACTGTGACAGAGAATGAACATGCTGACTTCTCATATACAATAAAAGCTTTGATGAAACAAGTGTTTGATGCTCTGAAAGATCTGAGTAACATCATGACACGAAGCTTTTCTCAGGTTCTACAATTAGCAGACTTGTTAAATGAAAGGATAGATGTTTTTTTTAAAACCACTGTCACCTAAGTACAAATATGTTTAAACTACATTTAAAATCTGAACTTCTGATATGTTACTGAGGAAAGCAACATAGAAATTTCAACCCAGTATTTCCCTCTAATTTTTTTTATTTTGCTTTATTCATTTACGCTAGTGTCTATTTATAATGTGATGAGATGCTAAAAGGGAAAAAAAATAATCAACAAAAAATATAAACAACATGTGAGAATTCACCCAGAATAAGACTACAGGATTTCACTCATCTCCTGTTCCACGTGAGCGATGATTTGACTGCTAATCTGTCGCTGTCCACTTTGTTTTGGCCTCAACTTCTTTAACATGAGCCAAATGGCTGCTTTAACAGATATTTGCCTCGGATGTTCTTCCAGATCCACATTACAGCATGTCGGGGTTTAGCATTTGCATCAGTCAGGAGGCCTGCTGAGATCCAGACTCACAGGAAGGCATCATGTTGCCATTGGTCACAATAATGAGCTAATGAGCTCACATTTGAGAGGAGGAGAAAGGAAAAAGACACGAAGGTGAGAGCAACAATCAGAAAGAGAGAGAAAATGAGGAAAAGTGGGAAATGAAAACAAAATGGAGCACTGAGATAATCAAGTGGAATGGGTACAGAGAACGGCACACATCTACTGAAGTCTATTTCAAATCTAAGCAGTGTTTTAGTAGTTTGGCTCCACTGCTGCTCACAGAGCTCAGATGGTGGGAAAAACATGACATGAAGTGTGGATCGGTGTCAGAGATCAAGCTGGTGTTTAAATTCACCCTGGCAGCATAAAACTGTGCTATTTCTCTGCAGTCAATTCTCTCCATCAAAAACAATTTTCACTTGAACGTAGTACTACCTATAATGTTTTTCTTCATCAATAGTTAATTGTAACATTTTTCATTTCATTTTACCTCCCATTTTTTTTGCAAGGAAAAGGGCCAAAGTCCTGCTCTCATCTCCTCGGTGCCGACTGGGGATGAACGGTGGGATTTAGCACATAGCCAAAGGTCTGATCCAGGCATCATGCCCCAACCCAAACCCAATCCTACTCCTAAACAAATACGACATCAGCCCAGAATTAGGCTTAATAATGTGACATCACATTCAATCTATGAGCTTGAATGTTTGAACTACTCTTAAGTGAGGGAGCGGGATTAATGAACTCAACTGGGCAGGAAACAGAAAAACAGAACTGATCATTTTGGTGTTTGTAAAGATAAAGAGGGGAAGTTTAAGCAAAGAAACACATTTATGAGAAAACAATTGCTCTGCAAGCAAACACCTTCAGCATGAAGGGTATCTCCTTACAATTATCACCTGTCTGCCTCTTCCTACCTTTTATCATCAAGGTACAGGGTGTTTATTAGCTTTTTCCTCCCATTTTACTTTGTTTCTGTACATCCCGTTTGATGGTGAGATGAAAAGAAATGGACTGATGTTTGCTAGAAGAAAAAACTTTCTCGAAGGCAATGGATTTTGATTATATCCAATTTTGTGGAGATAAGAGCTCAAAGGAAATAGAAGCAGAGCCAAAGCTAAGTCAGCGGGACCTTGCCAAAAAAGTGCATCATTCAAATGGGAACTTTTCAAGACTTTTGAAAGAACTGTTTTATTGTAGGGAATAAGGATGAAGTTTGTGTGGACTATTTTATTTCATCTATCTGTCCAGGCCTTCTGTCTCCTCCAATGGGTTTTGTGCGAAAATCTGGATAATATAAGTCAAAAAATATTAAAGATATACAATGACCTGAAGTTAGGATTAATACATCCATCCTTTTCAGGATTTTGTCATGTTACAATCACAAATCACATAAAATTTGAGGTTTTAACTTGACAAATGGGAATACTTTTTCCAACACATTCCATTGTGCCACTTCCACAAGTACTTACAAGTACTTAGCACTTGCTTAGCATTTGAAAGAGAAAAGACTGAGAAAATATAAGGGGACAGTGACCTTTTTCTGTGAATTGAACTTATGGACAATTAGAGAAAAACTAAGAATGTGGCTCTCAGAAACAACACAAAATGGACACATGAGGAGGAGAAACACAGATGACGAGCCGCTGCAAGGTGCTGTAATTGGACAAGAAGGCTTGGAAAGAGTAACAATAATAAGGAAGGAGATGCAGAGATTTGCTCACAGATGAGTGAATGAAGAAGTGTGTGAACACACAAATGAGCCAGTGAACCGATAAAAGTCTTTAAGTAGAAGTAAGATGTCTGTTCTTTTCTGTTCTCTGCTAGATTTCTCCAACAATATTTTATTTTTCAATGGGACTCCTGAATATGGATTCTCCACAGCCAAACACAAAAACTCACACTGGGTGACTCATTAGCAGTGCAGGCATGCTGTAAACCGGCTGCGTTGACTCTTCTATTAATAACCCCGTACTTCACTGTCCACAATTTCCAGAAACATAAATGAGACTCAACAACAGCCAAAATGAACCTACAAAATGGTACATTTTGCTTTACTTGAGTTTGCCTTGATCAGGTAAAAGTAGCTTAGTCACTGTAGAAATGATAATAGCTTTAGATGTCTCTTTACTCTGCTTTCATTTTTCATTATATAAAGCATCTGAATGAAGGGCATGCTGGAAGGTTGTTTAAGAAAGTAATAAAATCTCCATATGTTACCCCGGGTGTTACATCTTAATTGATGCGGCAGCTCATAGATAGCTCATGCTAGAGCATTTTCTAAACTGACTGCTGGTATCTGAGTGACTCAACATCATTGCTCCTCACTTTCTAAACTCCCTGCAGACATCGAATGTGGTTGCACTCAGACAGTCCATCAGCTTGCCGACACCGACCATATCTCAAACCTACATACGACTTCCTCCGTGTCACTGTTCCAAGCCCATGGGTGGGCTGCAAGTCAATTGAAAATCCAGATCAGTGACGGCTCTCACTGTAGCAGCAGACAATATGGAAGAGGCTCAACACTCACCTTTTAACCCTGCCACATCATACTGAAAGCCGACAAGTCAGGAGGGGAGAGAGGATGTAGAGAGTGGGAGGGGAGATAAAAGGATGAATGCACGAAAGGCCAGATGTGAAGGGAATGACAGTTGATAGATCTCAGATCTCCACTCATCTGCTGCCACAAATGTTCCCTCCATCAGTCACTCCAATGGTGCACAGATGGCTCAGAATTAATGCCTCTCAGAGATGAATGACAAAACAATGACAGAGTGGTGGAAGTAGAGTCAAGGCAGGTTAAAGCACACTGGCATTTAGTGCAAAAATATTTTCTATGCTAAACATCACAGAATACTTGTTTGCATACATGTATTACATATATATGGTAATGAGCTGAAAGTCTGGGTGATGCTGTAAACAATGCCCATCAGCCCTGCCGCTAAAGAAGAGTAGACCTTCTTTCCCTCATCTAAATTGAGAAGTCAATGCTTTAATTTCTTGGTTACAGTTTAAACCCCCTTCATTAACTTACTTGAAAAGCCTAAATTGAGATTTTAATTATAACTTCATCCCGACAAGGAGAAACACAGGTGGCATCCCAAATGAGTTCTGAGGAGTCATCTTTGGCGTTAAGGTTCTTGGAATAAAGATTTGAATTATTATTGCAGCAAATCCATGTTGAAGAGGCTGACTGTGCTTAATTAAGAAGTTTTTGTTGGGTGGGTGGGGGGGGGGGGATGCAACATCAATTGACAACCCCAGACTGTTTTGTCTGTCTCTCAGTGGAGGCTAATCAGCACAAACTGCAGAAACCAAAGTAAACAGCTGCCTGAAAATTATAAGTGTTCATTCACAACTGCATATAGCTTTCTACTAATGAGAGAATGTTTGTGAATGGCAGTGCATGTGATTTTAATTATAAATCAGAAGCTCAGCATGCAAACACACAGTGCTAAGACTTATTTTGGGGGCATATTGCTTGTGGAATGAAGCAGAAAAAAGCCTGTTAGCAGACAGAGAAAAATAGCTGTCAGACAGAGACAGAGTGACTTTTTTTTGTGCAGTGTGAGTGATTCAAATCCCCCCACCCTTTCCTCTTAGCATTAATGTGTCCACCCAGTCACAATTGGTAACTGTCAGCAGAAAAACTGTATAAAAGCCATCCAGTTTGATTTTTAACAAATCTCTCACCAAGCCCTGAAGGAGGGATGGCTGGTGGAAAAGGCCATGACTGAGTCACTGTGTGCTGAAACGAATACACTAAAAGCAAATTTTCAGACTATAATGTGGTTTTAAAATGGATCAGTTTGTTCTGGAGTGTGTTAAAAAAAATCAGCATTTGTTATTTTACGTTGAAGTGAAATGACTGCAAAGTGTTCCTGTTAGAGGGTCAAATATTCTTCACATTTTGTTTATTGTCTAGACCAAAATACTCACATATATAAAGTCATTTTCATTGCTCACTTTGTTACTGAGCAGTATTCAGATAGAATACCTGCATTTTGGCTTTCATGGGGATGTTGATGCTTGCCACCAACCTAAAATAGTTCCAAAGATTATTCCAACATGTTGTCAGCACAGTAGTAATTAGCAAGATGACAGCATGTCTACAAAACTGCTGGGCTTTTATCTCAAATGCTTTTGTATCAATTTGTTGGGGTTCAA
>JAVKLF010000083.1:2850426-2860538 GCA_034783495.1 Millerichthys robustus | reverse complement strand
ACAGCTAATTAACATTAGCCAGAATGTGTATAATGTGGTCAATTTGACAGGTATTAAGTTAATGGGAAAAGCTGCCAACCATTCTGTTTCCTGTTTTTTTTTATGTTTGTTTGTTTGTTTTTTGTAAATCTTGTCCTGCTCAGCAAATATGCATTCAGTAAGATTAAAACAGATCGCTTTAGCAATGCCTGAACAGTTTTACTCTACAACAGGAGGGCTTTGAAATAATCCTCCTGTTGCAATCTTTATTAATTTTAGCTCAACACATACTTTGAGCGTGAACACATCTTGTAAAATGTGTTCATGCTCAGATGGCTGTGGTGGTCAACTGGAATTGTATTGATTGTATTTACACTAAATAGTCAGTGTTAACATTACCATGCATGTTCATTTATGACATCCTCATACACTGAACCAAAACATCCCGTCTCAAATAAAAGCCATCTGTGTCTTTCCTGCTGAAAACAGGCTGTTCCTGATTAAAAAAGCTGCATCCATCAACTGGAATCTCTCCATCAGAGCTGATGGACGGAGCTATAAAGCTTTATTTAAATGCTAATGTCACTCAGATTAGCATTCACAGGTGTAATATATTTTCTGCTCAACTCCTCTCAAAGCAGAAACATTTCACACAGCAAAAGATTCACTCCGCGGCGGTTGCTCAGTTGTCTCGGTGGAAGACTTTAAAACGATCTAATAATGTAATACTGCTCGCAGAGGTGTTTTGTTTAACCAAGACCATTTTTCAAGGGGTCAGAGGTCAGGTTCAGTTAAATATAATTGCAAAGAGTTCAGTTGGGTTACAAAGAGATTTCAAGTCTATTACCTACATGAATGTAGACGCCTGCAACATCACTAGAATATTAAAAAGTCAATGACTGAGCTGAGCCCCAAAGTGTCTCGTATTCTAAATAAATGTAGGGTAAGGGGATAAGTAGGTGATGCATCTGTTTCGCCTTTTTTAAAGCAGCTAAAGGAAAGTATAGTGTGTTATTGATGTCCCACTGTGTTGGTGAGTGAAAAGCACTTTTCAACAGTATTATGGCAACATGTGTTTTTAAATACCACTATATTTATCCTAACTACTTCAACTAGCATACAATTCTGATGAAACTGTTTACATTCTGTGCCTGTTTCAGTCACGATCATCTAATATTCTCTCAGTCTGAGCCAGACTGTCTTCTACCAGAACATTTTAAAGGCTCCCAGCTGCCAGTACATGAAAGATATGCCCTGTGAGTTAACACTGGGGCTCCAGGAAAACCAGACAGAAGTGGAGTGGAGTAAAACCAAGTCCAGAATGACATCAGCTGCCTTTGCTCCTTGTAATAAAACCACAGACGGGGCGTCAGAACACAGGCAACAGATGATGCCGAAGGAGGCACCACAGGCTTTGACACTGCAACCTTCATTAAAAACAGGTTGTATATTTGCATTTATTGCACCAATTTACATCAAATCTGTTTGTAGTTTATGGGTTACTGGGAAGTAAGAGCATGGAAATTTAGTTGTAAATTAATGCATTTAATAAAACAAAAAAAGAAATGTAAACCTTACCTGTTGGATTATGACCCTAAATATCACATCATAACCAAAAAAATATTTTAATAATACAATAAGCCTCTGTACTGTAAAAACATTAAATATATTTTCAATGTTTGTCTATAAATTGGGAGCTGTTTGCAGTTGAGTTGAGACCCATCACAAGAGCAAAACCTAATTTCTTCTGAAGTTGGAGGAACTTTAACTTCCATGATTAAGTCTTTATGTGGTACTCTTCAAAGTCAGGACTTGTGATGTTCGTTGCTCAAGTTCTTGCATCATATTTTTTCTGGGTTTTTTTTCCCCACACTTCACTGGTTTTCAGTCAGAAGCTGGGATATACTTGAAGAAAAATATTGTAAAAGTGTGGTGTATAGGTTTTGCTTAGCAATTACATTGTCACCTTCTGTCAAATGCAATGGTGGAGCAATAATGTTTTTTTTCCTGTGTGTGTGTATCTGTTTGCTTGTGCTTTTTGTAAAAAATATAACCACAAAATAGATGAAATTTTTAGAAAATACTCATTGGATTGAGATCTACAACACATGAACTTTTGAAGCCAGCCCAATTCATTATGGCCGCCACAGCAAACATAAAAATGGTTTTAACTCAGTGAATTTTTAGAGACTGCGCTAAAATTTAGTGCAATAGTGGCCGACAGTAATCCCCGACTCATATTCTGAGTACAAGGATCTGTTTAAGTCACTGGTATTTACTACTGTAGTCAATAGTCTGTCTGTTAGCGAAACATTTAATGAATCCCTGAACTTACTGGAGAGAAAAAATGAAAGTGTCTAAACCTACAACTGATTAACATTTGGAGTCAGTCTTATTCAATATGTCTTCCTCAATTTACTAAATGAAGGCACCCTAACTGGCAATTGAAAGAAATCTGATTTTGTCCAGAATTTTTTTTTCTATAGAGCTTAAGTAGATTCTTCTCACATGGAGGGAGGTATGGCATCATTATCCAGTGGAACGCAGCCATCCAGTCAGAGAAATTAACAATTAGGACAAGAATAAGTGAAGGGAAAGCATATTTCTATATGCTAATGAGCTTTCCAGCAGCCAGTGGATTGTGATTAGGCTTCACCTTTTTCAAAACGTTACTTTCATTGCTGCTGTATCAGTTCCTTTTATGCAAAACTGTTTTTATTTATGTCTTCATAGTGTTTTCAGGGACGCAGAACGGAACCATCTCCTGTGGTGGGCTTTGTAGAAAAAAGTGACAGATAAAGAACAGAAAGCTAATTTGATTCATGAGTAGATTTAATGGAAGACACAGCGAAGCATGAGATAATCTTTAATGTATCTCCAGTCACTGTTCTCTGTGTGTTCTCCCCAGCTGTCACTAACCATCATTAGAAAACAGAGGAAGGAAGATGCTTTGCACACAGAGATGAAGCAGTAATATGTACGTCTTTGCTCGGCGTTTGGTGAGCAACTCAACCCACCTTCCTCCAATGCACACATGATGATCAAACACATGTATGTGCAGAGTGTAAGATGATATTCCTCTAATTATTTAAAAATCCTGTTCAGAAAAGGAATATTCTGTTTTACATTTTAGACCTAGTTCAAGTTTTTATTTCCTTAAAGTTTGCAAGGTTCTGTTTTCTTTCATTTTTTGATTTTAGTTTTAGGATATTGAAATCATCGAATGGCATTAGAAGTCATTTTGAAGAGCTCTCTGGTGATTTAAAGCATCTAAAAAATGATTTTGCAGTTTGTCATAATGATGTGATTTGCATTGCAGAGCACCTGTCTTCAGAATCTGTCTGGGACTTCAACACCTCCACCTCCTAACTTATATGAGTAAAAGGGATATCTTAACTTTTTGCTATTTTAAGCAGAAACATGGGATATTTATTCCTCCTCTAGATTTTTCATAGTAACATTTTTATTAAAATAAATGCTATTTTATTCTGCCAGGCTCAGTGCTGAACAAATCCCTCACCGAAAAAAAAAACTGCTTTGTGGGTTACTTCTCACACTTTCAAAAAGATACAATTAAAAAAAATTGAAAAAAAAAGATCTGATAAGCTTTAAGAAAAGTGTCCGATCAGCAAGCGAGCAAGACAATGGATCAGAGGTGGTAACCCTACAGAGAAAGGCAACGAGGATACACCCTCAACCATTAATTAAACAATAAATAACGATAAAAAAAATGACAGACTGACAACAAGAAAGGCTAGAAGAAAGCAGGAAAAAGTCCATCAAAGGGTGAATATTAGATGCTTTTTGTGTAGGGCTGTGTCTGCATTATTTAAAGCCTTTCATTAACCTGAACCTGAAACAGACTGAATCAATAGTTAGTGAGACACAAAGCATTTCAGAGGGCTAACTACTCCCTTTGCAGACGTCACAGCCATCATTAGATACAATTTCTCTGGGGGATTAAAGCCATTTGGAGATAAAACACTGCTGTCTAGGTCAGAGGTCGCATATTTAGTATGGATGTGACCTGAAACCGGTTTTTTTAAACAGAGCATGGAGTCTGTTGCTGATAAGCACAACACCTCAGCCTTAAATGTCTTTCTTTGTTTAATTTAAGTCACATTAAAAAAGGCATTGTATTAGGAAAAAGAAAACAAATTCAATCAATTAAGAACAATAAAAGACAACAGATCAGCTAAATGAATTTAATCCATTTAGATCCATTACCCATATGTTCAATCTTGATGAATTAAAGCAGATTTAGTTTTGATTACATGATTTTACATTAACTAATTGTATCACTGATTAATTTTTTTATAAATCCTTACGTATTACAAATTCTATTTTTAGTGTAACCAGTCTGCAACACATGCTTAGTGCATTTTATTAATCCGCGCAATATGATGGCAACATTTGAATGAGTCATGCAGAAAAGAGTTATTTGGTTTTATCACTTTATATTTATCTGTATTTTATTCTCTAAAATATCTTTTTCCTGGTTCATCTACGGACACCTTCAATATATCTAATTGTTCTTATCAAGTCCTTAAAAGTTGGGCATATCATTTATAAAGTTGTCAGACTTCACAGATTAGTTGGAATGTGTAAAAGAATACTGAAAATGTGCTATTAACAATACAACAAACAAAAAAACAGCAACAAAAAATGCTAGGAACTGCTTTTCCAGTGAGCTTACCACTGACTCACAGTGAAATTTTATTAGCTTATAAAATAAACACTTCCTCCTTGTCCAACAGCCGGAGTCTTTGCGGTCAACATCTGTCTAACCAAGTGGCATCAAGAAGAACAAAAACTGAACAACTAACAGCTGAACTGTTTTGTTTTGGGCTTTTTGCATTCAAATTAGAAAAGGAACAGAGCCATATCCCCAGGCCCTGGTGCCAGCATTTACCTCAAACAAACTCTCCTCTAAACTGCGACTTCAGACATATAAATCAAACAGTGCTTCAGCCCATGGACAGAGAGGACAGCCCTTCTCTGTGTTTGGATCCATTCATCTACTGGGGTTCGCCCAACAGTGGTCAATAAAGACAAGAAAATACTAAAGGAATGGGAAAAAAAGAGGTCAAGAGATGATGAATGAAAGGCGTGTGAAAAAGGATATTGAGAAATAATAACAATGATGGAATCAGGAGAGAGCGGTGAGAGAAGAGAGAAAAATGAAAGGAAAATAAGGAAATTGAGGGAGAAGTTGGAAAGTGTGGAAAGTTTAATAAAAGGAAAATAAATGTTGTGGGAATCGAGACAAATTGAAGGTAATATAGAATAAGGTAGGTAAGAAAGGAAGATGAGAAATTCTGGATGGGAAACTACAAATAAATAAAGCAGAATTATTGTCTGGAGAGAAGAACATGAAGAATGAAGATGGATGGACTGAAGAGCAGATGGAGTGAATTCCAACAGCACACAAATGGAACAGGAGGGAGCAACTTCTGGCTCCTGGAAAACTTTCTTCAGATTATGAAGCATAAAATCATAAAGTCACAAATCTAATTCTATTTTTATAACTACAGAAACCTCATCAAAATTCCGTCTCGGTTCTCTGGACCAAAAAGTCTTAGTACATTCAGGTGCTTCTTTCTTTGTAATTTTCCTTACTGATTAAGATAAACAGACGTTGACTGACAAGACTGTAGAATGTCGTTACCTTACAAATCAGAATAGGTTAAGAACTTGCATATTTTACTATTTGCTTCAAAAATCAGACAAAGAATGTCTCTGAGCTGATAGATTTTCTGTTCCCCTCTGTGATTGCATCTGGCTGTGTCTTCGTATCTTTCTTGCCCACACCTGTGCAAAAAATATCAGCATTCCCCGTTTGGAAAAATCAGATACACTTTGTTCTCAGATCAGGCTTGATATTGTCACAGTTCTGTCACCAGCTCTACTCCACTGGTGTTTTGGCTTTTAGAAATCCAGACATTATTGTTCCTTAACTCTCCACAACACATTTTTTTGATTAATAGATTTAAAAAAAATTAAAGGAATAAAAAAAATGTGTTACAATATGTAGAACTGTAATCTGCCTTAGATTCAAAGCCTCTTAGAGGTTCTTTTTCATTAAAAGTCAGCCTCGTTTTCTTGCAGAAAGAAATCAAACTAATCCTGTTAGCATTTCGCCAACTAGACCTTCAACTAGAGTCTGGCAGGAGCCGTTATATTCTTTTCATCTGATGCCAGAATTTAATACTTTTTTAAAAACCGTGGGCTATCAAAGTTTAAGTTGATGTTTTTGTGGTGGTTTCATCAGAAACTTATCACTCCGGTTCATGTAACGTATTCCAAGATGGTGTTGTAGCTTTGCACAGCATATTAAACAAGCAGCCTAAAGAGAATAATTGCGTGTGATATAATGGAGCTCATTTATTTAAGCAGGTGTTTGTTCCACTTTTAGAAGCCTGACAACTCAAACAATCTCCAGGGTGCAGGTTAAACCTCCCTGGGAGAAAAAAAAATAAAAATTTGTCAGCTTAATAGCCCCTGCGTTTTGCTGATAAGTGCCAAGGTGTCTCCTGCTCTTTGAAAGAAGGTGGATAAAACTGCTGAAGCTTTTGTGTAAAGGCACCGTGAAACATAGTTCAGTGTCTCTATGTTTCTCTTTGAAGTGAATTGACATTCAGCCCTAGAGTTTGTTCAAAAAGGCGCCTTACCCCTCAAACTCCACCACCGCATTATTCAAAACTGGAGCAGCTCTCTTGTCCTTGAGAAGCACTAAAGGTTTGTCTGTTTTCCGTGTTTTGCTGCCGAGATGCTATCGAGGCAGAGGCTTTCGGAGGTGGACACGATGACAGGCTGAATGGTGGAAGCCGAGGAGTCTGTCAAATTCCATCTCTGCAACAAAAACGTTACATGAGCACAACTTTCAGTCAAACCACAGGACATTGAAGAGAGTGCAGGGAAGAGGAGGACATGCAACTGGAATTGTCAGAGCAACATGTCACTGCTGATGACAGCCAATTGGACAGAAAGTCAAGAGACTTTAAGAGGCTCACTCCACCACAGGCAGCAGCAGAGTATCTACTGTATGACGAGGGTTACTTAACGTTTTTCAGTGGACGCACTGCACAGCACTACGCACATGTCACATATATTCTTACCAAACTATTGATATATCCACCAAAACCAAGGAGAACATTTCTTACATTTATTTGGGGATATCAAAATATGCATTTAAAAGTTCAAATGTATTGACTGGACATGAAACACATGAAGGCACAGTTTGGTTATCCTGTCACACCTGTTGGGTTAATTTTGAGCTTCAAACTGTCAAAAAAAAAAGGTAGCAATTTTCATAAATATATCATGCATGAAAGGGATTTAGTTGCCAGACAATAATTTATAAAAGCAACCTTATTCTTGTCATCCATCCATCATCTGCCACTTATTCCAGAGTTGGGTTCTGGGGGCAGCAGGTTGAGCAGGGAGGCCCAGACATCTACTGTATTTTCACAGCCACCTCTTCCAGCTCTTTCAAGGCCACATGAAAGACATGGTCTCTCCAGCGTATCCTGGGTTGTCCCCAGGGTCCCCTCCCAGTTAGCCATGCCTGAAACACCACCCCAGGGAGGCGTCCAGGAGGCAACCTTACCCTATGTACCTCCACACATGCGACGCTGTGGAGAAAACTCATCCTGACAGACTGTATCATGATACAGTTATTCTACTACCCCCATGTTTGTGACTATAAAGGAGGGTAGGAACGGAAGTCGACCTGTAAATGGAGAATCTGCCATTCTTGTTGTTGGTTGCCTGCTAATAAACTGCATAGTTGAAGCACAACTAAAAAAAAAACTAAAATGCATCATCACATCAAGTGGTAGCCTCACATGCTGCTTAAAATTTATATTGATTTTTTTCCCCCCTTCTGCACAGCAACTCCCCTGAGTGCTGCAGCTTCCCATCTCCTTTGTGTGCTTCCTTTGATACCTTTGGGTCGCTGTCTGCTGCTTTTCACCTGAAACGGCTGTGCTCAAATGATCAGTGTTTGTCTCTCAGTATTTGGTGAAGATGTGCTCTTGCGGTTTTTGCTGAAGGTCACTATAACACTGGAATTAGTAACAAAGGGCCAAAGCAGCCATAGCTTTCTTTCTGTATGTTGTATGGCAATTAGATTTGCTTTGAGTGCACAGGCAAGCTGCAGTCCAACATCAGCTTCAGATTATTTGGTATTCTGTAGCCAAATGATTAAAAAAAGAGGTCAAAGGATTTTATCATCAGCTGCTCCTCTGTATGTGTTTTAGTTGGTTCTCTCACAATAGGACCATATTGAGGCTCAGCTGGCCCCAGCATCCACCAACATCTTTGATTTCTGTTCTTTGATCCTTTTTCTTTTCTAAGCTAACAGCTAAACTCTCTGGACAGGGCACTTTTGGTCGTAGCTACAGTAAGTCTGGACTCAGAACCAAAGGTTACTGGCACTTTTCCATCTGAGCTTTCATACCGAATGAAAATGTATGCAGCCAGCATAAATACGTTTATGCTCTTGAAGCTTACTTCAGTTTTCCACGTAGAATTTCATAAAAATGAAAAGCCTTGTCTTCCGTAGACAATGCGTGTCTTCTGTCAGGGTTTAGGTTAGACCCAGAAGCAGGCGGAAGGAGCTCAAAACGAAACTGACTTATTAAACAAACAAAAGGCCAACGTGGCAGCAAACATACTTTCACTGAAGGAAACACAAGGAGGAACCAGGACATGTAGCCGGTAGACATTGCAATGCAGAACTGACTCACTAACACAAAGGGACACTTACAAACAGATTATAAACACCTGTCAGGAAGACAAGCAGGAACAGGAGCGGGTGGAGCTGCGGAGGAACTCTAAGGAGCAGGTAAACAACACAGAATATATATAAACTAACAGAATAACACAGAGTCTCAGTTTGAAGTGAAGATGTTGTATCAAAACATGACAGTATTGTATCTGTGTTGGTCAAGCCTCGAAAACAAACTTATGCATAATCTTGGACAATATTGCAGGATATCATGATCAGACTGTGTCATGTTTGAATCTCAACTATAACTGCATCAATGTTTGTCACAAATTAACTGAATTATGGCCATAATTGTATTGATTAATGCTGATTGACTGTGGCGATCGTAACAAACAGGACTGACTCCAAAAAGTTGAACTGTTTTAGATGTACATTTACATTCATCTGGTGGTTCATGAGATATTTCGCAGACAGACAGACACAAGCACACAATCACACAGATTTTGGCACAAAAAAAAAAACATTGTTACCACCCTTTTGCTTTTTGGCAATTGGCAATAAAAAAGAACAAATAAAGCAGTGATTTAAATATACATATATTTTTCATTGTGTTACCTTACAGAGGTTCTTCGAAGTTGAACAGGAAGTTTTTTTTTTCTTTTTTGTCAAAGTTATAGCAAGCTTAAAAATTGTACTATGGTTAAAAACACAAGTCTCATAACAAAATCACGTTGCAACAAAAGTACAATATCTAGACTAAATACCAACAATCAGAGGCATCATTTAAGGATGATATCTCCAGCTCTGATTTGTGATCTTGTCTCTTTCTAAACCCTGTGATTGCTGCTAAAATTGTGTCTTTTCTGATATTCATCTGGTCCATTCAAATCTGTCTCCTTTGTTGTGAAGACCCCAAAGGATTTTCTGTTCATAATTCTCCATGTGGAGAGCCACAATACGACTAAAATTGAAAACAGCCTGATGTTAACAAAAGTTAGAACCATTTCATGAGTTTCACGACAAAAATATCAGAGATCAGTTTTAAATTACAGACATTTTCTGCTTTCACAAGATTTCACAAAGATATTTATCCCTTATTATCCAGTTAGCTCATCAACTTGGAAATTATTCAGTTGTTGAAATCTTAAAAGCACCTAACATTTCAAGTTTGTTGACAATATTTAATTGTGCTGCTGCAAACCACTGACTTTTACCGCAGCATAATTTGCTTTTTTCTGTGAAAGTATTATAATTTTAATTATTAGACTTTCACGCATGATGACAGTAAAAAAAAACCCATTATGAAAACATTATAAATTGAATTTAAAAAAACATGTAGCATTTTTCGTACAGTGGCATGATCAAATTCAGACAAATGACCTAGAGTGATTTTTCTCTGGAG
>JAVKLF010000083.1:2815297-2828479 GCA_034783495.1 Millerichthys robustus | reverse complement strand
CTCCTTGTGCCTTAAACTCTGCTCAGTTTATAGGTTTGTTGCCACATCAGGTTTTTGTTAAAAAGTTATATATATATATATATATATATATATATATATATATCATTAAATTTCTGTCTACATAATTGGGATAAACTTCTTTGTATAACTATGAACCGGTTGGGACAAAGCAAAGGAAAGAAACATAAAAAACATATAAAGATTTATTATAATGCATGTGAATATGGTCACTGACTGGGTCTTTGTAAAATATGCTTACTTTGAAATATTTTATGAAGCTCCTTTCCTCTTCTTTTTTGTGTATTTTTGATCACTGTTCATTTTATTTAATAATTGTTGGTGCTTCTTACTCTGACAATGTTGCCATCATGTTGGGTCCCAGTTTTTACTGCAGCTATTTCTGCCTCACTTAATCTTTTACCTGGGAAAGTTTCTTTTGTTGAGACAAAACAGGAGATTACAGACAAGACCGATGGTGACATCGAGCTGCCATCTGATGGAGAGACGGCTTTCCCACGACCATGATGTCTCCAGGAGCTCCAGACACCTACATGACTGTCGAAACACGCCAGAAAGTGCACGGGTGTGTTTATGCATGTAGTAAAACATGAGATCTGCTGTTTCCAGATAAACAGACAGCACACAATGAAAAGGAGGCTCTCTGCATAAAAAGCCCTGGTTTTTGTAACACTGTTGGTTTAAAAGAGACGAGAGCAGCAGTCTATAATCAGATAAGTAAACAACACATGTATCGCTGCTATAAGGGTTAAAGAAACAGAAAACAAAATATGATTAAAAGCTAAGATTTTGAAAAATTATTATCACAGTACGTGAGCAGACAAAGGGGTGAGATGGACAGGGTTTTATCTGCTGTTAGATTTGTGTTCTGGTTGACATGGCAGCCACAGATAGAGCCGACGCGGGGGTCCAAAGTAAAACCACAAAACCACATTCTCATGTTTTTTACTAGAGCTCTCAGTCCTCTCTTATGAACTTTATAAAACCATTAATGTCCGCTGAGAATTTTAAATGTCTAATCTGCTCATTAGTGTGCTCCATTAAACTGTTTATTTTATCTTACTCCAAAACTGCTTTAGTAACAAGATATTAATTTACATATTTATTAAGTGGTGCTTGATATGAAATGTTTCAGCTTCCTAGGAGTCCCAGTCACTGACGCCCCATGCAAAGGTCAGCAAACATTAGGTGGGCATATTTTGGGCGGGGATTTCACTCAAACAGAACATTCTCATCTTATAAAAATGTCAGCTTTTTGTATTAGTCGTCATAGTGACAATTATGTTAAAGGAAAAATAATGTGTACGTCTAATTTGTTTTATAAAGCAATGGTGGAGAAAAATGGTTGAATTATCCAAGACATGGTCTATTGATTAGGTGATAAAGGGCACTTGATAATTAAAACAGTCATGTGTGAACCATATATTTGATTTCACAGCTGTATAGGTAGTCAACTAAGTCATAAGAATGATTTAATTTAAAAATATATCATTTCTACAAACAGGCCCTCCCACAGTTTATCACTTTGACTTAAGTCAAAACCATCATTTAGGGTATTTCTTTATTAATGGGGAAAATAAAGTTGAAGAAGCTGAATACAATTGTTACATACAAGACTTGTATTTACAATTTTCTTTGTGTTGATTATTTAAGTTGATGAAGTGGCACAGTGAGGAAAATGATGTGCTATTTAATCACACCCTGGGAATTTTACAGATCCATGCTCTCATTACACTTCTCTCCTCTTTATTCGATTATATTATCCCTTCTGAGCCATAATAAA
This sequence comes from Millerichthys robustus, assembly GCA_034783495.1. Classification (NCBI taxonomy): domain Eukaryota; kingdom Metazoa; phylum Chordata; class Actinopteri; order Cyprinodontiformes; family Rivulidae; genus Millerichthys; species Millerichthys robustus. The sequence continues at coordinate 2,826,678 of JAVKLF010000083.1, read as the reverse complement.
GCCAAACAATGTATTTTACTTTCGTGCTAATATCCAAAGGATAATTGAGATTAGATCCACTTTGTTAACACACTTAACATACAAATGGTTTGAAATGCTTCCTCCTTACCTTTATACGTCAGAGTAGGAGAGAGGTTTACTGAAACCTTGTCATATTTGATCAAGTCACACACCATCTGCAGGAGCTCCTCTGGCAAACAGAGTTTGAACAAACTCACCAACTGGCTTTGGACTGCTCTCTGCCCGAGGATCTCCTAAGATGCTTTGATGATAACGTGGTCAGACACTGTGGCAGGAGCCAGGGAACAAAGCTTGACACCACAAGCCCTCCCATTATACACACTGCTCCCCACACACACAAACACCACGGGGGACGTGCCACCAACCTGCAACCAAATCTTCTGCCAAGCTCTTTTTATTGGTTGAGCTATTGCTTGGTTCCATTTTATCTTTCACACAGGGCCAATAAAGCATGAGTCAGGCGTTGAGACAGGAGCCAGGAGCTAAGGATATTGACCTGCTTTAAGCTGTCTGCAACTAGGAGTGGAAGTGCACGCATGCACCCACGTGGAATTCAGACACTTGGAATTCACACAATCAACAAAGATGCAACACGTAAAAAGTCTCCGCTATTACCGCAACAAGTTTTAACTCTTAAAAACAGGAATGGGGATTTGGTTGTCAGATCTGAGACCTTTTAGCTGAAGTTTAAGGTGAATTATTTATATTTGTCATGCCTATGTTTGTGCAGTCACAGTCTCATACACATTCAGTACTTATGTGTTAACACCTGTGTTTGTGAAGCTTTTTACTTACAGTTCTGCTGAGCAAACCGCCATCTGTCAAGGTCTGGAAAAATATAACAAAAACACACGAAAATCGGTATGGTTGCATTTTTACATTGGAGACATTTATTGGTGCCTCTGGTGCCCGCTGACTAGACTTTGAAAAGTTTGCTACAAGGAAAAATAAATCAGTGCAACTTTTTAAAGAAAACTTTCAAATGAGACGAACAGCACCTCTTTACTATGGAAGTTATCCCGATTAAGTCTGATTGGTGTTGAAATGTATTTTATGGGCAAAGTACATTTTTTAACAGCTGTGCTTAGGTCCAAAGTCTACTTTTCATCATGAGACATTTTTCATTCAAGCTACGGCTCAAAGGCAGTACTTCTATTTGTTTGACATATAGGGCGTCCACATCGTGAGTGTGGGACAATACCAATGATGTCATAACATTTATTTATTATAGATCTCATATTACATTAATTGTTCTCTGCTTTGGCTGTTAGCGCACAATATATTTTTAAACATTTGTATGTAAATGTAATTTTTCATTCAAAGGTTTTTAAAGTTTATCAGAAAATACTTTAGCAAAAAGAACATTCCTTAAAATTTTACTTTTTTTTCTTTTTACCACAATGAAATAATTAAACTAAATGATACAGAACCATAACCAGGTCCACACAAGGAAAGAGTTGAACATCTGGCCTGACTGAGCTGAACCTAAACGTTATCTGTCTGTCCAACTGTCATCTTTGCGTTTGAGCAAATTATTAACAGGCAGCTTTCTGAGCTAAATGACATTTGTCTGTTCACCACCCCATTTTAAAAATGTTATTTATTTTTTAATTTTTTAATTACTTTAAAAATCCCAGTCAAATGTGGGACGCCTGGACAAGAAGGAAAAATGCAGGACAGTTCTGCACAATCATCTTTACAACAGATGGAAACAAAAACCAAACAAAATGTGATTTTTTAAATTGTAAATTTAAATAATTTAATAGTTTATCTAGGTACAGCTGCATGATCAGTCAAAAACTGTAACTGGGGGATTTTTTAAAAGCCAATTATTCCAACGGAGTGTAAATAAATGACAAATTGCTCCAAAATTGCAACCATCATGTGTGGTGCACACAGTTTCATTTCTTTTCCAGACTCAGGCCTACCCACGAAAAATGACTGTCAGCATCTGTTAGTTGGACAGTTGTGTTCCTGTTCTGCAGCAGGTCTTCAGGTTCTTCAGAAGCTTGTAATCACTCATTTATTGAAACCAGGTATGCTAAGGAACCATCTAAAACATACTGTGTTTCTAGAGGACCATGGTTGCAAACCACCGGATGGAACAATGTATAGATTTGATTTAAAGTTTTCTTTTTGATTTTGTTTTCACTTTACATTGCTAATTAATAAAAATAAAACGATAAAAATTAAATGTTGGACACTTTCTCATACCTCGTAATCTGAGCGCGTGGCTCCACCGCGTGGGCACACCTTGCAACTGCAGCTCTGGTTCAGGTTCGCTGTTGCTAGGAAACGCACAAACAACCTGGAAACCTGTTCCGGAAACCAGCTGACCTAATGGCAGAGGGTTGTAAGTTTACTTAAAAACAAAACAAAACTAGATTTTGTTTCTTGCGGTGCCTATTATTCATCATGCATGATTTCCAGATCGATATATTGAGTTTTATAGACGTGCTCAAATGATTAAAAAATATATCCATCCAGCACAGTCAGGAAATTGAATGGATAGGGTCTACCAGTCCCACTGGTTAAAAAAAAAACTTCTGTATACATGAAATATTACCTATATCTAAAGGAAGCCTATTCGCTTAATATGAAAACGAATTGCTGGACTGGTTCTAGTGATCCAATCAGATGTATTCATCGGCATCTAGTGGGAGATTTGAACATCTGCTCTCTCCAGGAGCAGAGGTCAAAAACATCTTAAAACACATCTGCTTAAAGTTTGGGTTGTTTAATTTTAGTATTTTTAGTGAACATTTTTCTTAAATAAAAGTAGCCTAATAAAAAATAAATGAGTACAAATACTGTGGGACTGAAAAACGTTGACATCCAGACATTTACACAGGCACAAAAAAGAAAATACAGTACATGGCCCTGTCTTTAGTAGCTTGCTGTGCCAAAGGATAACTGTGATTTCTTTCTATCCATTCTCATCATCAATAAGCTTTTGCATGGAGTAATAGTAGAGAACTTTTCTTAGGGCGGCAACACGAGGCTGTAGCAAAGGGAGGAGTTTATTGTTGCAGGAAATTACTTTTAGACACTTAATTTCAAGAATTCCAGTAATTTGTCAGTGTGCATTCTCAGCCTCAGGCATTAATTTAAAATACGCTTTGCAATTTGTTTCCGTCTTTCACCCCTCTTCAACTTTTCTCTTTTGTTCATCTAAGGATATAGGGGGAATGAAGGTGGTGATTAAACAGAAGCAGTAAAATTAGTATTTTTACATACCTACGACGACAAATAACATATTTTAACAAAATCTAGTCTAATTAAATCTACTTTCATTTTATCTTTTTCATTTTTATAAGGAGAGGGTATAATCTGAACAATTTTTAAAAACTTATCACTATAAGGAACACTTGAACTGCCCAACAGCCAGCAGCCAATCAATTTTAGTCATGTTTGGTCGCTAAACAACGGGTGGACCAATCAGCGCTGTGTTTGGTTTGTGTGCTGTTTCATGCTCGTACTGCCAGCAAGCGGGTCGACTATCGGAGCTGGAAGGCAGCACTTGGGAAATATGTAACTAATTGTGGCGTGAAGTAAGTATTTGATGCATTTTGTTATCTTTTATTTACCAAGAAATAGCCTTCGTTGTTGAAACAGTCCAACTTATCTAGAACAGGTGGTGTAGAAGTTAGCAGAGGTCGAAGTCATTTCAGCGTCGCTAACTACAAATTCACATCGGTCTTTTCATTGTTGTTGCCTAATTCTTGTGAGGTAGAAAGGTTTAAAACGATGCTTAACGTTACTGTACGACTGAAATAAATAAAACCAAGCAAGGTAACGGAAGTTGGAAGTTTTTCCTTTTTTTCTTTTTAAAGTTATCCTAATATTCTTAAAGCTTTGTTTGCTTTTTATACTTTCTACTTAATAAATATACTTTCTGCACTGTCTTGACACAATGGGACATTGAAGGACCTCATGTGTTCAGGTTCAGTGTGTTCAATAAGATGTGACATTATATTCATAAAGAAGGCTTAAAAAAACAATAAACAGGAGATGTTGCACACATCTACCAGTTAAAAATCTATTAAATGAAAGTTCAGTTTAAAACTGTAACTTGTAATGTGTAACTTAATAAATTCTAGGTTAACACTTGTCCATTAGTCAGTCTGATCTGAGTCCTAGTCTTGTTAAGCTTTTTGGCTCAAGGTTTTTCATCTGTCTAATCAGATTAAGTATAAACGTAGGTCCCATAACTCCTTTTTCCGTCTCCACACATTTGGCATAAGGAGAAAAACTACTGTTGTTGATGTAATATGTATTTTATTGCTTGTTTTGTTTATTTTACTATAAACACACTTGTCAAAAATCCCGGTTTCAAATGATACAGCGATGCAGTTTGTAAATCTTCATACAATTTCTTGAAAGCATAATTTTTTGTTTTCATCCATGTTTTTTGATTGTGTCTTTTTCGAAGCAAATCAACATATGGTCGGTCTGAAGTTGATCTGATGAGCCGATTAAGGCCATGAGATAAAAAGGCAGCCTGGTTCCAACCTGTAACTGGTTAAATGTTACAATACTTTAGTTTGACAGCATAACATCAGCATAAGATTAGAGAAAAAGTCCTCTTAATTAATGCACATTTAGTGTGGAATGAAAACCTATAGCTGGTCTATTACCCACCTTTTTGTGTTATTCATCTTCATCACTTTGTGTGTACTCCCGGATCCTTGTAATCCACAATGTGTAGAATGGCCACTGCTAATCTGATTGTCTATTTCAGGGTTGAGTAGTTGGATCTTGTGGTCAACACTTGTAATCTGCACATGCTATAGACTTTCCAAACACATTACTAGAAGGCTGCACTGCAACAATGCCGGAGATGCCATTGGGTGAGTTGATATTGCCATTGCTTTGAAGATAAGTGAAAATTTACCATTTAAGAAATGCTTTGTGCAAACAAGTTGCTATTCTCCACTGAAGTATTTTTCTGGTATTGTTTTGTGCTTATATTGACAGGCATCATCTATTCCAACTTATTGTACAGCTTATTTCTTCCTATAGATTTCGATCAAATTTTGTCCTACATTTGTGCTCTGTATTATTAACTGGTAAAGATGAATGTTATTATTGTTTGTGTATAACATTAATATTCTTTCAACATCTAACCTTGGGTCAAAAGTTTTCACGTTTATTCAACTGCTAAATTAACAGAAGGTTATTTAGAGTATGAATTTGACATACTTCTTTCCTCACAAGTCAAGGACGTTGGCTGCAGCTCTGTTGAATGTAGAACACCTCCCTCGAGGCAGATCCACCAGGCATCGCTGTTGCTCCACAGAAGTCCCTACACACTCAAAACATTTTGCACAGAGCATAACCTGCAAGAATGTGTATCACACATCAATCAGGTTAGTGGCCTGTCAGTCCTTTCTGATGTATTATTAGCCTTTTTGTTGTAAAAATGAGTGTGCTTAGTGATTTATGTCTGAATAAAAGTTAAAGTACATATGACTCCAATCTCTAAACAACTCTAATAATTTATTGTCTAAAGTGTCCTTATTGTCATTGTTCTTCCTTTGCAGGAGGTGTCCTCTTTGGGCCTCCCACCTGTTTGTTCAGAGCTGGACAGCAGCTCAGCGCTGAATAATGTGTCTGTGTTGAACTGCATGTATGACCTGATTCAGCTGCACCACAGGAATCTCAGAACATTAGAAAACATGGAAATGGAGCAGCTTAAGCTGAGCAGCAATGTGGACTTTTTGAAGCACACAACAAGTCATTTAAAAGTATAAAAACTAATGATTATTTTGTTTTAATTAAAATATAAATTGTATAAATTAGAGACCTCTACAACATTGCTGAAGTTATCCTGAATAGTTCAGCAGTTATATCAAATTTATATAATAAAAAAAACACCTTTTAAGCATTTTTTTGCTTTGCTGCATTTGACAGTTTTCTGACCTTCTGTAAAAGCTAATATCATGTTCTAAAAAAACATTTTTGGGGTTCTTCTAACAGGCTATGTTGACAATATCTTTCCTCTGTGTTTTACAGGAGCAGCTTGAACTCTCTAAAAGAGAAAACATGGGACTTAATGAGAGAGAAAGACAACTCCAACTGAAAGTCAAAAGTTTGCAAAACTACCTGAAAAATGAAAAAGAGGAGGTATGCTTTTCAAAGTTATGTAGCTTAACAGTGCCAGGTGTCAGATAAATAATGAAGGTGAAAAAAAATATGTTTTTTTTCCAATAGCAAACCAAGAATAAAGTATTGTTAATAGGCATCATTCTGCTGGCAAGCAAGCAGCAGATCATTCTATTGCTTATTGAAATTAAAATTCAATTCTCACTCTCAGCATCAGTAAGTTTGGTTTGAAACTATCCACACAAACAACATATCTATTCAATGACAGAAAATAAAAAAACAAGGAATTGGACTGGAAAGATGTACAAAATGTTTACCAAACTGAGGAAAGTTATTTCACCATCACTTATTTTCTTTTTTTACCTTTGCCGAGCTCTATAAAATCACTGTTATATGATATGTTTTTGTTTATTTGTTTGTTCCAACAGGTGCAAAAACTGCAGAATATTATTTCAAGCCGTGCCAGTCAGTACAATCATGACATGAAAAGAAAAGAAAGAGAGTTTAACAAGCTAAAGGAGAGATTAAATCAACTGCTGTCTGATAAAAAAGAGCGAAAACAAGGTAAAAAGGAAAATATCTGCAGCACTAATTAAATGTTAGTATTAAAAGCATGTTTTATTCATGCTGATTGCAAGTTATGCCTCCGTGCTGCAAAAGAGTAGGGCAGTTGTACTTTTAAATGACAGGAGATGATTAATTAAGAGGTAAAACAGCAGAAAATTAGAAATACAACTCTGCTTGGAAACCCAGCCTATCTGTGTTTAATGAATTCTAGTTGTAGTTTCTTGAAAGAAAAACTGTATTAATACAGGTTCACACAGTATCTGAGAAAATATATCAGTTTTTGTTTTGTAAATGGTGGACAGCTAGAATGGAATTTAAATATATATCACTTACCTGGGTCTACATCTGTTTGTGTTTTAAAATGGAAAATTACACACTCAATTTCTATATTGTATTCACTTGCATTTCAGCTATTGATGTTTTAAATAGCATGGGCAGAGCTGATGGCAAAAGAAGTCTGTGGAAAACTGAAAAGACAAAGGAAAAGTAAGTTCTGCTCCCATTAGATTTTATATGTTCTTAGTCCGGCTAAAGGAATTCTGCTTTTAGGAATACATTTCAAATGATAATTAAAAGAAAATCTGCAGGAACACATAAGAAAGAGTTTTTCAGTCACCTTACTTTGAAATCAGCTCATCTTTCGGTTTTATTAGTAATCACTCTTTTTTTATGCTTTAAGACACGAAGGGGAGATGTACAAAACGCTTCTGAGCGACTATGACTCGAGACAAAGAGAGCTTGTGCTGGAAAATGCAGAACTGAAGATGGTGATGCATCAGATGAAAAAAGAAATTGCGGCCATCCTGAAATCACGAAAATTGTCTCTGAATGGAGAAAAACCTGGTGCTAAGGACACACAGGTGAGGCAGGACGTTTTGCTTATATTAATTCATTTTTGTAATGTTGGAAAATCGTATGTTTAAAAATATATTGGGGAAAAAATGATATTATTTTAGGCTGCTTCAGAGGAGGATGAGGAAGAAATGTTTGAATACAAGCAGGAGAGTGTGGAGATGAACTGTGTTCACGCTCGGGAGAAACTGACCAACAGTATTCGCCTTCAGTGGAGAAAACTCAAGAGCCACGTCGAAAGACTGGACAGCCAAGGTAACTTTAATACATCTACCATCTTATCACAACTTAACATGGATCACATTTAAAGAAACATTATTTTAAAACTGAGATATTAGACGGAATCTAATCAAAAAACACAGATTTTAATCCATTCTTTAAAAATACAATTTTTGGTTTACTAACAAAAAAGGTTAAAGAAAAAAAATCAACATGTTCAGATCAATCCAGATGTGCTTCAGGATGCAGGTAAACGTCAATAAATATCAGATTTAAGATGGAAGTACTCCTGATTTCTTTAATGCATATTTTTAAATGTAAAAATGTGTCTATTATGTGTTTTGTGTTTTCTTGTTTTCTTACTTATTATTAATTTATATTTTGGCTTTAATAATATTAGGATAGATTTACAAGTTTTGGACTTGGCTGATGTTCTGTGTGGTGTGTTCAGTGTCTTTAACTCAGAAGGGTAAAAGTACAAAAAGTGATGACGTTCCTCAAGAGACTCCTGAGGAGATGGAAAGACTGAAGCTGGAAATCCAACAGTGTAAAGACTTTATTCAAACACAACAGCAGCTCCTACAGGTAAGACAGTATTAATGTATTTAAAACGAGGTCAATTTGATATTTAATATAATTATATATTTTTTGCATCAGTTAATAATTTGTTGTTTTCCTCTTAGAGATAGAGGGCTTTTTAGTTTCGGTAAAGGCCAACAATTTCAAGGAGCTTTTCACAGAAGTGGTAAAAATAAATTTTGGATTTGTTCAAAATAGCACAATAATGGACCATTACAGTCTGTAATGGAAGATCAAGCTCTACTGTTTCACCCAGAGGCGTTTAATGAATACTTGTGTTTTATGGAATTGTTTTTATTGAAAAAGCAGGTTTAGGGTTAGCATGTTTATTATTAGCTACAAGCATGAAACCGTACCTGCTCTTTATTTTTGCAGCAGCAACTGAGCTCTCCTTCAGATGAGGACGCTGCAACACTGCTAAACGATGGCTGCATTCTGCAGGAGAAAGAGCGCCTCAGCGATGAGTGGAAAACCCTGGAGAAACAGAGGAAGATATTTGAGAGGGAAAGGAAGAACTTGACTGAAGCAGCTATACTACTGAGCCATGAGGTGAATAAAGATATTCTCCCAAATTACGAATTCAAATGTGACTGATTTGGATGGTTTTTAAAATGAATTGTTTCTTCTTAACTTGCAGCGGAAGATCTTTGAAGAAGACCGGGCAACTTGGCTCAAACATCAATTTTTAAGTAAGAATTCATTTGAAAACTAAAAAATAACCTCAGCTGCCCAAGTCTATGAGTGCCTTTTTATCGTTGAAAGTCTTTTTGTTCAGGTTTTCTCAGTTAATAAGGCAATGACAATTAAAAAAATACTGACTTGTGAAACGATTTATCAGTCTCAATTTAAATGGAGTGTTTATTATTTATTTACATCTTGGTCTTTAAAAGTCAAATTATTGGGAACTAATACTGATGGACTAAAACAACAATTTGCTAATAATATGATTAGAATTGAAGGCATATGCTTTTAGAAGAAAAATCAAATGATAAAATAACATAACATTCGCATTAATTTAAAATATAATCTGTTTTCAAGTCATTTAGGTATTATCTTATCTTAGCAGCTGAAACAAAGGTTAGCTCACTATTGGCTCCAGAGAAGCTCATTGACTTCCACTCGGCTTCTTCTACACCCACCATTTCTCCCACGTCAACTTCCATGGCTGACTTACAGCAAACATAAAACAGGTATGGTGCATTATTTCATCATTTCAACTTCTGAAAATAATCTACATATTTAAATGTAGCTATATTTTTTATTATTTTTGTCTGTAAAATATGATTTCCAGATCCACAAAGCCATCATCTCCAGGACAAACAGTGGACTGACAGTGGCAGCTCTTCACTGACACAGGAGAAGAACGGCACTCTGAAGCTAAAAAGAGTCATCACTTTAATGACAATTACTGTCTGTCTGGTGATTATGTATGAATTTAGAAATAAATAGGACAGGTGAAGGAAACCTCACTGATTTTAAAATAATGTGTGAGCCAAATGTGTTGTGGTTAGCTGCTTGTGTTTTTGAAACAAAATTACAACTGATTGTTTTTTTAGCATAGCGTATGTCTGGCATACTTTAGAGATTGTGGTAAATATATTTCTTTGTCATTATGTGTCTGTAAACTATGTTTTAGCACATACATGTGTGCATTAACTACATCTGAATATTTTTTGTCAGTGGAAATGTGCAACAAACAATCCCATTTCTTTCACTTCCTGATTATTGTTGCCTAAATATTGTCTTCCATGTGAGGTTACTGAATCATGTAAAACTTCTCTGTAGTTGCAATTTTAGAAACAGTTGCATTAATCTATCAGAGCAATAAGAAACCCGAACAAAAAGATGAAAAAAATGTATGAATTCTCAGATTTTATATCAAATCACTAGAATCAGATTTGCCGCGTTACTTTTCATATAATATTGCAGTTAGTGTGTAAAGGCTGTGAAATGTAAGCACAATGGATTGAACCTTTAAAATATTAAGAATGAAATACATCAGTGTTAGAATGAGTGTAAATTATTTATTTTGTTTAGACTGATGACTGTAAGTTGTTCCTCTGAAATGTGAAATAGCACATTAGTAATGATTTTATTCTCAAGTAATATATTTTACATTTATAAACACAAGATGCTTCTTAATATTTGTCCTTTTTATTAATCTGTTTATGAGCTAGTTTTTCCACCTACGCTTGTCAGTCCATAGATGTTGCAATGTGCCATGTGACTGAAACGTAAAGAAGCTGGGATGAAGTGAAGTTTAGTATCATTGCAGGTAGGACCTCCACACTCAAAATATACCAGCCCCTGTAACCGTTATCAGATAGACTGTGAAGCAAAAGGCACAAGATATGAAAACATCTTTTCATAAGAAGGGATATAATTATGTTTTGTTACAGCATGGTCCTGTTAAGGTTTAGTTCTATGAAAAATGTTCTGAATCCAACAAAACAATTCAATATTGGTTATATTCGGTTTGTCACAAATCCAGTGTTTGTAAACTGATGTGAAGGTTTGTTATATTGTCTGAGAAAATTGCTTTGTAAAAGGACTACCATGAAGAAGTCTCTAATTATTTGTGCTTATTGACGAGCTTTGTCAAATCATATTACTTCAAATGTATTAGGACTTAAAATCGTTTACAAAAATGATCAGAAAAAAACCTGCACTTAAATTCGTCTTCTTAATGCAAGACGGTTGTGCATTCATGTTTGTGGAACTAAATCTGTAAGACTACATGCTAATCCAGATCAGGTTATTGACTGTGGGACTATGATGACATATAAACATTGAAAGGGATGATTAATTTTAGTTGTGAAATCTTTGCTTCGTGAAGTAAACATTTTTCTTATTACAGTTTCATGAAATTAAAAAACGTTACTGCCAAACAGAAACACAAATCAATACTATTAAATGTTTTTGAGATGCCGTTTATTTATTTATAGTTACAGACAAAACACACACAGATGATAATGGGTATTGACAGTAGATGGTGGTTTTAAGCACACTTGGCGTTGCAGCTACAGGCCAGGTGAGCC
>JAVKLF010000083.1:2770617-2783122 GCA_034783495.1 Millerichthys robustus | reverse complement strand
GTGACAGACGGACGCACTGATGAAACTTCACATCCTCCAGTTCTACTGTCTTGCTCTTCTCTCCTGCAACACACACAGAAATGCACACAGAAACACACACACACAAAAGATTGAGAGCCTTTAACGCAGCCTTGAGGGAAATCAAGGTCAAGGTAATAATGACTGACCAACGTTCACACACTCAAACACACTGCACACTACATCTATTTGCCCTAGTCGTGTCCCCGACCGAGCAATTATTTTGCTTTTACACACAAATATGCAGATTGTCCCCCCCTCCCTCACTGGTGCACAATCAGCTGAACCCCAAACACAGCCACACCTGCACCCCTGAAATCAAATCAGTGAGTATATTTGGGGTGCCCAGAGAGGAAAAAATAATATATATGTTATAGAAATCAAAATGTTTTAATGTCTACTTTGGTAGTCTGCTGCATTAAGGCTCATCTTTCAGCCCCCCCGCTGTGGTTAATAGAAGGTGCTGAGTGGAGGAAAACGGCTGTAATGACTGTGGGCCTCTGGGTCCTCACCTAAATCCTTCCATTCAGCAGTCAGCTAAAACCTGCTTTACCTGCTCTGAATGCAAGTTGGAGCAGAACTGAGGCCTTCACGTGTGAAAGTGTGTGTGCATATTTATGTGTACAGCTTCCCTCTTCACTGTCCTCCTGAGTCTGTGCAAAGGTTTATACATCACCTGTCCTTGCAGATATGGGAAACTTGCTCACTTCTGCATCGATTTTAGGTTTGTGTGTGTTTGCTTGTCTGAGTGAAAGTTTAAGTGCAAGACATTCCCTTAAGGACAGGAACTGATGAGGTCAGGTCTATAAAAAATACGCCCTTTTGTTTGGCAAAGAAGGGAAATGCCTGTGTATTTTTATCATGCTGATGTGTATGTGTGTGTGTGTGTGTGTGTTGGGGGGGGGGGGAATCAAGATTGCTTCCACAGCCCTTTAACACACAAAATGGGTATAACTCATTTACTTTTAAAGGTATTGCCCTAAAGTTTAGTGTGGTCGTAACTGAAACGGATTCCCAATACATATTCAGAGAGCAAAGCAAAATATCCCACAAACCACTGGGTGTATTTAAAGAAGATTTGAAGGAAATGATCATTTGATGTAGATTTATTATTGATTAACTTCTAGAGACAACCTAATTTAAGGGGGGCCTCTGCAGCCAACTGATTTTAGAAAACACAAAAACAGCTATAACTCAGTCAATTTTACAAACATTTTGCTAAAATATGGTATGGTCGTCGCTGAGTCGTTCTCAACACATACTACGGTATAAGCAAGAGTTCTCACATGAGGCTAATTTTAAGGTTTGATTAAAACAGCTACTGTCAAATTCAGTTCTGGCGATGTGCTTTCCTCCAAGGAATGGCTGAGACTTTTATTTGAGTTTTTGGATTCAACACACAAATGACACGACATGCATCAACAGAAACACGGGACTCTCTGTCATGGCTCATCCCTGAGGGGTCAGAGGAGAGGAAATGTGTGTATTCATGTCAGAGAGGGACTGCAGCAAAGTGGTTCACCTTTAGAGCCACTCTCACCTGTTTCTAAGCTTTTAATGCACAGCTGACAGCTGGAACCTAACATTTTCTGTCTGTCAGAAGAAACTTGTCTACAATCTTATTTCAAAAATGTTCCATTCAATGTATTGAACTTTAGGTTGAAAAAAATTTTTTTTCTTTTAAAAAGTATTTATACATATACGGTGTATGTCTGCCAGGTTTGAAAATCAATTTAATCTGATTGTGAGCAACGTATCTGCTCTTTTCACTTTTGGCTGTCATTTGAAACATGACATGAAATCACTAAACTGTCACCTACTCTAAGCATTTAAAGCCTTCAGTATTACTCAGCATTCACTCTGAATTTCTGGAGGAAGTGTATTATTTTCCCTCTAGTTCAGCATGAATTGCCTTTTTGAGGAGAAGGCAAACAAATGAAACAGATTTAAATTAGTAAGTAATATGAAAGTTTAAGTGCCATTATGTTGTGACAGTTTTAAACTTCCACCAGCAGAGGGCAGCATCACATTCAAATGATTTATACTCTCACCCTTCGGCTAAAACGGAATGAGATCAAAAGGTACAAGCCATGCAAGTAGAATACTTTTAAATTAATAAAAATATATAGATGTAAAAAGAAAAGCTATCAAAGATGAGAGGATTTGTAACATTTGCGTTAATATTCAGTGAGAGTGTGTGTTTGATCATTATGCCTGATCAGCATTTCTGGGGATAAGTTGTTTCCCACATTGATACACACAGTGGGGCTGAGGGTGTGAAGGATGGAGGGGGGGAGGGGGGTCTGTAGGCTGCAAATACTGGACAGCCACAGACCCTCACCTTTCATCTGCACGGCTGTAGCCTGAGGTGAGGATTATCTCAGGGGCAAAGACAGAGATGGAGCCCTTCCTCTTCAGTAGAGAACTGATAGAGGTTTTTGAGAAAATTCAGGCTGAGGAGGAGTGAAAGGAGATGGAAGTGGAGGATGTGCAGGAACAGACAAGGGAAGACGTAGCTGTGGAAAACAATGACGGAAATCTTTCAAAAATTGTGAGAGAGGGGGAGGGAAAGGGAAGGATATAAGGGATTCAGACAGAAAGAGGAAATTAGACGTGAGGGTGAGTTCAAGGTGAGCGTGAGCAGCGGTCGGCTCTGAAATCAACCAGAGCTTTTTTTTAATTTAAATTTTTTTTTAATTTTCTTTTACCACCAATTTTTAAAAAGCGACAGTTTATACAATCTCAAATATCAATCTATGTAAAATGTTGACAATTGGAGATCATCAATTGTAAAACACACCGTTGCTTTTCAGTGCATTACTATTTAGTGTAACTGCTAAACAACTATAAAACAGAATTTGCTCACTGATTGAATTATTATCTGTTGAATTATGAATAGCTGTAGGTTTTACTTACTGCCTGTGATCTCAAACAACACTTTGTCGTTGAGGCCCAGTCGAAGTTCTGGCATCCCTGACAGGACGACTTTGAGCTTGATGCTGCCCACGATTTCACTGCGCAGGACGCTGCCGTTAGCATTCACCTACAGGACACAAAATCAGAACAGCTTTATGTAACGTGTGTGTGTTTGAATGCTATTGTGGTTATTTTATTTATCTTTATCATGCAGGTTCACCAGCTTCACTCTCTAGATAAGTGAGATTTTTAAGTTAATGGCTAAAAAAAAAAATTAACTAAGCCAGAAAGTAGCTAAAAGCTAATAAAAGCCAGACAGTAACTGCTAAAAGGAGCAGAGGAAGATAAATTAGCGTAAGTATAATGATGTAGATTTTAGAAAATGTTGTTTTTGAAGGAGCTGAAGTGATCTTAAAATATTTCCATGAAAAAAATGTAAGTAAAGTTAAAGAATTCAAAAAGTATAAAAGCCACAAATATTAAAATTAAAAGCACACTATTCCCTACATAGTTAAATGTTTTAATATATGAACAATTAAAGTAGTCAATGTAATGCAAAAGTAGTTTGCTAAAACGTAAAAACAGGAAAACAAAGCAAATGATGACTTGGCACTTTTACTGTTAGAGTCTCCAGGGCCGGAACAATCACAAACAAATCAATCTTTCAGCAAATAAAAGAACAAATCTAATAACTTGACTACAAATAGGGTGAGAAATGTGGCAAAGATGTTGATGTGTTTAATAAAGATACCTCTAAAAATATTTATTTCTTTAAGTCCCTGCTTAGTGAAGCATCTGTAGTTTTTGAGCTGCTGTTATTTTATCCTCACTAGTTTTATTTAGTAAAAACCTGCAGCTGTTTGTCGATCGGTCTTTGAAATTCTCCTCCAAGGGCAGTACGATTCAAAGATAGTCCATTCTCTTCTCAAAAACGCAGCATGTCTGCGTGCACAAACATGATTTTTATTTGTTTGTTGTTTTATTTGCTAGAGAACATTTCAAAAATCAACTCGTCAACCGTTTTGTGCTTGATCTGCGACAATAAATCTAACTGTAGACTTGGAAAGTAACAAACTGCATTGGTAATTTGAAATTAGGCAGAGTAACGTTTGTAGATTTATTACAAAAAAGGCAAGAAATATCCTCACCAGTAGATTTACTGATTCTATAACATCCATGAAAACTTCATTCTTCCTGTACTTGATGCCTTCTGACCTCCACGACACAGCGTTGGTGACAGTGGCAGGCGGTCGAGGTGCCCCTACCTCTAGTTTATGACCCTGCTGAGTGATGTACCTAAAAGAGACAAACACAGAACAAAGGCTAAGAGAAAGCATCAGTTGTTCTCAAAGTCACTGTCATCCCGCTGAGCCGGACGCCTGAAAAGTGATGAACTGCATTCATAACCTCAAAAAAACTTTTTAAACAGGAGATGGCAACAAAAAGGTTGAGTTTTCTGCAGACATCAACTAAACTTCTCAAAGGCAACTTTTTAGATTAAGCTTTAATCCCACTTTATGAATTTAAATAAACGAGTTACTCTGGTGCTAATGAATTAAAGGAGCTTTGTGTTTATTTAGCAGGATAACTATTCATGGACATAATTGGAAAACAGAAATTTACATAAAACCATTGTGACTGTAGTCATGGATAATGATGGACATTTGTTTGACTAGAAGGCATTGTTTGTGTAAATAAAGCAGAGATTCTTTTCAAAACTAATGAGCCACAAAGAAAGACTAGCAGAGCTTTAATGTGTTTAATTCATCAACATAATCTGTTTATGGAGGAAAATCACATAATTGTGGAAAACATACAGTAAAAATGATAATTGACTACTAATTGAATGAGGTGAGTTTGATCTGACAGACAGCAGATTAACTACAATTTGTTTTAAAACAAAACTTTTTTTTTTGTCATGTAGATATTTTAAATTAGCATCAAAGTCAAACAGCTGAAACCAGCTGCTGTGTGTCACCTGTGCATATAGGGGCAGTATGTTTTAGCAGCAGGATTTTGTCGATCGTTAGACCTTATTTGCCTCGCAAAGACAACACACAGATTTTGAGGAAGACCGGCAGAACAGAGCCTAATTTGTTTGCATTTTACAAAGTTACTGTACGATAACGGCGTGTCATAAAATCACCACGCCAGAACTCGGCTAATTACCGACGAGTGCAGTAAGCAATACTCCAGTCATTTTCTCTTAAACGTTCTGAACTTGAACTTTCAGAGGAGACTTGGCAAATATTCACAAAAGGATTTGATGCAGCCGTTCGGCAGCCACAAGCTTTTGATCTGCTTTAAATAAACTCCATTGATTTCACAGACTCGCACACTAAAGACAGAAAGTGATCCAGTGGCCCTTACTGCAGTTGTCTTGTCTTCCTCCCTTCTCTGTAGTTATTTCTCTGACCTAGGGTCTGCACTACAAAGCGGGATTTAGTGGCTTAGTGAGGTATCTGCAGATTTAAGTCTGGGTTTTCAGTGTCCCGAAGCTCCTTCGCTCATTTCGGAATTGAATCACCATGGAAACCAATGCTGAAAACTGACTTTGCTTTAAAAAAGCGGGACTTCAAGTAAAAATATGTATTCTGTACTCGAACCAAACAGATACTTTTCCTGTGCACAAGTCTATTTATCAGTATTGTTGGAATTGCCATTTTGTAATCTTCATTTAGAGCTCTGTTTTGATTTGTCACCAACCTCTGAAGGAAACATCTGGTTGGCTGCCCAAACAATAAGTCTCTGAGTATAGGGAAAGCAAAACGAAACAATAAACTTGCAGCCAGACCGCTAAACAATGAGCTGCGTTCAGACGAAAAGACCCGTAACGCCAAAATGAGACGCTAATTTGCAGGACGGCTCTCGGTTGACATTTAACCTACAGGTGCAATAAAACTGCCAACTGCAGGCACCCTGAACAGATTGAACTGTTTGAGCACGAGTGTCATGACCCATGTAAGCTGTCGAATCCTGCAGACGATACAAACAGTACTAACAGAGAGGTCTTGTTTTCACATCAAACAATCAACTCTTCCTACATGTCAACAACAAAAAGGGCTGAACAAACAAGCTGAAGATTGATTGACAGATTAAGGCAAGAGATTTTCCCCTGTTTTCTGTCCCATTTCTTCCCCGAATGCCTGCTGACAAGAGGGAATGTCTGCAAGAGCTGAAAGATGAAAGTCGGTGACAAATGAAGGTTGGGGTCGACGTCGGGTTGTTGTGTTGCTTTGCTGTTTTTCCCGCGTTGCCTCGATTCTCCTCAGAAATGCTAATGAAGGGATCTGGAAGCGAGTTTGGCACTAAAGTGACAGATTAGCATAACAGCGGCAGAAACAAGCACACAATATCTGGGTTTGTGTCTCTATTAGGGAAAAGACTTCACTTTACAAACTAAAATGGCCCAAAAGGACTACACACACACACACACACACACACACACACACACACACAAACAAACAAATTTACACTCCTCCCATGTAAGAAGCAAGTTGGAATAAGTCAACAACAATGTTTAATTATAGTTAGGTCATGAAAAGGTTAGAGAACTGGAATAAACTCCAGGGACAGACACAGTGAATGTTTATGTCTAGTGTCTGCTGGGATACGTGTGCACGTGTGCGCGTGCACGGCTGAGATGTTGACTGTGTGTTTCCTTGGAGAGGAGAAGAGTGGCACATTTCTTCCTGAGAGTCTCAACTCTCTCCAGCTGACGGTGTCATTGTGTTTAAGTGCCAATAGGAGCCTGGCGATTATTAGCACTATTCACACACACACACACACACACACGCGTGCGCGCACGCACGCACGCACGCGTGCGCGCACGCACGCACACACACACACACACACACACACACACACACACAACGATTCAGTGGAAAAAAATATGAGAATGAGACAATCTTAGTTTATAAATACTGTACTTTGCCAATGAAGTACTCTAAAGTACTTTCTACTTAAAGCTTAGTCCCTCGTATTTAAAATACCACCACCCCAGAGTAAATCTGGTTTGGGGTTTAGTTTTCTTACTCTTGTAGGATCTTGCTCTCTGTTGTCTGGGGAAATCCAAAGTCCATCACTTCGTCCATCAGTTCATACACAGTAACAAAGTTGTCGCGAATACTCTCCTCTTCAAGCTCTTTAAAGTACTCCTTAAATACCTGCAGCCACAACACAGGATATCTGTTGAAATGTGATTTGCATCTTTTTGTCCTTACAAAACATTCAAAGAAAAAGGATTAGTACTCAGTTTTCATTTTTGAAACTTTTATACATCAAAACATTATAAAAAAACTTGGTCCTCGACAGATCCAAGATGATCAGATGAAAAGTATTTGGCAAAATTTCAGATGCTATTATTGTGGAAGTTATTCTTTCATGTTACATTAACAAGTAAAACAAAAATTACAAATAAAATTGAATTCTGACAGAAAATGGTAAATACTGGAAGTGAATGTAGTCAAACTGCAAAACTTATAAATATTTTAACATTAATACAAATATCCATAGTCCAGATGTCTAAAACTTTTTTCAGACTTACCTGTACTATTTTATAAAGGAAGGAGTAAACAAGAGCTGCGTTGGCATTTTTCTTAGTCATTGCCACCACTGAAAAATAATTTGTTAAGAAAAAACTTTATCCTTCAGAGTTGGAAAAGAACAGATTAGGAATAAAAAGCAGATATCTTCCCATAATGCATCATTTTCACGAGCAATTAAAGACATGGTTACAGGGAGGTAAACCAGCTCAGCTGTAATGCAGTGGAGTAGACAGAAGTTACTCACAAACTGCGATTTGATGTGGAATTAATAAGGATGTGTCTGAAAAATCTCACAGTAGAAAACAGAGAATATATTGAAAAGAACAAAACACTCTGATTCAAGCTGTCTTAAATTAAACACTGGAAATCTAAAAAAAGTAAAACACCTTAGAGAAGTTTAGAGAAGATAAAACTGTTTACATTACAAGATTGAAATGTTAGCTTTAATGGCTAACAAGTGAGTGGCTCAAAACAGAACTGCCAATCCGGCCAGGACACTGGACCTCTTATAGGATACAGTAAAGGTTGCTGTGTTTGATCCACAGGAAGTGCGTTGAGCCGCGGCTGACCAGCGGCGTCATCTCAGCATCTTCCTCCCTCTTCATCAGGATGGGCATGAAGTGGTCAATCTCATTCATGTCCATGTTCCCCATGTAGTTACGGCAAATCAAAACCTGGACAGATCACATAAAGAGAAAGAGAAATACTACAGAGAAAACAATCGGTGTTTAAAGATTTATAGCTGTGGCTGAAATATCCAACCTGCACTCGAGCTTAAAGATGCTTCAGCAACTTGGAAGAGGCACAAATAGAACTGTAACGTCTCTCAAGGAAATGTGCAAACTGTGTTTCAAGCTTGAACCTCTTCTTTGTGGCCCTAATGGACCGATGGGTATCTCACCATGAATGATGAATGACTTAACATGAAAGAAGAATCTGAGCAGACTCTGGTGAAGCTGCCGAAATTATAAGGGTCAAAAACTTACACTGAAAACAACTTCTTCAAAAAGATACGGGGTCAAAAAAATCCAAAGTTGTATAAGTTTACTGTATATTAATATAATTTCCATTTAATTTCTCCCAAAATGTGGTTGTTTTTGATCTCTTAAATACAAAGAAGGCAAGGAAATGATTGAAGATAAAGACGTACTGAAACATGAAATATTAACTACTGTAGTTTGTAGAAAAAATGGTCTTCAGTGAAAAAGTTGCAAGCCTTTTTTTGTCCTTGTCAAAGCATTTATGTGAATAAAAATTGTAATTTTTAATATTTTTTAATAATCACAATGAAAATGAATGATACTGGTGGATTATCTGTACTTAAATTGTTTTAATTAATGAGGCAGTAAAACACTGGATTTAATAACTGCATCTATGAAATGTGTTGACTTAAATTTCACATCAATTGAACAGAAACATGCAATCTCAGAGTCTGAAGTATTCATAAATTCAGGAAGCAGTAAAAAGCTTTGAGGCACACGTGCCCATATACGGCCACACACACCCCGTGTTTCTTTAACAGAGCAGTCTGTTGCACAGGGGTCACACATGGGTAGATCCAACAAAGGAAGGAGCATAGAAGAAATAAAAAGGACACTCCGACAAAGTAAAGTAATCCGAGGATGTGAACAGGCCAACGCTCAGGTGCTGTGAGAGACGACGGAAACCACAGAGCGAAGGGTTCAGAGGTCACTGGATAGAGAGAATGACCTATAGATGGAATGTTGCATCAAAAAGAGCTCCAACACCAATAACCCCTGGGGGAGGGCGGTGTCTAGAGATGTACTTTGTAGTTCTGAAACCAAACTCTAATTGAAAAACAGAACCTTACTCTATTGGGTAATTGGGTAATTTTAACGGACAATGTTTGTATGGAAACATCTTTCGCACCATAAAGGGGAGAGAACTGGTAGAAAAGAAACGATAAAAAGAAAAATGTTCATTCAACAGTTAAATTGTTCGTGTTGGTTTACCATCTGTGAGTCAACCATCACTGCCAACAGCAAGATGTCAACAAGAAATACAAAAAGCTAACCATGAAATACTAAGAAAATGTGAAAAATACTAATTGAATGTGATTTTTTCAAACTAATTAATAAACCAGGGCTTGTTAAAATTGTGTTAAATTTTCCTAAACTGAGCCACAAAATTCATTGTTCATTCTGGTTTCCATAACTTGACACAGGATCCCTCTGGGGAGTATAATAATATAATTTTACATCTAAAGCATCCAACTTACTTTGTGTCATTCAAACATTATCTCTAATATTTATAATTGACAAGTATCTCAAAAAATGCGTAACATCATTTCAGAAGAACCAACTCAGTGGCACTCAAAGCACAGGGAACTTCCTCAAGTTGATGATGAGAAGCTTCGGAAATCAATTTTGGTTGTTTTACCAAAACTAGCGATGTGCTTTAAAATCAAACTCACCATGAGAAAACTACCGAGGATGTTTAGAGGTAATTTGTTACTGGGACAGCTGTGAGCGACAGTGTGAAAAATCAATAAGATTCACTCTGCTGACCTCAAAGGCAAAAAAGGAACCAGTAAACACTCATTGGGTTGGTGGGTGGGGGGTGTCTATGGTCCAAAGTCAAACAGCACCAACCCCCCCACTACACACACACACACACACACACACACACACGATCAGGACACAGTCAGAAGCAGAGACTAAATGATGAAACACCACTAACTAGCCTCAGGGCAAAGATTGGAATAAAAAAGAGAAAAAAAGAGAAAACCTTTAGTCTGTACGATCAGGAATCCAACCTTTGATGGTTTGTTGTTAAGCAGATAAGGCGACTCAGCAATTCCTGTCCCTGCCCCTCTAGTGACTCCAAGAATGTTTAATCATCGATTAAACTGACAGGCACTTTCTCAATCAACCAGGTGGTCAGAAAATGTCAGAAAACTGTGAAATTTGATGGAGCCCAGACATTTTTAATTTGGCTTAGTGGAGATAAGATAAAAAAAAGAAAAAAATATCCTGAAAGCAACTAGATTTATGGTTTGGTTTATCTGAGGAATAAATAATCATGATTCCAAAAGAGTCAAATCAAATTTGTTTTGTTTTTATTTTCATTTTTTAAAAAAGGTTTTATGACTTTAAAAACAAACAGTGCTGGGTTTGAACAGCTGACCAAACAAACCCAGCTGACAGCCAACGGGGAACTGTAAATACGGCTCCCACTGTTTTCTGACTGCAAATGAATAAAAGAAAATTAGCAGTAAATTAGGAAGTAAAAAAAAATAAAGTATGTTTTGGCCCAAATAATAACTGAAGCAATAAATAAGTAAAGGTCTAGCATTCACTGAAGAAATGCATATCACTATTCACCTTTAGACTTCGATCATACGATGATAAAGAAATGTACCTAATTACAAAATGGATTTAATTGAAAATGGAATTCACCTTCGTATCGGATTTGATGGGATTTATTTTGCTGTGCCCTGGATGACTGAGACTCCAGAAGTGAATCAGTTGCAGGTACACACCCAGTGATTAATTGCTGAAAGTTCCATTAAAATCCACCCATTGGTTCATGAGAGATTTTGCTAACACAGACTCAGATATATAGCTTCAAACACAGATCTTGCAGTCCAGCTCGGAGTAGAAATTGGGGATCGGTGTTTGCTACACCACATTTTATATCTCAATGTCTGTAAAACTGACTGAGTTAGACTTTTATGCTTTAACCCATTTTATTATATTTTGAAATAAATGGGTTTATGGTTCATGTAGAGCCTGTTAGGACTGTAAAAAGTGAAGCTGTGAAGTTTGAAAAAGGACACATCATCTCCAGTAAGGAGGGCTACATCACTGCACAAGAACAAACCCTCAGAATGTGTTTGCAACAAAGAAACGAGTTTGGCAACTTTTCTCTTCCTGTTCAGATTCATTCAGTCAGTTATTATCCTGAAAATCAGCTCATTTAAACGTGTTGCTGCCAAACACGCCGCTTTCTCTGACTCGTCTCTCAGTTTGGACATTTCTTTTAGTTCAAGCCCTCCTTCCTTGTGCGTGGCAGGTGCCTCGTTGTGAAAAATGTCAACTTCCCCACACCAACAAGTCGCCCCAAACTTACCTTTCCCTTCAGGTCCAGGATGAATACTGCTGACGCCGACATGCTGCTGGATCCAAATCCTCGAGAACAAAAAGCGAGTCTTCTGTGAGATCTGGGTCATATAAATGGGATAAAAGTGGCTCCCATCCTCCTCCTCTCTCTGCTCTCTTCAGTCGGGGCGTTTCGCTGCAGCTCGGCTTTTTTTTTCCCGGATCGTCAAACTCTGTGTGAACGCAGAAACACAACTTCCGGTTGCAGCAGTTTTTTTTTTACCCCTCTTTTTCATTTAAAACAAAAACAAAATGAGCTCAGCTCTAATGATAAAAACATAAAATGTGGTTTTAAAAAAAAAATCAAACATGGGCTATAATGTAGGTTCTGCTATAAGTTTACAACTGTCAACCAGAACATTGTTTACAAATGTTTACCTGATGGCCGTCACAATGACGTCACTTAAACATTTATGTTATAAAGAGAAACTAGGCTATACTATAAAAAACTGAACGCTTGCTTTGCTAAATATTTTTAATGTTTTTTTTCATGATGTAACTGAAAAGGTTGGCTTTATCGCATTTGTAAAATATTTTTTATAAACGCACAATTGGTTCAACATTATTAATAGACCTATTATTAGTCCATTAGTAGTAGTAGTAGTAGTAGTAGTAGTAGTAGTAGTAGGCCTAGTAGTAGCCTAGTAGGCCTATTAGGCTATTAGTGATGATAGTCTACTAGGCTTTCAGAATAGGCCTACTATAGCCAGTAGCCTAAATCCACGTTGCTTTTTTATTTCCACAATGATTGTCTTTGGATTTCCGGTTATTTCCTGAAGTGTGACACGTCATTAAAGGTTGAAGTCTCCACTTTATGGCATTTCCTTTTGAAGAGCCGACTGTTCCGCTTCCTGTTTTGGCGCGAACTTGACGTGTTTCCGGGTGAAGCTTCACGCGGAGCTG
>JAVKLF010000083.1:2666740-2680836 GCA_034783495.1 Millerichthys robustus | reverse complement strand
TCTGCATTAATAGGTGCAGTTTGAACAAGTTTACTCCAGTAGTTTTACAGATGTGTTGAGATGCTATTCTGAAATACTGGCCCACACACCATGTAAATACAGCACTCAGTGGAATTTGACAAAGACAAGGTGGACGCTTGAGTTGCGTGATTGATCAACATTAAGTTGCCTGTCTGTGTAGGTAAACATATACAGTGGAATCAGACAATGTTTAGATGTTTAGGTGGAAATAAGAGTGAATCTGTTGTTAAATGCAAAAGAAAATTAGAGAAAGAATAAATATTGATTGAAATATTTACATTGATAGTAATCATGGCAGTGGAGGTGTATAACCATGCATAAAAGAAACTAACCCTTTCCAAACTATAAACTTTTGGTGTCCGATTTTTAAAACAAAACCACGTATTCCAAGTGTGTTGCCTTATAACACAAATGCTCACTTTAACATGTGAGCAAATACTTCCACCTTTTTCACCATGCAGACACATGAAAGGGTTTTTACACAATGCTGTGGTCAGCCACCTCAGGTGCATCATTCAGGAACATCCCTGCATCCAGCTTTACACTGCGGGGTGTGTGTGTGTGTGGGGGGATCATTGCAAACTTTTTCCTTTTTTTTGGTGGGGGCGACATGTTGACTCATCCCTACCTCTCCCCTCCTGCTCTCAGCCCCGGGTCTGGTGACGAGCGCTGTCTCGCCGCACACCACGGCCACGTCCTCCACGAACACGCAGTCCGGAAGTGCCTCGTCCGCGGGGAGCTCCACCACCTCCAGCCCGAGCCGCGTCCTCAGCACCTCCACGTACGCGTCATGCTCCCTCCGCGCCGCGTCCAGGTCCACCTCCGCCTGGCTGGTCCGGAGCGCCTCTTTGGCCAGGGACGCCGGGATTCCGCGGACCACCGCGTGCGTGTACTGACCAAAACCTGCCATCAAACCAGCCATGATGTTGTCGCTTCCACGCTCAAATCTGTAAGGGGGGAAGAAAAAAACCGATAAAAAACCCACCCTGAGACAAATCAGCGAATTAATAAGACAAGCTGCCTCTCTGCTGACCGGATGCTGTTGGGTTTTATTATTTACTGCTCCCTGCTGCACGCGGTGGCAGTCAGCCGTGCCCCAGTCTCTCCAGGCGAGCGACAGGCAGCGCTTCGGTGACGCGCGCCGATCATCACGTGCAGCCTGCGGGTCTGTCAGAGGTTCAGCCCAACAAGTGACAGGAGCGCACAGATCCGATGGATCCATCAGGACTGCAGAGCCTGCATGCTTCTGCACTGCATTTTAAAGATTCAATAAAGCCTGCATGTGTTTCCCACCGCCATTTAATTCAACATATTTCTAAAATCCAATTAACCCACCAACAAAACTAAGCTTTTTGTAAACATGCAATGCACATTTTTCCAGAAGTTGACCAGATATTACAAACGCAGTTCTGAAATGCAGGTCCACACTCAATGTGAAAAAGCATGACTTGATTGACCTACATTAAGAGGGTCATAGTAAGGTGTTTACCATATCTGGTAGACATTTTGTAGCCATGAAGAGTTTAGCATTGAAACACACTCAGCTTTTGCTAAATTTGTTCTCGACCAGTAATTTTAAAGTTTTTCTGTTTTCATTGCACATTTTTTAAAATTCTAAATTGGTCTTATTTTTGTTTCATATTTAGACTTTCCCATGTGAGTGCCTTGCCTTCATCGACTTCTCTTATTATCAGCATCGTTTTTCTTTCAGCTGCTTGAACGTGCATAAAAGATTTGGCAATTTCTTTATACCAGATGTCCTTCCTGATGCAACTTGGACTCAAACCAGCAGCCTCTGGATTACAAGACAGTGGCACTGACCACCAAACTACTGCAACCTCAACATTGACAAAGTAAATAATTATTATAAAAAGTAATAATTTCCTTAGACGTTAATAAATGACTCCTGGTTTTCATGGTTTTCCGGCCAGATGACGTCAAGACGTTTTTGATGCTGTTGGAACAAAATGTTTCAAAAGAATGAAAATAAAGCACAACTCCATTTTTGAAGTCAATATTTAAAAACGTTGCTTGGCAAACTTCAAAAAAGAATGCACACAAACTTCAAGGGCAAAGAATATCAAAACGGTCTTTCTGCTTGTGTGAAGTGTAGGGCAAGTATGGGAGGAATGATGGGTGGGTGGGGGCTTCTATTCCCCACGGTGCCATCTAGGGAAGGTTCTGGGCCCAACAAAGCCGTCTGAATGGATGGAATGCTTCTTCAGACGTCCTAGAAGCATTTTCTTCCACCACAGGACCTCGCTTTGTCTTTCCTTGTTCCAGATTCACTAAATTATCCTCGACTGCTCCAAACATTCCACCACATTCCAAGGAGCCCCACATTCCATTTTCCACTTCAGCCAAGATCACCAAACGCCAGATTCGCCCTCCTCCCAACACTAACACCTGCTAACCACCCTGCCTCCCCACCCCCACCTTTTCCATCATTCTTTAGCATAGATGGACCCAGCTTAAGAAAAGACCCTCTCTTTTCTCTTTTCACTCCAGGCTGAGGAATGTGCGTTATTTTAGATGAAGGAATGCCCTCATTCTCTGGCTGGTGCACCTGGCTGGTACATTGTGCAGCTTTGAAATGAAATCAGGGAAAGCAGGCGTGGTCCTCCACCTGCACGTTCCACAAATTGTCTGTAAGGACTCATCATGAGGGTCTAGATGGCTGAGACTGACAATATGATTACACAGGTACATGGTGCATATTTATCAGCAGGTGGGTCATTTAACACGGAATAGTTTCTCCAGCGTGTCTCGGCCAGCTCAAGCTGCTGCCCCCCCGCGACCCGACTCTGGGTGGATGGATGGATGGATGGATGGATGGATGGATGGATGGATGGAAACCAGACTACAAAAGGAAAAATCAACAGTTTTCAAAGAAGACTTCGAACCATTATAGTTTTGTAGGATTATTTTTCTCTTTTGAAATTATAATTTACACAGGCAAAATAAATACTGACATGTAAAAGTAAATAGTGTTACTGGATTTCTTAACATTTCCTGTTTACAGGTTAACTCAAAATCAATAAAGTTTTGTTTTTTGTTTTTTCAAATAAGTTACCTTTCTACTTCCCAGTGGGAAGTTTGAGGAATGGTGGAAAATTTTTCACTTTAAATTAGACATAATTTATCTACTGAAGATAAACTGGGTTCAAGTGTTTATACGTTGAGAAATTAAAGAAAATGTTAGACGAATAAAAAAATATTTATTTGTCATCTCCCAATTTCATAGACATGAAAACTGCTTTGGTTTGTGTCGCAACCTGAAAGTCCTACAAATCCATTCTACAGAATGCATTTGCTGCTGAGAAGTTTGAACTGAACAGCTTCGAATGGAAAGCATCACTGCGATGCTGAAGTTTGGTATTTAGTGTCATAGCTGAGTGCGCACATTCCTCACAACAGAGAAGTGTGTGTTTTCTCCACCGAACTCAAACATTTCCTGACTTTTCATCTGATGTCAGTTACATAAAAGCTTGATGTTGGACTCCATCCTATTGATAAAATAAACTTTTGATGCTTTTAGCTTTAATTCATTCTTTGGCAATTTTCAGCAAAGTTATTTATCACCCAGCATTCACGCTACCGTCTCTCAAAAATGCCATTTCTCCAGATATTTTTCTTTTGTGGTTCATAGTTTGTTTTATGTTTTTTGCCTGCATTTCTCAACAAGTTCTGCGTTCTGTTCCTTTCACTTTACTAATCACCACACCGGTCTTTGGTAATTTGTTATTTCTCTAAAGTTTATACAGGATTTTATTTGTTTTAGATCCTCGATGTTATTGGTTTTATTTTCTGGCATGTGAACTACTGTTTGTGGTACAAAATGTGCTGCCTCGGGGCTTTTTGTGTTCCCTGACAACACAAAGCTTTTTGTTTAATTGTTTGTCCTCTTACCTGCCTACATATTGAGGCTGCATGAATCCTTCCCCGTTTCCACACAACTAGGTGACACTCTTGGCAAAGTGCGCTCACATAAATGATCTTTTCAACAAGTCTGTTTGTTTGGATTTATTGTTCTAACATTCAGGTTTAAGACCCAATCCTCGTTGTGAACACGATGTCAGCAGGGATCGTCTTGGATTGCACCTTAAACCCTATTCAGAGATTTAACAAACAAACTGAAGTTTCAGAAATAAATCTAGTGAAATTCATCTGTACAGGTAAGCTGACTCATGTTCAGGCTTTAAAAGATGTATATTTTTCAGACTTTTACAGCATGTCTTATAGTTGGTTTCATTCAGGCAGCAGGTTCAGGCAAACAAACCATCAGTGAAAGAAAACAAAAAAGGCACACACACCAAAGCATTCCAGTTATATTTAATCCTAAATATACAACAATGGAATTTTTTGAGCTGTTTTGTTCTGTTCCTCAGAATGGAGAGACGGAATGCCACACGCCTCCTCAGCAGTGATTCTGAGAGCTGCTATCTTTTAAACAAAACATCTAGCGATGGGTTCCATTTCCACTGAGACACAAGAAAACACACAATCTCTCTAAATGTGACCAAGTGTGAAATTGTTAAAAAAACAACCTGCATTTGGAGGTGGTAAAGTTGCACAGAACTTTTCATTCCAGAACATTTGGAATATCGCCTTCTTTACAATAACTGTCCTACCGTTCCTTGAAGGAATTCTCCTCATGTTTTACGTTGAGAAAGGACAGAGTCGTAACTATTCTGGTCAAACCTGCAACATTGGGCTCAGCCGTATGGAATATTGTAAGATGTCACACTCAGAGTACATGTTGAGAAAGATTCACATCAAAACAGTATCTGTAAACCCGTCTGAACTGGAGTCATTTTTATGTCGGCTAATGTTGATTACGTATGTGATCTTGAATTGGATTGACTCTAAAAAGGCAGTAAGTTGTAGATGTCAGACAGTTATTTTTCTCTGAAAGTTTATTTTAAAACACGATTAGGTTACTAAAAACAAAGAGATTGGAAAAATATAACATATTTCTGGCATTTAGGGGCAATCCAAAAGTTTGTCCTCACTTTAATTAAGAGATAGACAAAAAGTAAAAAAAAAAGGTTATTAGCTTTAATGTAAAACAAGCTTTAACACTAAACTCCTAAATTTGGGAGAAATGTGTGTGGCATTATTGTGTTTCAGAGTTTAATTTAGAATTTAGGACAATGGTCTCAAATCCTGGTCCTTAAGGGGTCACTATCCTGCATGTCTTCGACATGTCTCAGCTTCCACACACCTGATGTGAATGAATGGCTGATGTAGAACCAGGAAGGAGTTATTGAACCACAGAATCGGGTGGAAACAACTGAAACATGCAGGATCATTTCAGAGAATTGTGACTTTGGCTGAATCAATAAGTCACCTTTAAAATACTAAGTTGGATTTTTGAAATTCCCCACGGAGTGAGCGCAGCAGAACAGTCCACGTGTGCTTCGAAAAACACGCCCCGCCCCCCTGCACACACACACACACACACACACAGGCAAAACTCCACTCCAACCAAGCTCACATTTGCAAGCACATAAATATGTCCTGCCAACTGAAAAATAAAAAAAGCCAATACATCATCCGTTAAACCGATCCCATCACATCACCATCTAGTGTCCTGAACAGGAAGTATGAATATGGACAGATAAATCCGCTGCGTGCAGAAACCCACGGAGGATTCAGTCAAACTTAAACTTTGATAGAATCTTTTTTAATAAGAAAAACAGATTTAGGCTAAATAAAGACGATAAACGGTTCTGATCCAGACTAAAACTCGAAATAAACTGTGGAACAAAAATCCAAACTCACCAGAGAGGCTCTCCAGCCGTCCTGTTCAGTGCTGCTCTCTAAACTGTCATGTATAAATAAAAGCTACCGAAGTGGCAAAATGGCCGATTCTAAACAAACAAACAAACAAACAAACAAACAAACAAACAAACAAACAAACAAACAAACAAACAATCTGATCTCATCCTCAGAATCTGATCAACAACCGCTCTCGTTGCGTCTTTACGCAGCTGCGTTTCTCTCTGGTCAAAATGTTCATCAAACGGAATCATTTCAGGTGGCAGGGACTTTTTCAGCCCCCTGGGTTAAAACCGAGTCAGGATTCTGTCTCTTCCCACCACCTCTTCTAACACAACTTTTGTGGAAAGTTAAAAGGAATCACCCCCCTAAAAAAAGAAAATGAGGATAGTTTGCGTGAAAAATCGGAAGAATTCCCCTGCCTGGGAAACATATTTAACAAGCCTTTAAGCTGTCAGGAATGTTGGCCAAAGAGGGGGGAAATATGTTAATAATGTAGGCTACTGCCACACCAAATATGGCAATATTGTTACGTCTGAGCTCTGGTGCGCATCTGGAAACGCTTTACCTCCTCTGAATAAAAGCACCGGAGCGCCAGAAATAGACTTTGTTAAACATATTTCTGTGAGCCTCACAAAGAAAAAAAAACATTGTTATTTTAGAAGTGGCAACATGGTATAAAAGTGTGAATAAAAACGTGGTTTTATCAGCAAAAGAAGCTCTATAAACTGACGCTGAAATAATTGTGTATCAAAACCGCGTTTTTGGCAACTGCGCTTTATTTTGGTACTCTGTGACGTGTGTCCCATGTTTATAATCACATTTATTTTCATAAATAAAATTAAACAAAAACAGCACAAAACGTCTAACCGTGGAGCCGAGTTGATAGATGTGAGAAGAGAGAGGATGAGGAAAATGAAAGGGAAGATAAACAAGTGGAGAAAAATGTGAGATGGAAAGTGTGTTCAGATGGGATCCAGGAGAAGAAAAAAATCCGTTTGAGGAAAAAAAAAAAGAGAGAGAGAAAGGTATAGACAGGGTGGAGCTTTGGTCTTGGATGGAAAATGCGCCGAGAAACATTCCTGGCATTCTTTGGCCACAGTTCAGTAGGGACGACGTCAGCTTCCCACTACAGTATATAAGTGTGGAGGTGGCCAGACTTCAGCAGACTGCAACCGCTTCACTGAGAGTCTCATCTACTCTAAAGGAGCCTCTGAAGTTAGAGACGACCAGCAAACAGAAGAGACAAACAACTGAGAGAGAGAGAAAATATCCAAAGGACAGACTTTTCTTAAAGGATCCCTCTTTTGGTGTTCATTTGTCCAAGATAATGATGCCTACTTTTGTCATTTTCTTCTTTGGAAGTCTCCACCTGGTGAGTTTTTATTCTTTCAGTAATTATAGTTCATGTGTAAACTAGAGAGGATTGATTTGCTCTCTTGCGTTAACATTTCCTCTGAGTTTAGTCTAATCGGTGTCTGTCCTGTTGTTTATTCAGGTGCTCTCCTCCTCCTGCCCCTCCGTGTGTCAGTGTCCCCTGGAGATGCCAAAGTGTGCACCCGGTGTGAGCATGGTTCTGGATGGCTGCGGCTGCTGTAAGGTTTGCGCCAGGCAGCTGAACGAGGACTGCAGCCTGACGGAGCCCTGCGACCACACCAAAGGACTGGAGTGCAACTTTGGGGCCAGTTTGGCTGCTCCTACAACTCGAGGCATCTGCCGTGGTATGTACACAGACCCATCATCTCCAAATATGCATGCTTTTGATTTAGTGCAGTCTTTTATTTAAATAAAGGGGGGGATGTTTTATTCAGGAGTTGGGATCTGAGTGATTTCAGAAGTGAGGAATGCAGCTAGGGAGAAACTAGTCAAAACCTCAAAGCTCACTGATGGGAAAGAGACTCCTCAGGCAGCCTGAAGAATTTCACAGTTTAACTGATCCTTATCTGGCAGCCATATGATGTCTTTAGCAGACATCTTTGAGCAGAGCAGGAAAGAATAACAATTCTTTCCTTCTGTTTTTTCCCCTCTCCACAATGCAGCCAAGTTAGAGGGCAGACCCTGTGAGTACAACAGCAGGATTTACCAGAATGGAGAAAGCTTCCAGCCCAACTGTAAACACCAGTGCACATGCATCGATGGAGCAGTGGGATGTGTCCCGCTGTGCCCGCAGGAGCTCTCCCTGCCCAACCTGGGCTGTGCCAACCCCAGGCTGGTCAAAGTAGCTGGCCAGTGCTGTGAGGAGTGGGTGTGTGATGACGGAAAGGAGACCGACATCTTAGAAAAGATCTTTGGCAAAGACAAAGTAAGCGATGAACAGGAAAAAGACCTCACTAAGAAGAATGAGCTCATTGCCATTTTCAAGGGAGGACTTAAGTCTTTACCTGGTAAGAAAAAATTCATTTTGAATTGAAAACTGTTTATCAAATAAAAATGATTGTGCAGTCTAAACAGACAAATCATTCTATTTATTTATTTTTTTATTTTATTCACAGCATTCAGACCACAGCCTGAATTCCACATGTTTGACAGCCAGAAGTGTATCATTCAAACCACACCTTGGTCTCCATGCTCCAAGAGCTGTGGAACTGGCATATCCACCAGAATTACCAACAACAACAGCGAGTGCAAGCTGGCCAGAGAGACCCGAATCTGTGAAGTGCGGCCCTGCACCCAGTCACCTCACTACAGCCTGAAGGTAAGCTTGAATAAATCGTGACTGAATGCTACAGAAGTATGCATGAAGCTGGAAACACATCACTGCCAGGTCTGGGTGCAAAACTAATCACCCCCTCATCTGTCTGCAGAAAGGAAAAAAATGTAGCAGAACCAAAAGGTCCAGCCAGCCATCAAAGTTCACCTACGCCGGCTGCTCCAGCGTGAAGAAGTACCGACCCAGATACTGTGGATCTTGCGTGGACGGCCGCTGCTGCAGCCCCCACGACACCAGAACCATTCAGGTGAAGTTCCGTTGTGACGACGGTGAGACCTTCCACAAGAACTTCATGATGATCGAGTCCTGCAAGTGCACCTACAATTGTCCACATGCCAGTGAAGCCTCGTACCCCACCTACCGCCTCTCCAATGACATCCACAAGTTTAGAGACTGATGGGCAATGAGCATCCAAACCCCTCAACAAGACGAAGATCAGCAGCATCACTGGCAGCCAATGGCAGTCGAAATGAATGCAGGGGTGTACATAAACTACCATCTTCTTGTTGTAACTAGATTCCCAAGGAATTGTGGGCTTACATCATGAGGACTCAATGAAGTGCACTGTTTGCTGTGACTACATCAGCATTCCTTATCTAAACTGCTTCGTATTAATGGAGCATTTAAAGTAGCTTCGTCATGGAGCCAGATGTAATTAATATTTGTAGAATAACGCTAGTTGCTGATATTCACTATGTATATTTGGATCCTTTATTTCAAACATGACCCAGACTGTAGACTTGTGTGCATATGCAGGTATGCACATGTGCAATTTCAATTAGCATACCATCTTATATCTTCAGAACGAAACGTAACCCCTTGACTTGTTCAATAAGTGCGTGGTTTCAATCCTTCATGACATGGGCATTATTGTTCGTGTTTTGTGGCAGCTATTGATCTCCCTTTATTAAAAAAGCGTCAGAATGAAACATGTCAAAAGATGAATGAATGTTTTTAATGTTGTTATTAATATTATTTATCTAAACTATGTAGTTACTTTATTTGGATATTATTTGTAATACTGGAATAAATTGTAAATCGGTTTAATTTTATATGCAATAATAAAACTTATTTATGAAATATGACACTGCTTTAGTTTGGCCTGTTCAATCTATACTGCAAAACACCAAACAAGGACCGGAGCGGGTACCTAAAGCCAGTACTTCTCTTGTTATGTCAGCTTGTAGAACCAACAGATTCTCAGACACTAAGGAGGGTCGGTGTGGTTTTTTATATAACACAAAGTTGGATTTTCTATCTCCTGACTTTCTGTGCTTTGGAATGCCATTCTGCTTTCATTTGATCTGGCTAAGCCATTCACTTGACTGATTCTGAGAGGGGGGAAAGATTAAGACCATGAGTAGCAACGCGTGTAGGAGAATGCCAAGAATCTAAAATGCTACTCTGT
Organism: Millerichthys robustus; assembly: GCA_034783495.1. NCBI lineage: Eukaryota > Metazoa > Chordata > Actinopteri > Cyprinodontiformes > Rivulidae > Millerichthys > Millerichthys robustus. The sequence continues at coordinate 2,670,916 of JAVKLF010000083.1, read as the reverse complement.
ATGGGTTTGGGATTAGACACCATGCAAAAAAACAAAAACAAAAAAACAATGACTATAGTTGTATACAATAGGCTGAATAAAATTAAAGCATTCCTCCTTTGTTCTTTACATAAAAGAGAGCTACCAAACTGACCTAATTCATTAGCAAATGCCTTTAAAAGTGAGTTTCATTCGTCTCTGCATGGTCTTAAACTCAAGAAGTCTGTTTAATAGTTGTAAACAACCTTTAGAAGCAGGAAGGGCTCAAGTCTCCCTTTTAGGTTTTAGTTTAGCAGACATTAACAAGAATAAAAAAAAAGCTGAAGACCACGGTGAAGACTTGAATTATGTCCTTATCAACTGTCACCGACGTCTTAGCTTTATAATTTTATGGTCACAATAGTCATAAAACATGCAATATGAAATTAATGATTACATACAGCCATCATACAGGGTAGGTTCAGTTTCTCACATGGTTTGATGTTCGCAGCTGCATGGAACAAACGCCACCAGCACTCTTTGAACTGGGGCACTGAGCGCACAGCTCGGGGGCAACGACAGCGAAGAGTTGCTTTTCAGATCCAGGTAGAGGGAGCGGCTCAGGAATGCAGCAGTGGCTCAGAAAGCAGACATCCTGATGGGCGGCAGATGTTGGAAAATATTTTTGAGCAACATGTTCACTTTTACAGAGAAGCCTTTCCAAATTTATACGACCACTCCAAAGTCTCATTTGTATCCATAAAAAAGGCAAATTATCTCCTCCTAACTATTAAAAACTTGCCAATCTAACACTGCATGGCCTCCTTAGCTTTCCGGCATGGCTCCTGGCAAGAAGTCTTGATCGAGTGTGTTTAATAACAGGCTGAGCAGGACACTTAGGCTTTGATTGAGCTGCCGCACAGGATGTACCCACTGAAGCCGACATGAAAGGCTTCTGAGATTTACCTAATCACAAAGATGTGTGGCTGCCCCACTGCAGACAAAGTTTACAGTCAAAACACTTTCGGGGAGCCCTGGTTTTGCTCTTTTTGGCTTCATGCAGGGAAACTTTTCCACCTTGTCCCTCAGAGTTTGGTAACTGCCATGCTATCAATCATTTATCTAGATAAGAAAATGTGGCTTACTTGGTTATGTAACTAAAGCTGTATGTTATGTGAGCAATGTTGTCCATCATCTGTCGCATTCCTCTATGATGTCCAGACAAGCTGAAAATCCCGGGCCTGTTCAGAGAGCCCCCCCAAAAATCAGGTTTATTGTAAAAGTGCAACATGCCAGCAAGCAGAGCAAAAACCTGTTAAAACTATCAAAGACTCAGACTCTCACAAAGGCAGCCCTGCAATTAAATCACTCCACCACTACCTCATTCCCTGAACCTGAAATGTGTTTATATGACAAAGGTTTTTGGATTAAAGCTCCATCAAAAACTACGTAATGCTGCACAACCAGGAGCTCACAGGACCAGGAGTTGACATTACAACATGCTGGCTGCTGCTTAAGGCTGATGTCAACCATTTTACAGCCCCCTGTCCATAACCCCAGGTTAATATTTACTGTTGTAGGGGCAGAGGAAAGCAGCGGGGTGGTGGTTAGTGTCTGGTCACAAATCCAGAGGCATCAACTTGCTTTCCAAAGTGCCACCTGCTGGACAAGAGAGGAAACAGCAATTTCTATGTAAACTCAAAACTGGACATTTATAAACTCACTGAGGTTCAAAAACTGACAAACATGTACTATATGTTTTTTGTAGACATTTAATGTTCAACTTTAAATGAAAAACCAATGACGTAAAAGAAGTTATTTCAGGGTGTGGTACACTGTCAATGCATTCAGCGTGAAGGCGCACACATCAGTCTAAGTGATGCAAGTCCTCTGACACCACCCATCCCATCCCCAGTGGTAACTGCATAAAAATAATTGATGAGCAGACAGAGAAAATTCATTGACTCCCTCACAGGTTGTATGACTGTTCTGGCTGTCCCTAGATGGCTGCTGCTGGCTACTGAAGTGATTTGTTTGCTCCAACATGCCAATTGTTGATGGGAGAGGCAGTGTTCAGCCTTTGGGCGTCTTACATCACCACCCAGCGGAATAGATCATCTCCAGGGGGCATACATTGCATCATCTGAACTAACTATTGGCATGTTGCTGTACTTTTTAAAAAGATTTTTGATAGCTAAGCCTTTTAACTCTGAGCTATGAGACATCAATGAGTAAAATGGTTACCAAACTCAAGGGATGAATCAGAGTTGGGTTGTAACAGGCAACTTAGTAAAGAGCTATTTTAGATCAAACCTGTGGGGACTTTGTTACCAACTGCTTATCAAAAAATAATAATTATATTAAGTACAATACAGCACTTTATCTGTATGGTACTTAATGAGAGATACTTATTTTCTTCACACATATTAATAAACAGAACACTATTTTCTTGACAATGATTTAAAAATGTGTTTTTATGTCTTAGGTGACCCACATTTATGCCAAGAGTCATGGATTTTCCAAGATGTTTGTCTCCTCTAAGCTGCACAATTATGGTGTGGTTTCCACTGTTGTGAAGGAATGAAAACTTTTAGGGCCTTCACCATTTTTAATAAAATACAATTTTCCCTTTAATACAATTAGATTTTCTGCTTGCGTCTTGTGATTTAGCTGTGTCATGGGGAAAAAAGCAACAGCCTTGGATTAATGCAATTACATGTGCATTATTTGTGTTGTTTGACACAAACAGTCAATTATATACATAAATAAATAAAAGGCACATGGCGACAAATGATCACTACAAGACATTTAGGTTTTTTTCTTAAACATGATACATAATTTCTAATTGTGAAGACTCTGTGTATTAATCCATGATGCTTTGTCTAACAGGCACTGTTCCACAGTGGGGAGAGTTTATAGGAACTCAAGCTTCATCTTTTTAAATGCAGAAGTTAGAGCTTCTCCTTGACACGGTTTCTGATGTGAGTTTCAACGACTGAAGTCATGACTACAAACCAGCCTGAAGTATTTAGTATTCGTAAAATGCCTGCATCACTACCATACACACATCTGTCTGTCGATCTCACACCCAGTCGGATCTTAAATGATGTCAAATGTGAGCTGCATCGCATGCAGAAGCATCTGAAAACTACTCTGTCTCATTTAAGTTTATCCTAATTTCCCCCAAAAGAGAAACAATGCATTATTAAGTAAGTCATATAATTTATTCACTTCTGTATGTAATAAATTTTGATATACAAAAATACCTCCACTTACATAATGTGAAATGTGAACACCAAGCAGGTCTTAGATTGGATGACAATCCCTCTGAGTATGTGTGAAAATGGCTGATAAAAAGCTTTGGAAAGTCATTTTGTCGTTCATTATTTGTCGATACAGCCTATTGAGAAGGCCACCCCAAAAAAGTTTTGTCTTTCAACCTAGTTTTTATAACAACAAACTGCGTGCAATAAGACCTGGAGACAAATGTAGGGCAACCCAAATTCAGAAGCTTTGCATTATTTCCAATGTCTCCACCGTCTTAAGACTAAAACAGCTCAGAATTACTTTTAACTGCTGAGAAACAAAGACCAAGCTTTTTGGTGGTCTTATTGTGTCACTTTAATGAGACAGAAATTTAAGAGAGCTGATCAAATAAAATGTGTGGTAATTTAACACTGTCATTAAAAAAACCAACGAGCAGATGTTCAAGTATTTGAGAGAACATTATACTTCCAACCATGTTATGTCCCTGTGGATACAAAGAATACAACGTTCTTCACATAAAAGCACAGCTCATTAACATGTCCGGGGGTCTCTGATCTTGTTTAGACAGCAGACTTTTGTCAAACAGAGCAAATACAGACAGAACTTCTCATCAGTGTCATATTGAAACAGTACTCGAGTCTAAAAGCCTTCTGGTTTTGTGTGTAAAATGATTTTTAAGATATTGGTTTAACGTCTGTTAAAGTAAACTCTGATGGGTATTTACAGTATGAAGCCAGTCAGATGGTATTTCTCGGGGCAACTGTTCTGAATGATATCGTTTTCTATAAATTTATAATAAATGATTAAACATTTAGTTGCAGGCATAAACTAATACGAACGCCATTTTGAGCTTGTAATTAGGGCTTAGAGAAACAGTTCCTTGCAGATCGATTATGTCAACCTCTACATCATTGTTTGAAAACCTTCAGGCTTACCTTGTACCTTAAACCT
>JAVKLF010000083.1:2631206-2651172 GCA_034783495.1 Millerichthys robustus | reverse complement strand
CACACACATCATTAATCACAAATCCATTTTGAGTGGATATGTTGAACATTTCAGCATGCAACTTTAGCTGACTCGATTAACTGTGTCTCAGAAACAGTCCAAGAAATAAAGCAGACTCAGACAAGGATGGATGAGTTCATTAACAGGAGCACACACTGTTGATTAAATAAGTAATTGGAGTTGCTTGAACCATCATCACCAGAAAAAGAAGGCCTGACTGGTAGTCTGGCAGTTGAGATCCATCTGGCTGGATTAAGAACAGGAGGAATCCAACAACAATAAGTTACATGTACATCTTTAAGTGCTGTGCTTTCTTATTGTCAAATGCATAGAAAAGTATATAGTTGGCAAGAAGGTGCTAGTGGGAAAACAAAGATCGCGTTTAAGACCTCTTAAAAAAACTGAAGTAATGGTTAACCTACATCTTATTATTATGTCCAGGGTAATCAGAAATATGATGTCATCTAAACATGACACTTTACAAGTTCGTGTTCTCTTTATTTCACAGAACATGAGAAAGTTTCTTATTAATTCAGTTTTAGCTGCATGTTGCCTACAGGTAATTGGCCAGTTGGGATGACGGTGTTTGAGAAACTGCTACTTGTCAGTCTGACGTAAGCTTTGCCTCCAACGGCAGCTGAATCAGACTCTGTTCTGCATCAGCCAGAAGCAGCCAACAAGTTGTCTGATGAAACACCGTCTAAAGCGGTCGCTAATTGTTTCATTTCACCTTAATGTCTGGAAAGTAGAAGTCAAGCGGCACATGAGGATGAATATTCATACTGTGCCATAAAATATGGCTTTCCCTGCTTTAATCAATTTGTGCAGTCATCCATCACATGCAATCACTCATAGACCATTTAGGTTTCAACAAAGCTGCGACGTGTGTGAGAACTATAATACAGCAGTTCTAAAAAAGGGTAAATTGGTCCAACGGAGGCACTCAAATTACACTTTGGCTGTGTATATTGCACACGTGCACTTCTACAGCATGCTCTCAACAGGGGATAATTGCCGATCAGTGATATTTTCTCTTGGCTTGAGAGCGATGCCAAACAGCACACATTTCACCGTCGTAACTACATTTCTAGCAGCAAAGACCTCTGATGTAGTCTTGGTCCTCTGCAGCTTGTAGCATTGGGCTTATTAGAGTATTTCCATTACGAGCAAGGCAGTCAAGGCATGACAGAAGCAGCCGTGACAGAACATTAAGAACAACTGTATTTAATTAATGATGCAATGCATTTTAAAACCATTCTTAACTGTGGCGACAGTTTGACAAATTATAACGGCAACCAAACATAAGGTACGGCATGACGCTCAGCAATGGAATGATTAGTAAAATGATTCTAGAACATAAATTAAGGCACTATTAATGTGTTACAGACAGATATATGGCATATGGCACTATTAACAGACTGTTTGATATTAGTTCTAAATTTTGCAGATTAACATTGCAGAGGTTTTCTTATAGCATTTAGAATTTACAAAAACCCTCAGCTGGTTGAGGAAGATGGCTGCCCAGCTTGTGCCTGGTTCTGCTAAAGATTAATGGAGGTTTCTTCCTGTTAACAGGGAGTTGTTCCTTCACACTGTCGTGCTTCTCAGGATGGGGGAACGCAACAAAATTAGGATTTGATCCACTCAGTTGTCTTCCTTGAACAAATAACTATTTTACTAATCGTTATTTCATATTTCATGTTCTGAACGTGACTGTATCATATTATAACTGGACTGATTTTACTGTAATTAGATGTGAATCCGGATCTGAAGAATTATTATTTTCTTAGCGTGTGCCTGGATGACTTGTCATAAATTGGCTTTATATGAACAAAGGTTATTGGAATTGAATTGAGTGTTCTTCAACACCTGTCAATAACTGAAAAATAAGAGCTCTGCTCTGCACCAGAAAGTTTGCTTAATTGAGGCTGATTTCCAATGCATGGGAAAATAATATGAGGGGCACAAAACCACACCAGCTCATGTTACTAATGATCTCAAGTTATTATAGAAATATGTTCAGTTATTACACACATTAACTGCTCCTGGAATGTGTTGTCCAGTCTGCTCTGGCTGTCTGTGAGGAAAATGCCGAGCCATGCCAGCCTGAATCTGAAAAAACATAATTCCACCCTAACACAGCTACTGCTTATGTTCTGCCAAATGTCAGGGATTACACACTTACCCTCCAAATGCTACACTAAGAGGGAGTCTGAAACGTTTTGCAGAACGTCCCTGCTATGTTTTAAGATAAATCACTTTAAAATCAGTAAATGGAAAGATAAAAAAGTAGATGCGCTGCCATAATTATAGCATTTAATTAAAGAGAAATGTATAGACGCACTTTATCAACAGATATAAAAGTTTTTCACTCAGCCATTTGCCAATACTGATCCTTCTCTGGCAGCAAAAGTACGTAGCAGGAGCATGTCGCTAACCAGCTCCAGTCACACTCTTTTCACATCTGCTTTTTATATTATGTACTTCGAACATCCTGGAGCACATTCACTTGATCCCTTGCTAATAACTGTATACCTTCTGTCCAAATCTGGATGTCCACTTGTTGGCTGGAGAGTGGGACACTCAAACCTTCAGTGAGACAGTGAGATGAAGCAGAATACACAGGCAGGCTGTGCACCTGGCTACTGACTCCTGCTCAGATACTTGTATGACAAACGCTTTGAGCTTAATTTGTGTTTTGGTGGTGCAATTATGGCAGACACACACATTTTTAAGTAGCAAACTTATGAAAAGCTAAGCCGTAACAGACATGTCACGTTAACTTTCTGCCACAATCAGCAATCTGTTGAATTTGCAAAGCAGTAAGGAGTTAGATGTCGCCTTGCTTGGGATGAGTAAACCCTAACCTGCAGAACACAGATTACGGATTAGTCAGCGTAACAAACTGCAGTTGAAAAAGGAAAAGTAACATGGATAAAATTGAGCGGAAGGTCTGACAAATCACTCTTTTAGGATCAAACCTGACTAGCAGCCAGTGCTATGCCTGGACATTTCAGCCGTGTAGAACTTTAATACAAAGTTCAATGACCCTCACTCTATTCTTTCACCGTGGGATTAAGAAAGCAGGGCTCAGCCTCAAAAGAAACTGTGAAATGTGTGGCAGAAGGTTAATCGGAGAGAATGAGGAGAGCTGTCAAAAGGTGACGACCACCAGAGGAATTGAGCAAATTGTTAAACAAAACCCATATGAACCTAAATGTCGTAACGAGCCGTGGTTTCTGAATTACAACTCGACTAAGCTGAACCATTTCTGAAAATGTGTTGTAAATTCTCCTGCAATTCTAGTTGAGTTATAAATTGTTTTCAGTAAACGCCACTATTTCATTCTATGTGACTGAAATATCACCCAGCTTATTTACAAATGTTCAAAAAGCAGAAACATAATAACGCTAAGAGCAAAGATGGTTAAATAAATATATTAAATGTTCAGCAGCTCGTATGCATGCGTGTTTGCAGGTGTATTGGGTGGAATCTGCTAATAAATAAGCAAGGTCCAGACTTAAATTCTTGACCCACAACAACAGGACCATGTAAAAGCCATGTTACAAATGGGTCAGGATCAGTTCAAAGGAATTAATTCGTAACATGGCTTTGACCAAATAAATGCCAAAGACAGAAATGTTAATATTAGGTGATGATATTCTTACTTTTGGAGGAAGAAAGTAGAGTTTTCTTTGCTCTTGGTAAAAGTGACGGGGAGGAATCTCAGTGTGATGTTCATCTTTCTGGCATGAGCAGCCAGTCTCTTTGCCTGATCGACAGAGGATTAGACAATACAATAATACAATAAACAGCGGGCAGTCTTACTGAAAGAGTTTATCAACAACCTCAAGAGTTGAGGAAAATGGAACATATATTACTGTCGATATGCAAAGACAAGATCAAAAGAGCCAGTGAAGTGAGGAAACTGTGAGATAAAACTTTTATTTATGAAGGTTCAAAACGTTGCATGCAGAACTATTTTTTTTAGCCTAAACTCTAGCTAGCAGTTTCTCAATTTAAAATTCTTATTACAGATAAAAAATAAAACTAAACTACAGAAACTACACAAAGAAATATCAAATGTTCTCTAGTTTCTAGTTTTGAAGTTACAATTGAAAGTGTTTTGTAGCACGTTTTATATTTTTAAAAGAGCAAAAATGACTCACTAACACTAATAAACTGAACGTATAAATACCAGACTTACTTTGAATGAATGAAATGAATGAATTACTTAATTACTTACTTTAAAAGTGGTACGAGGAGCTCGGATCATGTTGTCTCTGGCGGCACTATCAGAGAATCGTCCAGTATCTTCCAGAAACCTATAATCTTTGGTATGAGCAAAGGACAAAACACAAAAAAAAACATCACAAATTAGTTTATAATACCATGCACATGATCAATGGATCAGCTAACAATACTCTTTAACAAAAAGTTACGCAAAGAACCACGAGCCAGAGGAAAAATTGGATTTGCAATCTGGCTCAGATTAAATAAATCTGATTCTTTTAAACTTCCTGTTCTTGGAGTCAGAGAGCCTGGCTTGTAGGGCAGCTACTTCCAAGTCTATTTATAAAACAATCCGAAAACACATTTTTTTGTTTTTTGTGTACAACATATTTTATTGTAAAATGACTTAAAACTTTCTAATGCTCACCACTGAGAAGTGCCATTTCATCAAACTGCGACAGCGTGACAAACGCAGTTTTATTTCGAACTCCGCTGCATCCCGTGTCGTCTTTGTGCTTCCTCACACACAGCAAACTGGAATATATTAACAAACATTTTATCTTAGCCTAGTTAAAGAAACGCAGTTTTACAGACGATAAACAGAGAAATACTAAACTAAATTTTATGAACAAGAAGGATGAGATGATCAATCCACTGCGCACACTTACCAAGAAAAGATATTTATAGTAATGTCCACATTATTTTTACTTTAGTTACTTCGCAGCTCGCTAATTCAAACTGAACTTAAAAAATGTTTTTATGGAAAGTGGCAATATGTGTAAAACATATATTTTTATATTTAAAATGAACAATTCCATAGACTAAAAGCATGTTTTAGGTTATTAATACATTTCTGTGATCTATCTTTTCAAATAATTAGCTTGCAACACAAATACATGAAATCATATAAGACATGTAGCTTGTTTCTGTTTTTACTGATGCAGTCAGAACCGTTTGACATTGTCCACCTTCGCTTACCTGCACATTTCTGTCAAATATAAACATGATCAAATAAAATAGTTATACGGCTATCTGAGTCAGTGTGCGGCTGTGGTGGTGAGGAGGTGGTGTAAGGTGAGACTCCATCCTTTCATGAACGGACCCGTGTTCAGGTTTCTGCTGACAGACAGGTATTTGGCTCGTGTCGGGCAGAGACCGTATCGTTACAGAACTATGCCAAAGGAATGCAGAGAGGTGCCCAAAACAACAGGCAGCAATGAAAGAACATTTTGTAGCTCTTTTTTTGCCAAGTTTTAATGAAATTTTCAGATATGACCTCTATTGTGGCATTTGGAATTTGAAGGTTGTAGAAAAATATTATTCAAGAACCAAAAACTCTAAAAGCAGAACACGAACTGTTTTCAGTGACATGTTGTTAAGTGCAAGCAAGAAAATTTAGTTAGTAAGAACAAAATCATTACCAGGAGTCGATTATAAATATTATATTGCTGCAAGTATATTCAAAACCAATTTAAAAAAAAAGAATTAAATCATTTTAAATGTAATACCAGATAAAATGCTTTTTATATGTGAAATATTCTAATAACCATTACTATCTATCAGTTGTTTGATAAAGCAATAAAGATTTAGTTTAAAACTTGTGCTCAGATATCTGTGAATAACACAGAATATAAATCTGACTAAAACGAACAAGCACCTGAATCATTTGCTCATTTTACTGATTTAAGAAAAAAAGGATAAAGGTAAATTATTCCCTAAAATATTACTCTCCTGGTGACTACACGGCCATCGTCTTTGCTGGAGGATGATTTAATCTCTACAACAAGTTTTGAGTTTGCACCGGGGTCTCCTCCAGAGCGGCAGAAAATACAAACCTTCATGAGTTTTAGATGGCAACACAAAGTTCCCTTTTTGTTTTAAGACTTTTGGTTTCCCAAAAATGAGGCATTATCCATTTTTGGCACCTTGAGTAAAGCTTCTGAAAAGTGCCAAGAAGATGAAATAACATGCATTGTAATGAAAAAAAGTCTTTTTCTGGTTTTGCTGCCTAATTGGTTTATGTCTTACCTACAAGAGCGCGTAAGGCAAGCAGGACATCTGTACTTTGCCTCCTCTGATCCACAAACTCCACATCTGCAGCAAAGACACATCATATTAATATTATATTTACTATTATAAATATTTCATTTGTTAAACTTAAAACAACAATACAGATGGTATATAAGAAACAAAGAGGGCAATAAATATATCTCTTAAAAAATGGCTATTATGTTTAAGATTCTGAAGTTGAAGTTTGACGGCTCGAAACAGGAACATTATTTTGAACATTTGTTAATAAAAGTGTAAATAAATTGCACAGACAAACGTGTCGTTTTAATCGATTCCACTTCAGTAGCTATATCTAGGAATCTGCAAACGAACACCTACATTTACACACTGAAGACAACCAGAAACCACCTGCTGCTGTTTTTAAGCGGGGTACACACTTTACTTTTAATTTACTTTCTTTTTGTGTTACATTTGACTGATTTGGGGAGACGCCAAACAAAATTTAATTGTTAGCTTCTGACTGAATTATTAGCTGTAAACGACGCTAAGAGATATTATTTTAGTCGTGATGCACTCGATTTAAAACTCTAATTATTTAGCGATAACAAAAAAGTTAAAGCGGCTAAAAATGTAGAAGTTGGAAACTCTGAACTTACTTTGAGAGAGACATTTTTCTTTTGATCGTTTTCTGCTCGTCCTCTTTGCAGCTGTTATCGACTTGGCTCTCCGATAAAGACATTTTATTTGCTTTAAGTAAAAATAAAAGTAGAGAGCATATAAGAAGAGATTCCAGGCAGCACGTTTATTCACGCGTCTGGCGGCATCAAAACAAACCCTCTTCCGCTTGTAGCAGCACGTGGAGACAAGTTCCGGTTCAGTTCTATTTGTTGGCGCCCCCTGGTGGCCGAGAAGCGATCTACAACTGACTCACTGACCACAAAAAGCTCTAACTATGGCCTAACAACACGAAAATAAACTATTTAGAGAAATTGAAGGAAAATAGTAATCCAGGAATTAGATTTGGCAATGTTTTCATGAGTGCAACCCACATACTGAGCTCTACTGCTCATCTCACACATGCATATTTCTCATAAATATTGCACCATTTAAAAGCAAAATTAACAGGCTTTCCAACGATGTAAGATTTATTGTCCAGAAACATAGTTACAACAAAAAATAATATACCAAACACAAATGTCCTTACTTTTTATGTTTTTTAAGAGTCTCTTCATGCAGGTATTTTGGGTCATGTTCTTTCAGCTGAACTTTGAGAAATACAGAAGCACAATCATTGTGTAGCTAGAAAATAAATCTGCTTCCAGTGGTACCCACAGTGGTGCAATGATGAGAGCTGTGCCTCCCAGTGAGAAGGTTATAGAATCACCTCCCAGCCTGGAGCCTTGGATGAAGTTTGCATCTTCACCCATGCACAAGTGGGATTTCTCATGGTACTCTGGAGTCCAGCACTACAAACAGTGTGTTTTTGACTTGCCTATGGTTTTATGTACTTCTCATCAAAAAGAGCACCAAACAAGTTGTGGATCAAATGATCCTTTATTTATTTGTCAAGGCTTTTCTATTTACACATATGTAATATCATCAACAAACTTTCCAAACTCCTTGTTAAAAGTAATATAACTTAATTATATGGTGTCTGTTATCAGTGTTTGTTTTTTTTTTTTTTAAAAAAAACCTCTGGCTAACTCTAGCTAGCAGCCAGAAATGTATGTCTGAATGTAAAACAAACAACCAATAACACTATGATAAAGAGTCACAGGAATGAACCAAAAGCACACCATTTAAACATAAATATTCATTAGACTGAGCTGTAGTTGGTCAAACAAATCTCTGAGAGTATAACTTACTGTGTCACAGTAATGTGAATAAAAAAACAAGGTTATAAATAAACATACAGTATGCTGTCAATATATACACAGGAAATATTGATGACCCATTGTTACAGCACCAGTGGTTGGTTTGGAAACCATCCACATACAGAAATACCATAAAAATATGTAGTGGAACAAGTGGTTCATAAATTAGAAATGACCAAATCAACATAAGTACTCATAAAACACAACAAGTCTTGATGTAACCGGTACATACAACACAAAGTCAACAATGACTGAACTGACATTAGCAAATAGTCTAGAAAGCAAATAACCAGGCAGAGGTAGAGCACCAAAAGTCAAGAGGTACGAGTCCGACTTGGTGGGACCAATGTAAAAAAAAAAGTAAATTTAGCTTCGGAGGAGATTTTCCACATGCTATTGCACTTGTTTTAAACCCTTAGTTAGACGGTGTCCTATGCAGAGGCCTGGTACGATCCATCGGGTTAGGCTCCTGCTTCAGATGGTCTGAGTGTTTATGATGTAAGATTGGAAGTTCTGAACAAGCTGCTGAGTTGGGAGGCCCTTCCTTGTGATTAGGGATTAATATGGGTCCATTTGCAGTGAACCTAAGCACTGTAAAATTAATAGTTAAAACAATTCAAAGAAAAACCCTAGTTTATACATTTATTTGATACATTTCTGAACAGACAGTTTTCCTTTGGCCTCAATGGCTTAAATGCCTCTTGAAGAATGAGTTCTAAGTAGATCTTCCTTGACTGAGCATTCTTTACTCTCACAAAGTCTCATAAGTTCTCCTCAGAAACCACAACAAACTCCCATGAACGCATCCTGAGGAAACCTCACTTTGGTAGGAAAAATCTGTAGATCTGAGTGATCTACGTGAGTGAGTTAAAGGAAGATGATGGTATCAGAGGAAGCAGACAGGACCGATTTCTATGTACTGTTGACCGTTGCCATGTGAAGTAGGAAATCCCTGTATGTCTAAAACGGGTAGCTGACGACTGTCCTGAGTGTGGAAGAAAAAACGAGACTGGTGCCAGCTGCCATCTTGGATCTGAAACATAATAAATGAAGGAAAGAAAAGTAAAGCATCTGACTGTGGTCGGTGATTCAAATAAAGTCACATGATTTTCCAGTTTTCACATTTGGAATTTTCTCCAAATTTAAATCTTGAAAATAATAAAATAATTCTATGTAATATAATAATTTCCATGGGGTCATCAGTGTATAGAGATAAATCTTTGATGAACAGAGATCTGTGAAGAGTTTTACACGTGTTGCAGAAAATAATAGATTAGGACCAACAGGTACATCATGTCTGTTTAGCTTTAAACTTTTAGAATAAGCCTCTGTTCTGCTCTTTACCTTGCACTCATCTTGTATCACATGTTGTTCAAGTAGTGTATCTTTCTCAAACACTTGTTTGTTCCAGCCTTGGAACCGAAGCCTGCTGTTTTCTACGTGTAGGGGTTCGGTGGAGCTGAAGGTATCTTTGGTGGCGTGGGATGGATCACTTCGGCAGTGGAATGTGATGCTTTGGCTTGCCTCCGAGCTCAGTAAATGAAGAAACTTCATTTGGACTTTCTCAACACCAAACACCATCTGTCGGACAGGGCACAGAACGTGTGTGCTTTCAGAAATGCAAGAACTGTCTTTCATACACTTGAAAACCTCTCATACAGATGCAACGGGCCACAGATTCCATCACCTCTAATTGTGTGCTATTAAATAAATAATGCAAACTTCAACTGAAACATCAACCTGATATTTGGCTATAGCTTGTTCTACTTCTTCACTGATACCTTATTGGAGGCCACTGGATGCAAACAAGTCTGTCCACCTGCAGTAAAGTTGCAGTAGACCTTGAAGGCATCAGAGGTACAGCCCAGATTTGGATCAATCCAGAACCAGTCTGAAAGTTCCCAGTCAAACAGATAAAAGCAGACAGAGTGAAAAAGAGGTAAACAATGTAAAAAACAAACCATAACAACAAAACCCTGCTGCCACATCTCTTCCACACGCGTCCATCCAACACTTACCATCTTTGAGGTGTAAGTGTCGACAATCCAGCAGGTCTTTGCAGATCCGAGCAGGGTTGTCCCTTGTGCCCAGAGGCTTCTTGATGCTCTCAATAATGCTGCTCAGGTAACGAAGAGTCTTGAGTACTTCTGTATTCTGGTCCGGTTGGCTCATTTCCATGTTCTGAAAAATCTGGTTACAGTTGGGAAGGATAAAACTGTCAAACTCTAAAACAACAAAGTGATCAACAATCTACCACCAAATCTGCTGATTGATATCTCATTCACTGATCTGTATGTGCATTACCTCCGTCCTGAGCGCCGAATTGGAGTCAGATCGACTGTAAACTGAGTCATCATAAATGTGCCTCTGTGGAGTCAAAACTAACATGATTAGTTCAACTAAAACAATAGTCGATTCAGGGAAACAGATCAACAAGAAACTCAACTGTTTCATTCTGAAGATTCCTTACGAACAATCAAAAGTAAATAGAAATGATGTTGGATAAAAGAAATGCACATTTCACCTTTCAAGACAGAGGAAAGATGTAATTTGATCAATCACAAGTCACATCAAAATGAAGACAGAACAGAATGAGGACACGGGCTCAGTGAAGTGTACAACAAATTCTCAAAAGATTAACCAATATTTGTACACTTTTAAATGGTCTAAATGATCAGGAATTTACATTTAAACAGGACTTCCATTGTTAACTGATCCTGTCTGCTTTACTGACACTAGACACTTACTATTGGACCGGGTGCACCAGGGGGTCCCTAAGGAGGGAGGAAAGAAAAAAAAAAGAGTTAAGAGTTAAATGATCCCACTGTAGCTTCAGTCGGCTTATTTTCTGGTCTTATACTGTGTTTAGATATTTACATGTACTCTGGGCTGCAGCATTTATAAGAAGAAACATTATTTTAGTGTAAAACCTAAATGTCTGACCTTTATTCCAGAATTAATTGCAAAAATAGGAAAAACAAATTGTGAAGCAGTGTTTACTTTATGCAATAACAGCAGATTAAAATGAGTAAAAGTAAAACTAAAGGCCCTAAATGAAAAATTGCACCGTGTCGGTCATGCTGAACTGTGATACTGCAGGTAACTCTCACCCTAATTCCTGGACTTCCTTGTGGTCCTTGAGGTCCCTGAAAGTAGAACACATATCTAAACATGCATATAGAAACTGATTAAGAAAATCAAACATTTTTGGCTTGTTTGTTTAAAAGGAGATGCCATTCTTGTTAGCAACAAGAACGTCTACACTTTCTGCTGATATGAGACTGTTTTATGGAGACATTGAACAAATTAACCAAGCGGACATGCCAGTAAAGAACAGATGGATTATTGTGGTTACTTACTGCCCCCTCTGGCTGACCAGAAGCAGAGCATTTTAAAATCTAGTGAGAATTTAAGTTGTTCAGTGTCACATTTGCAAGACTGTTTGTCTCATTGTGCACACAGCTGGTTTGTGTGTGTATTTGTCCAGGGGTGTATATTTAGTCTGATCCATTTGTAGCCATCTATATCATGGTTGTGGAGAGTCATAAACAGCAGCCATACACTAGTACAGTTCCAGTGAAACATTTTCAAGTTTCTTACTTGCGTAGTAGATTCTTTTTATTTATTTATTATTTTTTTAATAGTAGATCTTAAATAAGACTGTCAGTTAGATCAACTTAGGCTATAAATGAAGAGACTGAAAATCACTGTGGTAATCTTTAGACTTTTCAGTTCTGGGATAATGAACTTTAGGTTAGGTCTCACCATTTCACCAATGCTTCCTTTTGGACCCCTTAGCCCCTGAGGAAAGGACAAAAAAGAAAATTATGAGATCCTACTTCCATAGAAGTAAATCAGCATACAGCCAGTGGTAAAATGGTTTTATAGAAGGTGAAAAAATAATATGTATGTGGCAATAATGGGCAATGATAGTATTTTAAACCCATGCAAATTGAAACCTACAGGCTTCCCAACTGGACCAATTCTTCCTTCAGGGCCTAGAGGTCCACTGAAACCCTGAAAGACATGATGAGATTGTATGTCAGTTAGTTATTAGATCATATGAGCTCGCAATATTTGTTTGTGTGTTTTAGTGGGAGATTTATTTGGACAATCATAATATGGTTTTACATGGTTCAGACAATCTTATATTTCATGCTTATTGCTGTGTTAGTAACCATACACAAAACATACATAACCAAATAGACAATTTCTTAAAAAATAAACCTTTTTCATCACTTCGGTAGACTTTCTGACTCCAAACAATGTTTCTCTGGAACACGGTGGCATTGGACTAACCAAAACATTTATTGTTGTTCAAACAAACCCCCCTGCTTTGTTTCTTTAGCAATTTTATACATTTTTATTTAATAAGCAGTCAAATAAATGACTTTGACAGATTTTTAAACATATCCAACAACTTGGATTTGAGAACAAGCACCACCATGTGAGAAACAAAATTAACTTACCAGAGAACCCACAGGGCCTTTAGGGCCAGGGATGCCCTGTAATCCCAGTTCACCGTTTGGACCCTAGTAGTCGGAAGAAGTTATATATATGCTTCGTAATTTCTTATTTTATTATGTTGCTCAATCTAAACGTAGATGCCTCTTGTTTCTTACCTGTGGTCCTGGAAAGCCTTGCAAACCAATCATCCCCAAATCTCCAGACTCTCCCTGCAAACAAAAAGGATTGAAAGGCTGAACCATGCAGTGTGTTTGAGTCAGGTTTTGTTATTTCTTAGCTTTTAAACGGCTCCAGGCTCAAACAAAGTAAAAGTTTTCATGTATATTTTGGAAGACAACTGTTTTATTACAGTAGCTCCAACACACATTCACATAACTACTAAGGCACACAGAAAGGAATGTCTCCGTCCCGTTCTGTGTCTGAGCACTGTCTGTCGTCCAGGTGTGCAGACGGTGTGTTTGTGCAGCCAGTCTTTAAAGTCCTTTAGACAGCTTCAATTTTAAACCAGCGTCTTTGGCTGGGAAACTATTCACTGAAAGTGTAAAGTGATCTGACCCAGGGGTACGAGTTGCTTTCTCTGTTTCAGGAGTGTTGGGGAGAGCGTGGGATTGACTGTTCTATTTTATGCTCTCTCTCTTTTTTAGAGTTACATAAGTAAAGTGGAGTGCTTCTTTTATAGTTTGTTGAAGTGAGCTGGTCTTACATAACTTGGCTTTTCTCAGACAGAATGCTTCCATTTCAGATCTCACCCAAATAATTTGTGGCTTTATTCAGGGTAGAAAAGCATCAAACACACATATTTGAACTAAACCCAGGTCAGTTGCAACACCCCCCCCCCCCACACCCCCCCACGAAGCTAAGCTGATTGAGAAAACAGGTTAAGAAAATTTCTGTTTAAAAAAACATTTTAAAAATGGTGTGAAAAGCATACAATGGTGTCAATTTAGTCAGATCAGTGTGGTATGTTTAATGGATTCTTTTACATTTTTGTTAGTTGAAGTTAGTTGAGCAGGTCCTTCTAGTAGGTTCTTCTTTGATGAAACGTTTCGTCTCTTCAGTCTGAGGAGTTCCAGATAAACTCAGCCTTACAAGCAGGACCTTCGCATGGTGGATCAACCAACTTAACTGTGACAATAAAAACTGGTTGTTCACAAGCGAAAGAGGACTAATGACCAATTGTTAGTTCGCTGATGGTCACAGTGGGCTGAGTCATACTTGCAATAACAACAATTGGACCCAGAGGCCTCCACCCGTTTAACAATGGGCCGTTTCTCTTCACAAAAATGGCTTCCTTTACTCCTTTTTTGAATTAAAGTTCCTGCCTTATCAAAGATGAGAAGATCTTTATCCCTGAGAAAGTGACCGCTGGCCTGTAGATGAGTCCTGGCTTGATGATGTGGCTTTTCTGTGCTGGGTCATCCTTTTGGCCAGTGGCTGTTTTGTTTCAGTGATCCCAGAACTGGTCCCAGTCCTCCTGGCACTTAGCAGCAGATACAACGTTACTCTGTTGATGCCAGGAACCAGATCTTTGGGGTGAACCAGTCTTTGCCGTAATGTGCTTTGGGGTTTGAAAACCATTAAGACGTCACATTTAGGAAACAAATGTCTCAGTTTCTCTGAAATTGCTGTAGCAAATAGAATAACTAGAAGAAAAATCCATTCAGAGGACAAACTCAACTTTTTAAAAAATGTTTCTACCTAGATTATTAAGATGCACCTTTTGCTTCTTGTGTTTTTTTTCCTTCTTATGTCTGCTTTTTTTCCCCAACTTTTGATATATCAGTCTTGAATTGTAAGTAGTTTTTGTTGTATTTGTTTGTTAGTGTAGTTTCTGTTTTATTCTGTAGTCTTTGCATTCTTTGTCTATTCCAGTTGGTTTTGCTTCTCACTTCAGGCTCATGTCTGGATATAGCTCTCTTAAAAAATAATAAATTAAAATTATTCTAGGCCCTGGTTGCAACATTAACTCATGCTATTTGGGTTTTTGTTTTCATTAACAAACACATCTATGCACTCACTGGTTGCCCTTTAGTTCCTGGGTCACCTTTCTTGCCCTGGTCACCTGTAGCACCCTCCATCCCTTTCACTCCAGCGCCTCCTCTGTCTCCTGGCAGACCAGGTTCTCCCTGAAACAACAAGTGCCTTTTAAATAAAATGTTACCAAACTTCCAAAAACATTTCATTCACATAAATGTTTTAATATCTCGTGGCTTTTTAGAATGTTTCTGAATATTATTATTTCACCTTTTGACCAGGTGGCCCTATTTCTCCAGGGGCTCCTGGAAGTCCAGTTTCTCCCCTGGAACCTGGCATTGCAGCAGGACCCTCCTGTCCCACTGGACCTCGCTGACCCTGAACACATGTAGGAGGCAGTGACAAAAATGTAGGGTAAGAAAAAAGTATCTCGAGTCCAAATGATGCTTTTAAGAATGTAAAACTTTATTTAATTTTTTTCAGAAAAAGCTTGTTTAAAGTTAATAAACTGAGACCAAACAGAATTCAATTAATCAAACGACACCAGTTAGTTTTTTTTATTTACAAGATTTGCATTCTTTAAGTCACAAAAAAATATGTAAAATAAATTTCCTGCTCAAACTGTTTGTAAATGAAAACCTTTTTTTAAAAGATCAGTTTGCCTAATATACTGTTTTCAACACATATATATTTTACAGCCTTTCTTACAGTACGTCTATATTTTTAGAGCATTAATCTGTTAAGCAGCGATACAGCATGAAATCGCCCTGAAAGTGCTGCTGTAATGAAACTTCTATATATTCAAAAAGTAGAAAACCGTTATCATCTGAAATTCAACCAAAAGACATGGGAGCCAGCATTAGATTCAATAAATTATCTTACAACATAAGCTAAATGCTGTAATGAAGTATGTTTTTATTAAAATGTATGCTTTTCAAATACGAACTTAGCTTTCCAAATTTGGCAGAAAAGTCAAATACACTTACTGTATGTATGAATTCTAGCACACTAGCTGCACACTTTAAATAAACTCAGAGCTGCAGACAGGAGAGGCTAATCAAATCAAACAAGGCATGTTAATATTGCACAAACTCAGGCTACATCTTAAAACAACAAATCATAGCAGCTCAGGAATAAATCCAAGACATGCAAGTAGGAAAAATGTGGTAAATATTATAAAGATAAATCGTTTTAATATGATATACTAGATTTAAGAGGAAATAATTGGATGTTAATGACCAACCAGCAGGTATATCTGGTTAAAATGTACTGACTTGACAGTTGAATAGTTTGAAGTTCTTTTAGAAATAATAAAGTGATAATAATAAACAATTATAAGGCTACTGATCACCTGCCGCCCTGGTTTTCCAGGTAAACCTGGTAAACCCATCAGTCCTGGAGGACCATCTGGTCCCGGGAAACCCTTCAGTCCTCTCAGTCCTGGTAAACCCGTTGGGCCCTAGAAATGAATAATGGCACAGAAGTTAGTCACTCCTGAGATATGAGTGATGACGAACAGCAGTCAAACATATTTAAGTTGAAGTTATTTTTAAAATAAAAGACATTTAGCCTTTGTCATTGGCAGTATTGAAAGCCTTTTCGTAAACATGCAAAACTTTGGTGATTCTAAAGGTCATTAACTTTCCTCCCATTTCTGCAGATCGTGCCTCACATTGCAGTTTGTGTAAATCAGTAATATGTTTTGGTTTGACTCACTTCTGTGCCAGGGGCCCCACTCAGACCTCTCGCTCCTTTTTTCCCAGCGGAACCCTAAAACATGGGCATGAAAAAAAAAGAATGGTTGGCTTTTTCAGATACCTATGAAAGTGAGTTTAATTAAATGCTTTCTTATTAAGAAAGCTAAATAAAACCTGAATAAGGTAGGGGCTGACATGTGAATATGACAGTTAAATAAATGCAAGACATGGATGTTTGTGTGTTTGCCTTGGTCTCTAAACTTATTTGAAATGACTCACTGGAGCTCCTTTCTCTCCTTTTGGGCCTGGTTCTCCAGGTTCACCATGTGATCCCTGCACAGAAGAACAAAACACATAGACATTAAGTATTAATATTTGGTTGTTGTTCTTGTTTTATGTGTATTTGTACTATGGTCATGTGACGTTATGTACTGCAAAATATTTAAATAAAAACTCAAAACTGGTGATTAGAATAAGGAGTTCATTTTGGACACAATACTGACCTGAGTATCTGTCAAACAACATAGGATACTTTTTGGAATTACTTTGTACAGAGAGTGTGTATTTGTACAACATAGTTCATATTATAGCAGGATGTTTCCTCTGAAGCACAGAAACACATTCTTTAGATTTAAATGTTTTCTGTGCCGTCTCTAACATATCTACATTTTTTACAGGAGTGTTTATACTGTAGTTTGGTGCTTTGATACAAGGATAATGCCACATCAATACTTATTTACATTTTGATAAATATATAGTACTTTTACTATAGTATATACTGCATATTGTACAAACTGTGCAACAAAAATCTGTCTACTTACCGGCAGTCCTTGTGGGCCAATAGTCCCACGAGGCCCATTAGGACCAGAATGACCCTGAAATATAGATTTAAGATATTACAGAAACACATTTCCTCTTTGTTCCAGACATCTAGTGTACAAAGTGCATCAAATCCCAAGATAAGGAAGGACTTAACATCGTTTCTACTTTTTTGTTCTCCAAAGAGAGGAACATGGTGAGTTTTATTAAATAGGCTCAACAATTTTTGTTCTCAAAAGAACAAAAGCAACATGTGACGTATATTGAATCAAAATCTGGTCTTTACATTACCAACTTATACATCCAGTCATTACAAATCTGACCTGAGTGGAGTTTTGCTTTGTGGTCTCATTAACATTTGTTTAAAACTAATTTAATGTCTTTTCTACCTGGTATCCTTCGTCCCCTGGCTCTCCACGATCTCCTTGCTCTCCTGGAGAGCCCTGTTTAAACATAAATAGAAAATCATGATTCTCTACCCTGAACGGAGTTAGTTATTTTTTTCTAGTAAACAAAAGGAGATTGTAAAACTTAGCAGTTTATTTGGAATAAATGTGACATCCAATAAAGACTTTGTATTTAAAAGGTTTAAATGAAACAAGGAGTATTTAAAAAGCAGACTTTAAAGGAAAGCAAGACCTACTGGTTCACCTAAGGGCCCTGGTGGTCCAGGAGTTTTATTATCCTCGCCTGAATAACCCTTGAATGCATAAAAAAATCCCACATAATCAGAAATGAATAAACATATAGTATGCAAACAATTGCCAAAACCAAATCAATGTTTAATAAAATATATTTCAGGTATCATATTACCTTTTCACCTTTAGGCCCTGGTGGTCCGATGGGCCCAGGCTTACCAGGATGACCCTCAAAAAGAGAAAGCTGATTATTGTACACGGTCAAAGCAGTTGTTCCTCAGTGAAAAGCTGTCAACATAGAAACAGTTAATAGAAACAAAATGTTTTCTGAAGAGGTCTGGACGTTTTGTCACTTATTAAGTGAATCAAGTGAAAAGTATTCTTTCATTAAATTCATAAATACTGCTCATTGTTGTGGTTTTTCTTTTTTGTTTTTTGCTCCGCGTGTGTTCAATTGATAATTTTAATCAGACCAGACCTGAACCACTCACTGGGTATCCTATCAGTCCTGGTTGCCCTTCTAACCCCATGGCTCCTGGCTGACCCTGGAATGAATGCAGAAAACGCTGAAAAAAAGGAGTTTGGTTCAAAGCAAACACACTTTAACACTTAAATTGCATCTAAACCTTAAGGTAAGAGCTGGTATTTTTGTTAATGTGAAACATCAAAACAGACAGACTCTAAACATGATCTCTTCTTTTTATGGTCATTTTAGTCTGATTCCAAGGCAGGACAAAGTGAGAGGAAAGACAGGAAGAATTGGAACTAACAGGTGAGCCTCGAGTTCCTCTGGCACCTTTCAGGCCTGACTCGCCTTGTTGGCCAATGTCTCCTCGAGAACCAATCTCACCAGCCAGACCTGGAGGACCCTTTTCTCCCTGCAAAGATGAGTTAAAGGACTTAAAAGGTGGCGCTGACACTGAAGTTATGGGGCTAAACGTTGAATAAAAACAGACTAAACATTAGAAAGAAGAAAACAGACAGAAAAGTGGTCACAAAGGCGGTTCTTACCTTCTTTCCGTGCCGCCCTCTGTTCCCTGGGGGCCCCAGTTTTCCTTCTGGTCCCTTCAAAAAAAAAAACCCATTCACGAACATATTGGTGACTTTTGATTGTTTTATGAATCTCATAAGTATCCTTCGATACTACCAGACAGTGTGTAAAAACGAAAAACTGAACAGTATGAAGTTTGATCCCTGTCTGTAGGTGGTGGTCTTGTTAGATTTTTAATTTTGAGAAGCCAAAGTTGTCTTATTTAAATTATTATCTGTCATTTAAAGTTTGTGGACCAGTAAACAAAACTTACAGAAAAACCCTGTTTCCCGGGAATTCCAGCTGGTCCTTGAGGCCCAGGTTCTCCTTCTATCCCCTTCTCTCCTGGCTCCCCAACGGGCCCTTGCTCACCAGGCTCTCCCTGACAGTGTGATAGAAAGAATCAAACACACAACCCAAGAGACAGATATGGGCTAGAACACTGCTGTGGTCAATGAAAAGACTTTAAAATGACAAATATACTACATAATAGTTTAATAAAATAGTGTTTTTACCTTAGGTCCATCTTTACCTTGAGGGCCATCTTCACCTGGAGGGCCAGGAGGACCCTGTGAGTAGATTAGAAATCACAACAAAATATATTTTGTATTAAACACAGTGTGTTCCTAGCAAGAACTGCTGTTGAAGCCAAATCCCACATAAAATATACACTGTTTTGTCTTCATATTTTATGAAATTGCGTTACATATCTATTCAGATTTCAAGTGTGAGCCAGTATCTCGCCATGCTGACAAATTGCAAACAGCATTCATGAAGGAGTTTCCAAAATGTCTAGAAATGTTCACAGATGTTTTCAATCTCCTTAGGCAAGTTGCAGGTTCTTTAGTTTCTCAGAAAGTTTCTACTGAGCTCTTCCTATGATACCTGGGTCTTACAGGACAGGCAGGATGTAAATCGAATCCTGGCCGAGGACATTTCTGGGCAAAGTTTGCATGTACTCTCTGTGCTAGCGTGGGTTTCCTCCCACAGACCAAAAACATGACTCTTAGACTAAATGGTAACTCTAAATTGTCCCTCAGTGAGCGTGAGAGGGTGAATGGTTGTTTGTCTCTAAGTGTCCCTGTGATGGGATACCCCGCCTCTCGCACTGCGACGGCTGGATATGGGCACCAGTGACCCCCGTGACCCTGAAAGGAAGAAGCTGGTAACAGATAATGGATGGATGCTAGCTTACTTCAGTCTGAAGAACAGTGACACCTGGTG
>JAVKLF010000083.1:2609700-2626702 GCA_034783495.1 Millerichthys robustus | reverse complement strand
GACTGCTCCCTTCGGACCTCTTTTTTCACTTTCTCTGTGATCACTCATCAAAATCTCAAAAAAGGCTATTTTTAACTCGTCATATCTCGGACACTAAACGCTCGAAATTTCTGAAAAAAATCACGAGTACAGCCCCATCCCTTGTGGCGCTCACGGTTCAATAATTATTTCAACAGACCTTGTAGTTTTTTCACAGCGGCTGTTTGTTTAGAACCAACGTTTAGCCCATTTCACAAAAACCTCTAAAATGGTTATTTTGAACTTGTCATATCTCGGACACTAAACACTCAAAAAATCTGAAATAAATCACGAGTACAGCCTCATCCCTTGTGGCGCTCACGGTTCAAGAATTATTTCAATAGACCTTATAGTTTTTACACAGCGGCTGTTTGTTCGAGGCATGGTCTCAGGCGTTTTAAGTGTAAGAGTCAGACACTGAGTGAGAAAAAAACGTGTTGAAAGTATGGAATCACATTTGTGCCAAAATGATTGAGAAAAACTTTTAGATAATAGCTTGAATGTTTATAAAATAGAAAGCTGAAACTTACAGAGCTAACCCAACACAATATGAATGCTTAACTTTAGCTATTGCTAAACACTAATGCTAATTTAAGCTTGACCAAAAAAAATTGCCAATTTTAGACCATTAAAGCCAAAACCTGGTAAACTACTATCCCAGAACGTGCTTTGACAAATTATGAACGTTAAATAAAAATTCAAGATGGCCGCCAGAGCTATATTTAAACAGCAATAATTCGGCCATCTTAAGTCAGATTGGGCTAAAAATTGGTGTGGTGGTAGCTAGGAGCGAACGCCATCACATACTGAATCCAAATCAAAAATCGAAGATGGCCGCCACAGCTAAAATGTGATATTGGCCATATCTCCGCAGTTATGACTCATTTTGAGCTGAAATTTGGCATGGTGGTAGATGATGGGTATCTCAGGGCAGGCACGTGGCAATCCCCGTCATAGTTTCTCCAGGAACTATTCTAGTTCATGTTTACTGGTGTTATACAAACATGGTATAACAACAAGAAAACCAGCATTTAACAGAACCAGATGAATCCAAAGTAAAATGTCATTTCATCTCTCCTCCTCAGCGTATTTAGATCAGATTCACATAAACCTGACATGAGTAAAGAAGTATGTCATTTGGGTAAAATCAGACACAGGAGCCAAAAAAGAAGATGAAAAAGTTTTTTTCTGAATTAAAAAAAAAACTGATTAAAGGCTCTCCAGTCTTTAAAAGGTCCAAAAAGTTTTTAATGCTTTTGGAAAACACATCTGGTATTTCTAACTTTTACAATACGTAAATGTGGATCTTCAAAAAGCCCATAATGCAGCTGCATGATGCTTTTCTGAACAGTCATGATTCCTGGCATTGGATAAATAGGGTTTATAAATCTGCCTTCTCGTTTGTGAAGAAACGTGTCAGACAAAAAATATTTACAGGACTTTAACCATTAATCAATCAGAGCCAAATATTTCAGCTCTAACTATAAATAAAACATGTTTATTTAATGAAATACTCACTATAAGTCCTGGTTCCCCTTTTAGTCCGATTTCACCCTTTTCACCCTGTAAAGAAAAAAAAATTAAAGTTTGTTGAAATGTTTAAGCTCAATAATCAATTTGCTTTTCAGTTAAACTCATACTAGGTTTCACCAATTGGGCAGATGGCTGGTGTAAATTTATTTCTTTTGTCTTTTTCAACTCAAACATTTGAACTGCAGACTACAGACAACTATATTCTAGCTTGTGTTTTAATGTTCTGGGGCTGCTTTACTGCATCTGGAACAGGGTGTCTTGAATCTGCACAGTGTACAATGAAATCTCAAGACTATCAAGGCCTTCTGGGGTAAAATGTGCTACCAAGTGTCAGAAGGCTTTTGTGACCACTGTGGGGTTTTCTTTCTTTAACAAAAGAGTACAAACTGTTTTGGTTGTTTACCTTGGTGCCCTCAGGTCCTGGTTCTCCTAGTGCGCCATCTGGACCCCGGGGCCCCTATACAACACCAACATAAGATACACAACTGAAAAGAACACCTGGCATCAAATGAATGTTGACATTCAGGAGTGTTGTAAACTGAACAGAAACATTATTAACAAAGTAATTATCCTTTATTCTTTACTTTTTAAGACATCCACCCAAAGCACACATTCCAACGTCTTCCCCACCACACACTGACAGATAAAGATCTGTACTTTCTGAGAACCTCCACACTTTGCTCTTGTCCTGTCTTTCAGGACACGTTCAGTTTATCTGTGGTTTCACTCTTTTTTAACTTTATTTTCTTTTGTCTTTGATGATTTAATCTGTTCCAGTTTTCTTGGTACACCCATCTGCTAAAACACCAAAGAAGTTCAGTTCGTTCTGTTTCCTTCAACGACCAACAGAGACTTCATTTCATTTCCGTTGGGCACCGGTACTTTAGCATTATAATTTCATACTCGGACTTTTAGTATAAATATGTAAATAATAAAAATAACAGTATTATTGGTCACTGAGTAGAGGCAGACTGTCCGCTGCTATAATTTCAGACAGTACAGGTATAATAACATTTTATGATCTCTGACTTTCAAATTTGCACATTTGAACTATTGTTTATGTGGATGAGAATTTATATAATGTTATAATTGATTGCAATAAAACATTTAACATCTGTGGATAAATAGTTTAGTAGTGCAAGATAAAAACAATCAATGTAAATAGTTTTGCTTTCTTTATGTTTTTCCCTACAAGATATTTCTTCTTACAAGAAGCATTGTAAAATAAAAATAAATGTTTGTTTCAATCTGTTTTCAATTAAAGGTCTGACTTTGTTCTACGACAGATGACAGATCATGGGACAAATGTGTGAGACATTAGATAAAAAAAGAAGTAGGATTCCAGAAAAACTACATCATTTGATGAGAAGTTGGTGAATGTGATTATAAGCTGCTTTAAGTAGATAACAGCAAAAATAAAAAACACCCTAAAATTGTATCGTAACTGTTGTCACATGTCTTGCTTGGCAAAGAAAAACAGGGAAGAGAAAAAAAATGTTTAAATCAGCTCAGTGGAAATGAATTACTCTGCTGTTTAACGTTTCGAGTTCAACTATAGAGTTTTAGTCATGGCACTGTTGTAGTCTGACACTGAATGGTCTTAAAAATTAAATAAAGATTTAAGATAGTACATTTAAGCAAACCTGGAAGTTAAAACTGCTGTTTTAATTGCATCATATTTACACTACATTTTGTTTTAGTTGTCTTTACCAATAAACGTGACGCGAGTTTCCCTGTAACTCCAAGAAGCCAAACCAAAACAAGAGCTCCGTTTGCTCCTTCACCTGCAGGTGTCGATCTTCTCTCAGTCAAAGGGTGTCACACAACCACACCACATCCACCTACATGACTTTAATCCCTTCTAAGGTACAAGTTATAACCCTCAACAAAAAGTTGCAAATATACCATGAAAGATCTTCAGGACAAGTTGGATGAATAAGTTCTTATGAGAAGGAAGCTGTGGTGTGAAACAAATAAACCTCAGGTCTGATACAGGAAGCTTTAACGGGTTGATGTGGAGACTCTTGAAGCAAACTAGACGTGTTTAAAAGTTAAAGACAACTCTTACCCCTCTGCCTTTCGACCCACTGGTGCCTGAACTGCCTCTCTGTCCCTGGGGGCCCTGTGAAAACAGAAACAATTCATGCAGATGACAGAAAACACTGAGAGCATTACATCAGCAGATTGTTGTTCAGAAGAAAAAGAGTAAAATTTGACATTTTTACAATAAGTACTATGGTTAAGATTCAGCACATCCAAGTCGATACACGCTTACTAAAAAATGCAGGATTTAGCGTCAAAAAATAAACATCAGTTAAGGAGGAAGCTGACAAAAAAAAACATCCCATCAGCTAAATCAGATTTAAAAAAAAAAAAGTTTTTAGATTTACATTTTTAGGTTTACATGTTAGAGATGAGCAAATGACACTTACTGGTGCTCCTTGCATCCCAATGTCCCCTGGACCTCCTGGCAATCCTGGATAACCCTAATCACAAACAAACAAACAAACAAACAATGAAAGAAAGGCAAACTAAGTCACCATTAATTGATATCCCATAACCAAAGAGAAAATGTGGTTGGCATCATAAACATGGCTAGAGATGTGCAGCAAAGATGTGAAGCTCCAGTGCCGTGTGAGATCATAGAGTATAAAGAAGTAAAATCCACAACTGGAACAAATTAGGTGTGTCCCGTACAGCAGACATTCTATATTACTCTGTCTTTCATTGTCCTCCAGGGTTTAAACACACACTGTCCTACAGTTAAACCGCATTTTAAATGAAAGAAAAAGAAAGAAGATAATAGCAAAGCATCAACAAATCTGATGAACAGATCTGAAGAATAAAAAAAGCTGCAAAACGTCCTAATATGATTTCTGTAATCCAGGATGAAACTCCGTCAGACTGAACATCTTTGTACAGTGACTACTTTAAAATTCACCTCAGCTTCTTACATAAGTCACTTCTTCTCTCTATTTCTCACAAACATTAAAAATGCACTGATTAAATCATCTATTACAGCCAGCCAACAAATAATTCATCCTTTTATGCACTCATTTTTACTTTAGCAGCCAATGGGGCAGCCAGTTAGGTCAGAGCTCTGACCCAAAATGTTAAATAATATATTAATCCAAAGCCCTGAGAAAACAAAGGATCCGGGCCAGCTTCTCACACAGACTCATAAACTTACTGCAGAAAACCTTTTTGTCTGTAAGGAAGGATTGTAGCCAAAATACTGTTCATGCCAACAAATATTCCACTGTAGTGAGAGTTACATTACCCATCATTAGGAGAAAAATATTGTGCAAATGTTTCTCTGTTAGAAGTACTTAGTTGATTAGTTATAAAACCAAGGGGCCTGAATCTCTAGTAAGACTTATTTGACTTTGAGGAACTAACCCAACATTCATCAGTGTATTAAAGTAGTTAAACGATATGACTTTACCAACAACTGGAGGAAAAATCTCCAATGGCTCCACTTACCCTTGGCCCATTCTCTCCAAGTGGACCTGCTGGACCTGGTGGTCCCCTGTCACCCTGATGAAAAACAACGCAACAGAAAGAAATGATAACTTTATGGTAAACTTTCCCGTCGCCTCAGGGACTCTGAAATCCCTTTAACGACACTGTGCTGTCTGGAAAAACCAAAAATAACTCCAGCTGCATGAGCAGTAAAGCTGCACGTGTTTTTAATATAACCTCCTCCAACAAATGCGTAACTGATGCATTCAACTCAATTCATCTGCAAGTCTTTTTTATTTCCTGCATTTTTGTCAAAACATAAATAGAATATTGTTAAAGAAAAGCATTAGAAACACGAGTCCAAAGAAGTAGGTGGTAACAAAATGAAAATTCACATGATCTGAAAAAAAATATGCAGGTTGTCAGGGTGACAAACTGAATCAGGAGGGGGCAATTTGTGCAAGAAGAGTTGGAAGACAAGCAAGAATCTGACAATCCGATGGCTTCCCATCAAAAGAACATGTTCTGACAAACGGGCCTTCTGGATCGGAAAGGAAAGGCAACCGGCTAAGAAAGAGGGAGGGAACAATAGAGGTAGAAGGTAAAAAGGAGGGTGTTTTTGGAAGACTGTCAATAATCAGCAAGACTACTTTAGAAAATCATCAAAGGTTTTAAAACCATTTTTAAAAACTACAAGAGTAACAAAGATACTACTGTAAGTACTGTGTGTAAAAAAAGTGAAAGTTTGAAGTAAGATTTTAAGCGGCACAAACTGTTCATTTGCCAAGCAGCCATGATGTGAGCTTTTTACAACATTTATTGATGAGAACGCACTCCTACAGATATGTGGTCAGAACTAAATACAGCAAATGTATATTTCTTTGTCCACTAATCTTTAAAAACTTGGTTTTCTGAGTTTACATATGTACATTTAGATACCTACATTGCAGTGTGACATAACACCTTCATCTCTGCTGTTTCTGATAATGACAGAAAGAAGCTGAAGCTGCAACTTGATTCAGCTGCCGCGGTGGAGACAAAGCAAGCCAAGGTAGGTATGATGTGATGGAGGGGGACAACAAAATAATGTGGAGAAGCTAGACTGCAGTTTTCAAAGCTGTGCACACAAAACTGTCATGTCCAGAAATCGGCCATAACCACACAGCTACACTTGGACTTCAGTGATACTCCAACAAAACATTTGCCTGTTTTCTTTCAATTTCGAGTTGCTAACTAGTTCCCAGTAGTCACTGCCTGGTGAGAAACTACTTCTATAAACACACTGTAACACTCCATGCATGACTTGTCACGTGCACGCTGTCTACATACATTCCTAAAGGAACCACACCCCATGGCATTGATGCATTTCAATGCAATGCAATATAGCATGTGGGACGGGTCCAGATTGATTTGCCATTTGGTCTGGATCTGGACTGGAGTCAGGACTTTGAGAGACGCTGGTCAACAGGCTGTAAGGGTAACACGGATTTGACAGTTTTGCAGTAGATGTCAGTGTGAGACCGCTGAGTGTTTATCCAAGCTTTTGTTCAGGGGCCTCTGAGGCCTCGAGTCTCGGCTGCTTAACAGGAGCCTAATTATAGGGTTCTGCCTGTGACAGGCAAGCAGCTGATGCTGTCTGACAGATTTAATGACAGAGAACTGCACTCCTTACCTTTTCACCAGGAACTCCCATCACCCCAGCTATCCCAATTAAGCCAACTGGACCCTGGAGTGGAGAAGGAAAAAAGAAATAGTGTCAAACTCAAACATGTCAGGAGAAAGTACTAGGGGTTACTTTCCAACCTGTCACAACACCTGGAATGCAAAAGGTTGTAGATTGGAATGCATACATCAGCAGAAAGCGGGAGGGGGATTTCAGCTGAAACTGGCAGAGCTGTGTGAGTTTAATTCATTGTGGGTTACCAGTTACAATGCTGTGGTCAGACTGCAGCTGTCTCGGATGTGGGGACATTTTTAACGTTGTTTAATTTACAGTATTCACACTTAATACATATAGTGTGCTCTCATCTTGATTCCATCACATAATTACATAAAGGCAACATTTTCTTCTAAAATTGACTGATCTTATCTAAAAAAAAGAGATGAAAAAAAACAAAAGACTGAAAGTGAAATAAAGTAACAAATAAGAAGCAAACACTGAAACAACACTATAAAGCTGTTTTCCCCCAACGAATGGCTACTTGTATCTGAGCCAGTTTCAGAGCAGATTTGTGCGATCTGAAACAACTCAAGTCTCAAAGGTTTCACAGTGGTTCACACAAACTCTTCATCATATATGTTAAACCACATTACTGACATTAGTGACACGGTGTTTAAATGCTCCAGTCTGACTAGCCATTAGCGTCACTCTGAGAATGTTTCCCTTCTCCTTACTGAGATCGTTCTGACCACTATCTACTGCAGGTAAGACATTTTCAACTCAGAAGTTTTGCCCAGAAGCCTACCTTAAAAAAAATCTGAACTTTTTTCTTGTCTTATCCATTTAAATTTTAACTGAGCAATGGCTGACAGTGAAGTCAAGGAAATAGAAGCCCTAAATTGACCTTAGATTCTTTAATTAAGACACCAAAAAGGACAACATGGTAACCTGACATGTATACCTAAAAGATTTTACGGGGCTTTTTGTGGGATTGGGTCTTGACATTAAGGGTTCACTGTGATCATTAGAAGGTGGTCTGGTTTCACAGACAGTCCTCCCTGGATTACTAATAAGGATTAAACCTACAGCTAAATGAATCTTTAAATGTCACAGGCTTAAAGGTGACATGAAAATAGATATTTGAGCTGCAAATCTAAATTGTCTAAAATTGCTCCAAGCTTCTATAATTTCCAGTAAAATTTCACTTGAAACATTTTATGGGAGGCCTTGTGGTGCACTTAGTGAGGACAGGTGGGTTAAAACTTCAATGCATCAACCTTTTCTTTGATTCTTTCACGTCTTATTTATCTGTGAAGTGATGCGATGGCATTTATTAGAGCCTCCATATGTTTAAGAGGTTCTCTTTTTCCTACTGCACAGCTCCATGATTCCTGTTTGGCTTCAAAGGCTCTTCTACTCAGTAACTGCCTAATGCCTCTCAGATGTGCTCTGCACCAATACAGTCTAACATGCTCCAGTTGGTTGTCTCTTCTATGCACAGAATGCAAATATTAACATTAAGGGGCCCATTAGAGGGTCCGGCCTACTTTCAGTGTTCAGAGCACTTTTAACTCATGATGAGTTAACGGTGCGTTTATGCACAGGGATTCTCAAAGCATTACAAACAAATCAAACTTTAAAAAGTTAAATATAAAAAAGTACATAAGAACAATTCTAACATGAATTATTTTCAAATTACAGTCAATGAATTCTGTCCTTTAAAACTGATTGTTCTTGCTATATGCTGTTATACTTTTAGATTCATAATCCACGCCATCAATCTTTGCAACAACAAATATCTAACATATGTTTAAAGAATAAAAGTCATAAACAAATGTGTGGCCTGGAAGGCCTCTGATCCAGATTTATCTTGGAAATGAAAACAGGTCACCAAAGCAGCAAGACATCTGAAAGTTCCCCGTAACTTTCGTCACAGTTGCTCCACTTAATTATAGGCAAACAATGAAATGTGGGTATTGAGGAAAGAGCTAAGGCTTCACACTAATGCTCTCACAGAGACTTTAATGAAAAGTCTCAAATGCACAGAAAAATTCTGTAAAGGTCAGCAAAAGTGAAAGAACCTACCTGAGGGCCGATTTTTCCAACATTTCCTACGTCCCCTTTCTCTCCCTGAAAGAAGAAAATGATTAGCCTTTAAAAATAAAGAGGTTCTTATAATCACTCTGCTCACAGGAAATTAAATGTTAAAAGAAACACACACACACATATATACTCACAGACTACACAGGGCTGTGAATAATTTTCTGTTCCATGATGTACTGTAACATGCTAGCAAGAAGGAAATACTTTTCTCCTCCTGATTAAAGCCATCTCTAGAACACTGTTTACAGTTTTTATGGGGTACAATTCCTAAAACACCAGTACTACAAGTAAATCACAAACCCATTATTTAGAAAAAAGTAAAGAATCCTGAGGATGTTTGATATTAGACATGCCAATTACAGCTCTGCTACTGATTAGCCCGCAGAGAAGTGGCACAAAAATAACAAAGTACAACCAGCAGAGACAAAAGAAAGAAACCCATCAGCCACATGAATTCAGTGACGTAAACCTTCACAGCTGCTTGTGCGACTCCTGTGGCACTGAGGAAGACTGGTTCTAGTCTTGTAGTGTAGCAGGTATTTCCACATTTTATTTGAATAAAATAAGTGTCAGATAAAGTGATTAAGAATGAATAAGAAGAGCGAATAAGTCTGAAATCAAACTCACCGTTAAACCCTCGATCCCAGGTTCACCCAGGTGACCTTTCCTTCCAGGTCTTCCCTACAAAGACAGTAATGATGAAAATAAAAGTAAGATGTTTGTTTTTTTTCTTATTTCACAGCAACAGCTTTCTTACAGAACAATAAAAAGTTCTGTAAATAAATAAAAAGTGAATGTTTATGTGCTGTGTGTATTCAGGTGAACATGGAAGTTCTTACAATAGGGCCAATGCTGCCAGGTGGGCCAAGTGGTCCTTCATCCCCCTGCAGAAGCATAACCCGATTAATTCAACTAACATATTCGCAAGCAAAACTATATACATTTATGTTCTCTGTAGCTAAACACACAGGATGCCTTTTGCCTCTGGAACATCTGGTAACAACATTTAAACACATGCTTTTTAACCAAAATAACACTTTTCTTGTAAGCCATGTGTGTCTGGTTTTCCTAACTAACAAATAAAGTCAAAAGTACAAAATAAACTATACACAAAGCCAAGAAAAACAACAATAAATTGCTGTATATAAAACCAGAGCATTGTACTGTATTGCTTTAAAATAGATTAGTGATTTAGTGAAGTGATTTAAAAAAAACAAAACAATTCTGTTTTAAGAAGTCGGTGTAGTTTTTATACCCTGAGATTATTTTAGTTATTATTTAGTTTAGTTATATAGTTATTTGATGCGTTAATAATGATCTGGACTGGCATCATAAAAAAGTGACTGATTTGTATGAACTGTATTTGTTTGCTATTTTGTCTGATTTCTAACAAAGGTGTGTGAGTCTGGAGTCTACAACCCTGCAAATGTAAGTCAACTCAATGATGAAGTTTTTACAAGGAAACTAAATATTCTGTGTTAAACACCTTTCAAAGCCTTCTGATCTTTTTCCAGGCCTCAAAAAAAAATTACTCCTGTTTTTATAGGAATCTGGTGTTAGATCATAACATCACCTGGTGGAACATGCCTCACGGTGAAAGGGGGAAAAAAAATCTTCCAGTCAGATCTAAACTGTATCCTTAATAAAAACATCACATTAATCAGTCTTGCTTTATCTAATGTTCAGAGAAAGCACTTCATGAGCCACATTTTCCATGCCTTTGCAGCAGTCTAACAAGAACCAGGAAGTCATACAGAACTGTATAAAAATGACAAATTAAAAAGTCTTGGTAATAGGTTGTTTTTCACCTGTGGTCCTTTAGGCCCTGGAGGACCTTGGGGCCCTCTTACACCCTGCAAACCCTGAAACACAGCCAAACGTTAAGTTCAATAGGATGAACTAAATGTATGTATCAGTGGATGGTCAGAGGAAAAGATGCTACCTTTGGTCCAGGTGGGCCGTTGGGCCCTGGTGCTCCGATGTCCCCAGGAAACCCCTTCGCAAAATCAGAGAAATATCACGGCAAAGTCATTGAGTAAGTTAAAATATAAGAATTTTATTAAATGTGAAATAGTGTCAGAGGTGGAGGCAAGAAGAGAAGATTTATTTGGCAGTCATTGATCCAAGGTAGTAATAAATAGAATGAAGTGGTGGGAATGAACAAATGCTGTAAATGCAGCAAGATCTGAATTCTGGTCCTTGTCTAAAATAAAAAGAAACATATATAAGAAGTGGTCTAATATCAAAGGATATCAGGATACAAGTCATGGTGTACTGATGTACTCCAGCTATCCCAAATAAACACTAACTGCATCACTAAAATAAAATTAAACACTAAAAAACATCATTTTAGGATGATTAACAACTCAGATATGCTGAAGATAAAAAACCAAAACTTGTTTGTTACCTACCTCTGGTCCGGGTGGCCCAGATGGTCCTTGTGCCCCAATATCTCCAGTTCTACCCTAAACAGTGTAATGATAAAACTGGTTAAAAATGTTTCACTTCTAACAATTTTTATTTTATTTTATTTTCCCAAACAAACCCAGTACCACGTAACACATCTAACAGTAGCCGAGTCATCGTATTTTTAAATGTTTGCATGAAACGTATCTTGAAAAAATGTAAATGTGTCTAATAAAGAACCATAATAAGCACAGCTTGATGACACTACTGGGTCGGAACCAAACAGTTAAACTGAACATTCAAAATCTAGAGCTGAATTAAGGATCAAAGGTTTTTATCTGTCAATGACTCCACACATTTTACTTCAGCTTATATTTAGCAGCCAGTGGTTTGCTGAAGGGCAATCCAGAGAGAAATAAAGTGTTTATTTTAAACACATCTGTCACCTTCTAACAGAACAGAGTTTAACTCTATAAATGTGTAATTCATCATCCTGGTGGATTTTTTACATTTATGTTGGTTTTTGTGACAAGGACGTTTAAATCTTGTTATCACTGGAACTGTTTCGACTAAATATTTTATTTTACAAGTCAACTTATTATTAGCATGAACCAGATTCACAGCATATAAACGTGCACTCCAACATACCGGCGGTCCTGGTTTCCCTCTGGGCCCGGCAGAACCAGGTGCACCGACAGCACCCTGTTAGTTGCAGATACAATCCATTATTTTCTTGCTGCATCTGAGTTCATTACTTTACAGCAGAGCACATGTCAGGATGTGAGTTGTCTGATGACCTCATATGAGTCATGAATGAACATTAAATTTTATTTGAATGCACACGGCGTCTCTGGACTTGTTGGAATTCATGTATCGCTGATTTAACAAAAAAAACAACAAATTTTTCATAGGTGTTATGAGGGTAAGAAAAGAAAACCTGCTTTTAACAAAAAATACAGTCAGACAATCCAAAAGCAAACTGAAATAGTTGGGGAAGCATCATGATTGCGCAACGGAAGACTCACCTTGTCACCTTGATATCCCATCTCCCCTGGATCGCCCCTTTCTCCCACTTCACCCTAGATTTTATAGTATCATAAAAAGATATAACAAAAAAAAAAACTACCCTGCCAAAATGATTACAACACACCGACAAAGCAAACATAAACACAACTCGTGGTGTGAGCCCTGTACGTCACATGCATGGACAACATCTCTAGAAACTATTTACAACTGAATGGTTTGACTAAGAAAAATATTCTTGCAAATATTTTGGGTAGAGCCATGATCTATGATCTGAATAAAGAGTTTCCATTTAAATTTAACAGAACAATCACATGATTTTTTCTGCAGATTATTGTTTAAATACAAAAGCCGAAAACCCAAATATTTTAATTTTGCATTTTCTTATGATCATTCTTTAATTTATTCTGCTCTCTGCTTCTAAACTGTTATATGTTGTGTGCTGTGTATCAAAATGTCAACAAGGTTTCTTGTAATTACATTCAGTGTAATTACACGACCGGCATTAGTGACACAAAACACACGTAAACACTGCAATAATATAAATATTTAGATCACCTTATCACCTTTCAATCCAGGCAGCCCGGCGTGTCCTGCTGGGCCCTGCAGCACAAACAAGATGGTTGGAATGATTCTTCAGAAAGAAGGGGCTGACACTGTAATAATACTTGTAAAATTTATCCTTTAATTGTTTTCTAAACACATTTTTTATGTTATATCACAGGTTAATATTTATTTTAGCAAATATGCAACTTTCTCCTAGATTTAGACCGTCTGCCGCGGTCATGATCTACCTGAGGTCCCGCCAGACCAGGCAATCCTCGTGGTCCTTCTGGGCCGGGTTCCCCCTGTTGAGAGAAGAACACAATGGAATTTGTGTTTCCAACACTCAACATTCTGCCAAATGCACATAGTTCTGATGCTGGCCCAGGGCTACAGCTTTACATTGCATAGCATTTCTAACATGGGGTATTTCTGAGTCTTGGTAAAAGTTTCTTTTTTTGTTGAGAACACTTGCACTCTATTTACTTATTTGTGTTGTTTTTTTTTAAATTCTCATTGTCAAATATTTTTTTCTCCCAAAAACATATTTACCATATTTCTTTGGTTGTGTATTGCTGAGCATAATGCAGTATTCCTTTTTGTTTTTTTTAAGTCAGACAAATCATTCACCCACTATCTTTTTGATGGATTGGCCTGAAGTCATGTGTCCAGTAGTTCACTGAAAAGTGCTGAGTCATCCCACTGCCTCATCAAGATAACAACTCTCATTCATGTTGAACACCAACGGCACAGTTTACAACAAGCCTGCAACTCGTAGAGTAATGAGAGCAAAACAAGGAGTAACACTGAGTGTTTCTGCAATCTGCTCCTGCAGAGGAGTTCCTCCACGTTTGTGATCACACTTATCTTGGGTACAACTTTGGTCAAAGACAAATAGAAAAGCTTGTCCTCCATTTTAAGCAAAACTTCTTCATTTTAGTCCAATCAAAAAATAAAAATAAAAACAACTTAAACAAAAGACAAATTATTTGAGCGTCAGGGAAGCTTTTTTTATGCACTCATATGTGACCTGACTGTAAAAGGTGCATTGAGACTTGACTGTTCTATTATTCAGCATTTGCATCTACAACCTTATGCTTAAAAAATAAAAATAAAATAATCTAGGACTATGCAAGACATGGAACTGTGCCTACAACATGGTTTCTCACTAACTATTTTAGGGCCAATACTCTAGAGAAAAATAAGTACTGCCAGTCAAATAATTTTCCATCCATTTGCTGTGTGTGAGCTAAGTTTTGTGTGTTTAATGTGAATTACTGGCTCATGATAGGAGCTGACTGTAACATAGGTCTATGCAACATGCACTTTTAAAAATGCCACCCCAACCCAAGCTTTAAAACAAAACAGACAAGAGTGTTGTGGTATGAAAGTTGTGTGTATAGCACCCACACAAATCAAAGAATGATTGTCAAGCACTCAAATACTTAGATTAAGACCCTTGTATCCCTTGTATGCACATAAATGTTACCAACTGATTTAAACCAAAGGAAAACATGATGCCATTTCCACTGGGGAGACTTCTAATGTTGAATTATATTGTGTAGTGTTACAAAGACAAACTGGGAATAAAACAAAGACAAAATGCGTGCATATATGTGGGTGATGTAGCCCTTTTATGTGTTCACATCTGTGTAACATCCCGTTCTTTACAGACCATAGACAACAGGCACATCTGTGGTGGTCTGACTAACACATCAGATCGAAGTGCAGCATGACTCACCGAATGAAAACAATCAATACAATTAGGACAAAGGAGCTGACATGGCTACACTTCAAAATTCTCAATTTTCCAATATTATCTGTAATAGGCATTACTAATACCATGCTGAAGTGAATATAAAAAAATTTGCCAGCCTTTAATATATTTTTTGTGTTTCTTTCAGTGAGTTTTCAAACATGCAGTAAATCTAATGCCACGAGGAACCGAACCTGAATAAACCTGACCCTTGAAACAATGAAAAATCCATTAAACAGCTGTATCAGTTTTGCTGACGTGAACATCTGGATGTTTAGGACTCGTCTATGAACTCAAACCTTATTACTTTCTAGATTTTAAAAAGGAGTTTCTTTTCCACTGGCCCTATACTCCCTGAATGGTTGGTCTCTGGGGTAATACTGAGGAACTTCAGGTGGTTCTATCCCCACATACAGGCAGGTGTGTCCCACCACGCTGTGTTAAATAAATATATCAGAAACATTTAAAAATGAATGATTTTAAACTGTAGATCTGATTTTTGTTCCCGATTATTTTGCACAGTTTGTGGCATCAGCCTCTGTGTTGTCAGGATTTTTAAAATAGCATGACATTATAAAAAAAACAAGAACACACACACATATTGTGTCTAACATTGATTTTGGAAACATGTAACACTATGAATAAAACATGGTTACAGAGTTCAGACTCACCCTTAGACCAGGAAAGCCATTAATGCCAGTCCCACCAACAGGGCCCTTTAAAGAATATAAAACAACTTTGTTTTATTCTAATTTTAAAATATATATATTAAATGGTTATTTAAAACATTAAGTATCCTAAATGACAAACCACTTTAGTATTTTTATGTCAAAAGTGCAACATAGTTCATTAAAACTGATAGCTAAGGAAAAGACTTAATAGGTTAGGCATAAAAAAATATTAAAATATACCCCCTCCCCCCAAAAAAAAAAAAAAAAAAAACAACAACAAAAACCAAAACAAAATAAATAAATAAACATTAAAATAAAAGAAGACACAGTAAACAGAAAACCCTAAATTTGAGGAGTTGGTAGTAAAATGACAAGTTTCAGAAGACTATTGAACACAGGTGTAATTACCAGGAGGAGCTCTTACCTGTTTGCCATCTGGACCAGGGGGTCCCCTCTCCCCCACATCACCCATCACACCCTGTGGAAACAGTAAACCCAAAATAAATAAAAAGAAGTCTGGTAACCCTTTTCTAATGTCATTTGTAATACATTTTGTGTTAACTCACTTTATATGTTAATTCCAACAAGTCATTTCTCCCAGTTGATTTGTCAAAAATGTTGCATAATTTAAAAAGCCAAATGGAATGGTTTAGTTTTAACTAGACAGAAATGTAGTAAATAAATGATTGTTTTCATTAAGGTGTTTCTTGTTGTTTTTCTTTCCATAGAAACAACACCCGGACCAGTACTTTCTGTGTTATATGAATGCCCTCAGTTTTAGGAGATTGTAAATATTCTGATTATATTGATAAGCAACCAAAACTGATTCATGTTTACGTGTCTTCCTTTGGGACCAGGTTTTCCAACAGGACCAGGAACACCCTGGGGAAAAAAAGTGGATAGATTATTCAAATGAGATGTACATTAAAGAAGAAAGAAGGATATCCTTCCTGCTTTTTTCTTTTAAGTAAAGTTTCATTTCTATTAAATAACTGATCAGAAACCCAAATTTAGAACTGGTTTCATCCCCTTTATGGAATGAAGCTATTCTGATGTAAAATATTAGAAATAATGATTAAATAGAACCGAGCTAAACTCACATGGTGATATTCGACTGTAAAATCTGTGAGTGTGGAATTCTTTTAGATTAAAAATATTCTCATGGACTATTTCACTTTGTTGTTTTTGTTTCCTGCTCACAAATCCACTATGAACCATCAGACTGTCTGACGGCCATAACCTGCTGCATCTTAACTAATGACCAAATTATGCCTTTGAAAAAGGTATTCCATAAACAAGAATATCCTAAATAAAAAAACATATTGTGTTTGAAATATTAAGAAGACAACACTCACTTTCTCTCCCTCCAGCCCTGGTGGCCCAGCAACACCAGGAGGCCCAATAAAACCCTGGAAAAAGGAACAATTTGATGATTCTTTAAATGACTGCCTCCAAAAGGCAAAAATATAAATGCAAAAAATGTCTACCAGATAATTACATTTATAGATGGGGCATGGATCTGTACAATAATTATATTCTTAACATCAAATAAATCTGTTTTATAACAGAGCTCCAACTGAAACCTATAAACTTAAAAAGCTGTACTGATGTTGCACAGCTGCTGTATAGAAATGTTTCTTGCCTTTACCAACAAGCAGCATTTATGAACATTTGGAACTAATTATTTAAATCACATCAGGGCCAACAATACGTTTAGTATTATGGTCTGGATAAAACATCCCTCTCACATTACATGTGCAACTGAAGATCGAACACCTGTTGGAGCTTTTCCAACGTGAATTCCAGTTTTAAATGTTTATAGCTGTG
>JAVKLF010000083.1:2589751-2600869 GCA_034783495.1 Millerichthys robustus | reverse complement strand
AAAAAATGCTGCTATTTTGGGAAGAGCAAAGAACAGGAGGAAGAGCAGTCAATAAAATCTGTAGTGTTCAATTTCAGGATGCCTCCGGGGCTCAAGGCATTATTGCAGCATTGCATCATGACAGCCCTGACAGTTGCTTAAAAGAGCAGTTTCAAGATCAGAGTGACGATGTAACCAGACAATGCAGCTGCTGGTTACAGCTGGCACAGTGGTCTTTGGATGCTGATGATTCAAACACACCAACTAGAACAGCCTATAAGTTCCTTAAATTATATGAATTATCTCATCATAATGGGTCTTTACAGAGCTTTTATCTCAGATTAGTCATATTAACCACAGAGATGTCTGTCAGTGTTTGCTTGTCTTCTTTTTTTTTGACTTTCTTAATCATTGTTACAAATAAAGCAATGATAAAACAAACTGAGTACTGTGCTCAGTGCTTTTAATTAGTAGATTTAGAGGTGAAAACATGCAATAAAACAGCTAGCAAAATGCTATTTGGCTCCATTTTCTTCATACTTCCTGTAAAATTAGGGGCCTTTAGAGGCATCATTGGTCTGGATGAGGAATGTCCAATCCTGGTTCTCGAGACCCACTCACCTTCAGATTTGAGAGGTTTCTTTGCTCCAACACACCTGAATGGAATGAATCGGTAAAGAATAGGTTTCTGCAGAAATTGACGCGGTAATAAAACCACAGGTGTGTTGGAGCTGGAAAACAAGTATAACCTGCAGAATAGTGGACACCACTAGTCTGGATATCAGCTTATCATTCAACAGCTTGGTTTTATTTGATTGTGGATGATTTGAAGAGTAAATAAATGTAGTCTTTTGCTTTTTTATAGAGCTTGGCAGCCTCTGTAGTGGGACTAATATCATGTTGCCATACCGTTCTAAAGAGAACTCTCTGAGTGTTGCTTACTCTTCAGTTTTCCTAACAACAATTTTCATAAGTTTATTATGCTTGGATGTGGCAGGTATAGAAAAAGATTTTATCTTGTTCACATGAATGTGAACTTGAACGTATTCATTCCAAAGGTAAAAATACACAAATTGATTTCACTCTCATGATGTAATTCATATTAAAATGCATACAATGTACCAGTAAACTGGTCCCTCTAGATTAGTTACATCTACTTTACACCAATCCATCAGGAGAACAACGACACTTCACAAATTACTTACCCTTGAGCCTCTCCTCCCCGGAGGACCAGGTAAACCAGGCGGGCCAGGAGGACCCTAAATCAGTGAAAAAGTGGAGTAGGAAGAAAAAGAGAATGTCATACAGAGAGGTCAGTTAAAAAAAATGAAACAAAGAAAGAAAAAAAAGGGACAACAGTAGATTAATAAGAAAAAACACAGTTCACTGCAGAGACCTCTTCAGTGTTCTGTATTTATATAGAAGTTGTACAGAACAAAAAAGGAGACAAGTATTTTCATATAAAAGCTTTGTTAACAAATCTCTGAGTAAA
Source organism: Millerichthys robustus (assembly GCA_034783495.1). Lineage (NCBI taxonomy): Eukaryota > Metazoa > Chordata > Actinopteri > Cyprinodontiformes > Rivulidae > Millerichthys > Millerichthys robustus. The sequence goes on along the minus strand of JAVKLF010000083.1, from coordinate 2,599,398 downwards.
AGTGTCAAGTTCCGTTCTCAAGATGAGACAGACAACATCAGACTGAAGTAAAACAATGACTTTAACAGATTCATTGTTCCAGGTGTTTACTAGGCCTCTCATACGGTGACTGACCGTGATCGGCACTGATGCAGGTCAGACTGGTGGAAAAGAGGAAATTAAAAGATCCCCAGCTAGTGGAATTTACAGAGTGTCCAACCAAGTGGACAATGCAAAGGACTTAACATCCTTCTGTGCCGTGGTTGGTAATGAGCACAAGAAAGACAATGACAGCCAAGAGTGAAAGGATGCTTGAACACCTATAAAAATATTAAAACACAGATGATAAATATGGGTTTTATTCAGTAAAAATGCTTCAATATGAGCGACTGAAGATCACAAAAGTACACACCCCTGTCAGCTCAATCACTAAGTAACTTTAAAAACACCATCTTTATACCAAATTTTAGCACAATTTTTAACAATATTAAAATATTTAGATCGAAATAGATTGTTTACTGTTTGGATTTGTTTTGTTTCTCGTAGCAACAAATGACAAGAAGTTATTGTGGTGCTTCTACATCATTTCTCAGAATACCAAAGGAGCACTGAGGGAACATTTATAAAAGACACAGCTGCTTGTTCTTCTAGACTCCCACACACACATAAATGGAAAGTGTGAGCACAAACACCACCAACACTTCAAGGCTACAACAGTGAGGTCCAAAGAAACAGAGACACTCATACAGTAAAATAATAAACCTGCTTTGGTTTAATTTCAAATTTGAGGAACACATTTTAGTCTATGAAGAACATCCCTCTTATGGCAAATAATTGTGAAAATAATCTCAAATGCACTTATTTTATTTCCCCAGGAAAGTGACTTCTATTATAACGCCTGCTAGAAACTAAAAGCTTACGAACTGCAAGTGTTGCTACTGCCTACAAAGAGAATTTCATAAGCTCACATCCAATTAAAGAGTCCTGCTCTAAAAATGACAACGTTAAACTTGACCTGGGTTTGCAGCTGACCAAACAAACAAAGCAATGCCTTCTAAAGGAGAATTTTGGCTCAGATGAAACAATGATTTATTAGTTTGTCCAGAATAGTGTCTTTGTAAAGGTAGGAACATTCTGCCATTGTTAACATGGTGATTCTCTGTGGCTGCAAAAAGTAGAGGTACCTCTGAGTTTTACATAAATAACCATAAAGTGATATCCAGATCCAGCTGGGTGTTTATCAGTGACTCCAAATGCACGTCAGTTTTGGTGGTGGAATGAATAAAACAAGCCAACATTGTGCAATAGCAAAGACCTGAACTCAACCTGAACTGAGCTACTATGAAATTAATCAGCAAATCATCTGCCCAAATCAAATCAATGTTTGGATTCTGTTTCGGTTGGATGTAAATCTTAGTCACTTGCCTTACAAACAGAAATATCAAGGCCTAACATCAAACCAACATCCAACTTAGAAAGCCAATTATTTCCCTGTCATGCTGTATTTTTTCATTTACTTCATTTTAATCTCCGACTTCAAACAATATTTATTCCATGTCAGCCTCATTCTTAATAATAAAAGGTAATGAAACCATTAAAGTAATAAACAATGTAAACACTAAAAATATGTTTTACTAAACTTCACATGGAAAACATTTTGTGGAATCTCAGATTGTATGCAGATGATGGCTTTAAATGCAATACAGCGCTCCCTTTTCAAAACATTTACATTTCAGTGAACAGAGCCGTGGTATATTGAAACTGAAAACTTAAATGTTAAATATTCCAAACATCTTCTCTGTAGTCTATAGTTACCTTTTAAAAAACATGTTTAGGTCCTTAAATATGAATAAGATAAACCTAGACTCAAGTCTTTGGCTAGCCTGTAAATGCAACTTTGCTGTTATTATGCGAGTATTTTAACCTGACCTTTATCTAACTCAGCATTCAACTCATGCATCCATTCAAACTGTTAGAACTGCAGATACATACAAAATACACCTAAGAAATAAACACAGGGGATCTATTGTACAACTGAGTTATGCTTAAACTCGATCAGCTTGAAAAGAACCCAAAGCTAAGACTGTGTTGTGCTCAAAGTATGGAGTCAAGTCTAATCTGGCTCAGAGGATGGGAAACTGTTCTATGTTGAGTAAACATTGCCCCTCCCACAATCCTTTAGGCACTATCTGATGAAGGACGATAGAAAGTTAAAACTGACATTTAAAATTACTTAATGAACTCAAATAAAAATGGATAATATGAAAACATAGGACTGATATCAGTCTTGGAAACCTAAGCATTACTTGTAAACTTTATGGGCATGTTTGGATGGCTGGGCAAGCTGTAATGCCAGAGGCTGAATCTCAAACCTTTACATTTACGTTAAACTCCCTAACATAAGAGAAAAAAAGAAGAATAGGAAAGAAGAAGTAGGAGTAGGATTTCAGATCTAGAACTTTAGCTTGCACATGCTGTTCAAGAAAACACAAAACAGGAAGAAAGCACAGAAATATACCCTCCAACCATTACAGTTACATTACATAAGCATCTGTCACATGACATGCTAGATTGAAAAGTATTTTGTTAATTAACTAGCTTTTATCTCCTTGTATTTTATACTGATATAATATGACACGACTGAATATCTTGGCTATCACAATGCTACAAGCCCTCGTAAATTGTAACCACCCATACATTTAGTCACTTACCGGAGGACCAGACTCTCCTTTGGGCCCATTAAATCCATCGTCATAGTCATAAAGGAATTCTGGCTCCTCATATCCATAATCGTACACTCCAAGGTCTGCATCCTCATAGCTGCCATCCAAGACGTGTTGTTCTGAAGTATCAACCCAATTTTCCCTGTACAAAGTGGTGCTGTTGGCTCTTCGATGAAACTCCAGGATGCGATGTGTGTGTTTAGGTCCAAGTTCAGAGTCCTCAAAGTTGTTCCTGAGTCCTTCCTCCACTTGACTTTGCCTGACTGGAGATATTAGGCTTGGAAAAACCTGCAAAGTCCGCTGGTTCCTGGATCTGCTCTCTTCCTCTGTGCTGTTCTCAGACTGGTCCATGTCCCCTTGAGGCTGATTGCCTTTGCCAGTTGCTAAGACATTTTCGTTGGTTGTGATAGAGGCACTGTGGGCAAGATCCAGTGTTGCTTGCCTTTTTGAAGGTGCTTGCGTGTGGTCTTCAGGTTGAAGAATGAAGGGTTTCAGTGTAGAAATGTGTTTTGGTTTCCTCATCTGTAACTGTGTTGTTGGGATCATGGTTGAATACTGTGTGACAAGTTTGCTTCTCTGCGATAACGCTCTGTCAGCTGTTGTAAGTTTAGTAAAAGTATGACGGATGGTTGTTACTCCAACAGGTGACTTTGGTGAAGGGTTAGCAGGGTGGTTAATAGCCTTAATATCCAAACGAGAATGTGACAAAGGCAATCGATAAGTGTCGGCCAGCCGGCACTGTTTTTTAAGGTAGTTGCAGTAGTGTGCAGCAGCTTGGGCTGAAGGATAGATATCCAGTTGGCAAAGTTGACCACTGAACGGAGCTGCCTTTGAGTTCATCCTACCCAAAGTGAAAAGACTCCCGGGTTCTCCCAGAGTCTGAGTTCTCCCCAGGGTTTGCTCTCGTTGATGCAGCCCTCCACAATCTGCATAAAAGGACACTGAACGAGCACGAACACCAACAGCAAAAGCATGTTGTCGTCCATCCTGCCAGTTGTAGTTGAAGTAGATGGAAGAATGCTCTGAAGTATAAACCACTAGTCTGTGGGGTAATAGCTGAATGCCAAAATGCAGTCTGTCCGTGCCATCTTTAACACTTAAAAGAAAAGCATTGCTTGCTCCCCAGGAGCTTAGGCTAATCACAAAAGAAAATTCATCACTGAACTCTGTACGGAACAGACTGCCTGCTGGAATCTCATAAATGGTGTTTGTGTCTAATAACACCCCATATCCAGAAACTGGAGCGTTCAGAAATGGGGGAACATTGGTGTATGTGGTTTGAGGTGAGACTGTCCTCTCGTGGGGACTGTCTGTGCTGCTTTGACCCGTAAGCCCCAGTTGTTGTAGGACATCCACACCTGTAAGACAGAAGAAACTGATAAGATTAATGTGTCAACTATAAAAGTTTTTACTTTCCCTGAAATTACCATTGATTTGTAAAATATCATAAACCATTTTTATTTTGCTGGCTTTCAGACAGAAGAAAAAAAACATGGTTTGGAGGACTTGTAAAAAAGTGCTGCCTCACTTCTGGCTGAAACACAAGCCTTGATAAAACTGGATACATTCCATCCATCTGTTTTTTATACTGTTTTGATCCTATTCAGTCACAAAAAATGGTGTCATGAAGAGATAAACAGTCATGCAGTCACATAAAGCATGTTCTGCTGTTACACCCCAAATAATGCTATTCATCTTTACAATTGTATAAAGTTTTTTTGTTTTGTTTTACTTTTTGATGATTCTGAGATTCCCATATCAACACACCATGGAAAAAGCGAGACCAGATGCAATGCAAGCTTTATAGAAAATGGCTATAAGGGTTCTGTCCACATGAAAGCATGAGCGTTTCTGCAACCAGAACTAGAATGCTGAAAAGCATCAGTGCTAAGCTACTGTGCCACTGTGAAGCCCTGAATACTATCTACTGTCAAAACTAGAATGCATCACAATCATGCAGAAATGGAAGTAGAAATTAAGGATTCTTGGAAATGTATGGGTAAAATCTTCTCTTTTTCTTTAAGCTTGCATTAGTGGCTACATCCAGCATTATAGTTTTACAAAACTGAATTAAAATGTTTGTACTGGACACAAGTTTTGAGAAAAAAGTAGTGCATGCTTTTGCTCAAGTTACATTTTTGAGTACACATTTGACACAACGCTATTACAAAAGTATTCGACCGACACTAGTGAGTCCAAATCTGCTTTTCCTGTGAAGTCACAGACAGACAGCTGCAGTCCAGATGAATCACGGAGACTTTCAGTGCAAAGAGCCAAACTAGGATTCAGAAAACTAGCCAACAAAGTTTATTGAAACAAACTAAAAACAGATATTTATGAAACCTGTCTACTGTCATACTGTATACATGTCCTGCTTTGTTACATGTATGGTTCTTCAGAAAATTGTTAACTGTGTTACATGTAAAACATTTTCAAGCAAAACACAAAGCTATCCTGTAAAATCTTGACATTATGTAAAGAACAAAAGCTACGTTCTTGAAATATTCTGCAGATTAGAAGCAGAAAGCATTCTAGTTGGGAACAGTAAGAATCTGCAGCTGATAAACACAACAACCAGCACATAATAGTTTTTCTGTTTTATTCAAGTTTAAAGCATTACAAGTAAATGCACCAAATTGAAGGTTACATCAGGTACTTTATGTAAACACATCTTCCAAAAACATATTTAATCAAGTGTCTTTACAGTTGGAGGCTGCAACATAAACTGCTTCATCTGATTGTTACTTGATGCAATTATTTTATGACTATTTTGTTTTCTAAACTTGTATTGAAAAGTAGATAATTTTATTTAAGTGAAACTACAACAATATCAATTGTTATTTTAGCTTGTCTATTTTATGAAACTGGTGATTTTAAATAGTTTTCTGAATGCCATAAAACACAACACTTGTCCTTGTCACAGTCATTTTCTCTACAGCTGCTGGTCTACCACCAGTTTTAGTTGCATTGCTTTCAGTGAGTTTTTTTTATTTTTTGCGTGTTTGTTCTTTATGTGTTATTAGGGGTGAAGTAAGATCAGAAGTTTTATTCTTACTGAATCTTTTTAAGTTCTAGAAAATTTACACCTGAAATCAAATACATGCGTTTTGGATCTATAGCTAGAAAGTAAAACTAGAAACATAAAAAACATACCATTGTCCTTGATGTGGTTTCAAGGACCTTTCAGAAGGAATTATGAAACAACAGCTGATCTAAGTACACACTGAGACATATTTGACACTTTTTGCCTGAGGTAACATCAGCCCAAATTCCATTTAAACTGCCTCATATGTAGACAAATATGCATTTCTCATTTCATCGAATTGTTAGATTTATTTGTTTTGATTGGACTGATTTTCTATATGTGTGAAAATGTGTGCATGTAAGTCAGACAAAGGTGGGGCACCGTTGAGGCAGGAAATGAACAGCAGACAGTACACGTTAAAAAAGGATCATAAGGCCGTGACTAACTGTGACTGCAACCTGTATCCAGCTGAACAAGGACTTCAGAGATGCTGGAAATTCTCATTTTCAAAACAATATGTGTGTTGAATTCTGTCAATAAAACAACATTATAACTGACTTATTCAGCTAATTTAATAATGTATAGAGTTTCAACGTAAAACAAGAAAACTGAAGCGGTATGTGTTTCCAGTCATTTGCCTGGTATATCTGAAGCTTTGTGATGGTTTTGACAAACGTACCTAATAAAGTTGAAGGAAGTGAGCTAAAAGTCTTTAGATCCTGGTCCTGGTCCTGATCCTGGTGTGTACAATCCTGGTCCTCAAGGGCTGCTACCCTGCATGTTACACGTTTCTCTGCTCCAACCCACTCGATTCAATGATTGAATTCCCTCTTTAAATTCTACAGGCCTGTTAATCACCTGTTTATTCAAATCAGGTGTGTTAGAGCAGAGGAACCTCCAAACCATGCAGGAGAGTAGCCCTCGAGGACCCGGGTCGAACACTCCTGCCTTGGATTAATCAACAACACTCATGTTTGTGTTGAAGGTTCTGCTGGTTACCTTGAGCTCGGTAGTCGTCTTCTCCAGAGGGCACTGCTGAGCATACTGACAGGAGCAGGAGAAAGTTCCACCTGTGAGGGAAAAAACAAAGATCACAAGTTAATAACAATTCAGCTGGTCTCCCAAACTCAAACATGAGAAGGAAAAGGAGGTAGCAAAATGTAAAAACGAAACCTGGAAGTCAGCAAAGGCAGCTTGTTATCTCTGCAGGCATTTACCTTTGACATTTTTATGTCTGAAAATATGGTGAAAAGCCACAAAGGGAGCATTACTGTGTCATGTTTTATTGTTTCCAGACAGTGATGGATGGTATAGTTCCTTAATAAAACTTTAATACTGTTGTTGGAAACATGTCTCAGCAAAACTATTTCAACCAAAAGAGAAAAAACACATTTAATTAAGAGAGATAGATGTTGAACCTACCTCCTAAAATGTTATTTAATGGCTGCTTTAAATGTTGATTTGCTTTACTGACACAAAAACTGTCAAATGTAACCACAAAGTTCTACCAAACTATTTAGTGTGAACGTCTATTGCTGCTCTTATACGTTGTTAGGTTTATTGTTTTTAGACTAAATAAGTCAAAAATCTGTATTTAAACCTAACAAAGTTCATGCATAATGATTTTTTTCAGAAAGTTGACTGTCACATCCAAGGTCAGACATTACACAGGTTGAATTGTTGTTTTCATTCATTTGAGAGCTTTAATTGATTATCTGTATATCAAAAATAACAGAAAAAAACAACAGAACATGCTGTGTCATGCTAATATTACATTGCTTATTGGCTTTATCAAGTAGGCTAGTAGAAAGAATAAAATTAAACAACGAACAATTCAAACTAGAACATTTTCACTGCAGATTGATTTAAATAATGCATTTCAGTGAATTCAGCTAAGAAAAGAAGAGAAAAAAACATTAACAAAATAAGAACTAGATGCATATTTGCACTGAAATACCCGGTTTGTCTTTTTCTCACAGTTGTAATCCACATTATGCTGGTGTAATGTTCTACAGTAATACTATTCATATTTCCTCCTAATCAATCACATCGGCAGAACGGCTGCTTACACAGCTGATGACAACTAGCATTGTAATTTTCTACTCTGACACTGAGGGGGGATTTGTTCAAAACCCACAAGTTCATCGAGCTGCTATTCTGCTACGCAGCTGTGTGACACCAAGAGACCCCCACCCATCACAAATACTGTCACTTCATGAACGGTTAGAGATTTTAGTGAGCGTAACATGACCCACTGACACCTCCCCTCGTGTGACTTCTGACCATCAGATTAAAAGCTTTAAATTATTACCCGTTTTGAGGAGAAGCAGTCGTTTTTCCAGGTTAAAAAATGTATCCACGATTTAGAGAAAGACGTGTTTTAAAAAGTGGCCGATTCCAATGAGCAATATCGGGGGTGGGGGTCCTGGGTTGTCTCAAGACCCTCCTGAAAGTGACCCTGCCCCTCCTTATGCCCCTCAAATGCAGGACATCGTTTCAACGTGTGGGACGCTGGGACAAGAGTGACAAATGCAGGACAGTCCCACACAATTTGGGACGTCGCTCACCCTCTGTGTGTGTCCACGCGTGTGTCGTAACGTGCACTTTAGGACTTGTGTGGGTAAGAAGTGCTGTTTTCGTGCGCCATGTGCATCGCACTCGTGTGACGTGTGTGTGTGTTGGTCAGGACCTGACCGTCAGGCGCAATCTTGCTGTTTTTGTGTGCCACACACACGATGTGAGTTGTGGTTGTGGGGTCAGGTGCAGTGACAGTTTTGTACATACCCTCAATTAAAGTCCTGCAGGTGCCCCTGGTAGTGTTGATATGTAATAAACATTTAGTAACATGCATTACACAATATTTAGCTGTGATAGCTTAGTAATATTTGTTGCATCAATTTTCTTTGGACCCCCTTACTTAAACTCAGGACCGGTCTTTGCCCCCTCTCATAAATCTGTGCTACTGCCACTGCCCATGAGCTGTGTTTGCCACCAGCTCCCCACCAGAAAGGTGGTGTGACATTCCACAGCCAACAACAGAAACAAGACAGAAAAAAAGTATTAGAAAAAAAGGAGCTGGGAGTTCAAGAATACATCAATTAATTTGCTGAAAAAGGATATATTTGATATTTAAAGGGCCAGTAAGTAACTGGTTCTGATTTAGGCTAGCAGACATTGAAGGAGAAACAAATTGTAACACTTAACTATCCCTATCACATCTGATGCTGATTCACACAGTTTTCTTTGAGGTCTTTCTCACAGACTTGAGATCTGGTTTCTGTCTCTGGAGGATTTTAACCAGAAAAGCTAAAGTCATTGCTTCAGTATAACTGAATAAGTTGTAAAGATACAAGTGTTCAAAATGATTCAAAACTCCAACAAGGTGGTGTTGTTCCATCACTACAAGGTGAAAGCTTGCAGCATTTTGCAAACAAGATTAAATCAAAAGACAAAAAAAACAGACATTAACTATCATCATTGTTGTTTTCTGCTAGATGCTTTATTTTATAAATGTCCTGTAACTTGTTTCCATGAACGATAGGACATGGAAACAAACGAAAACAGGACAAAGCTCCCCAAGCAGAGCACTGTTGACTAAGGGAAATACCACCATGTGGGGAGTGGGTGTCATGTCAAGACTATAAATAATTGTAACTTCTACAGAGAATCATTCCTGCAGAAACAGATCTTCACTATTCTCCTTTGAGAAATTAGCCAGCAGTTTGGGAATCAAAACCCACTTGAATTCTGTTTAAGGACTTTGTAAGGGAAAGAAAAAAAAAGTTTTTATTATTAATCATTAACTTCTGTCTGGAGGTGACTTTGTGAGCGTTGGCATTCATAGTTAACTGTTAAGATGTCTAACTTGGCAGGGTGCTTACCAAATAAATCTCTTAATGAAAAGTGAAGCATACAAAGCC
>JAVKLF010000083.1:2499321-2511159 GCA_034783495.1 Millerichthys robustus | reverse complement strand
CGGGGCTAACCTCACAAGTCAACATAGACACTATTGACAACCAACCACTAACTCACACCTAGGGACAATTTAGAGTTAGCAGTTAGCCTAACAGTCATGTTTTCGGTCTGTGGGAGGAATCCACCGTGCCACCCAATAAGAAACATCAGAAATAAATTAAGTAATAAATAAATTAGCTAGATTGGAGGTTGTCTGATCGAATGCAGAGAAAGCCGATCGTGCATCTGCCATAACATAGAGTGAAATTCAATACGTGTAATTTTGTTTCTTTCACACTTAAAGTATATTTGTATACTCCATATCCTCCACATCTTAGGTAGTCTTAGACCAAGGGCACACAACAGTGTAAACAAGGCTCTGCATAATAATAGTTTTCCTCCTGCTTGCGGTTTTCTCTCTTCAAAGTCTTTCCACAAGGTTGCTGAGAGGACGCCGGGAATGCTACAGCGAAGCCTAAGTAACCACTTCCCGGCTGGGTGTGTCAACCTTTTCCACTCACACCACTTAGGCCTCCTGCCAAATCATTGTAGTGGAAACTCACACCCTTCATTTCACAACGATATGTGTCAACTTTGGAATTTGTAATTCATAGGAAATGTTTGTTTAGGAGACAGAGTGCATGAAGTCTGATGTTCCTATCTCCCAAAAAATGTAGTTAGGTTGTTTTTGTTTGGTTCTCCAAACTGTTATTTTACATTTGTCAGGCCTTTTATTGCTTCTTTAATTCTTTAATGATTTTAGGATGCAGACACAACAACACATTTCTCTGTATATTATATCACGTACGACTGCATGTGAAAGGTTTTATCTTATCTCATTTTTATTTCCCCTATGGTTTTATTACTTACAATGCAGTATAATACTTCCAATGAGTCAAAGTACATATTTACTCTGGCAAAACTGGCTCCCATCTGTTTGTATTATTAATTAATTTAGACCTGAATACAATTATCAGTTTCTTCCTCATAAATTTGAGTCAAATGCCACTATAAATAAATGTTATAAAATAGTGTTTATAACCCAGACGTGGGTTTTAGATAGCTGAATAGGTAAGATACGTTAAAGACTTGACTAATTCCTCAAAGAATGTCAGAAAGTGGTGGTTTGGGCAATCCAACAAGTCAAATCAACAAATAGAAAAATAATAGTAACAACAGCACACAAATAAACCAAGAATGAATTTTCAGTGTTGATCAGAAACTTTGGCAATAAACTCCACAGGTATAAGACCGTATCAGCATAAGGCCTGTGTCTGACCTCCTGCTCACACCCACCCCTAAAAGATACTTGTGAATATTTATTTCAGGTAAAATAATATTAGTTCAAAATAACTGAACAAATGCCATTAGATAGAGAGATAAAAGGCATCTTTTTTTAAAATTAAGTGCACTTCATGAAATAAAAAACAAAAAAAAAATTCATGAAAGAAAATACGATATAAATTTCATACAAGGAATCTTTCAAACTGTTGAATAAAACGTTATAAAGTCCAACAATTTTTAAAGATAATAGTAATTACTTTTAGTACCATAAAAAAAACTTAAAAGGCTTAAATAACAAACATATTTACTGTACTCAAACTCTGGAATTACTTTTGACAGCTTTTGGTTTTGTCTATTTATGTTCGGGGCTACTAAATCTGAAGCGCTAACATGCAGGAGGGAGAGTATAGTTTGTCCTATTTGCTGGAAAAACAGAATCTCTGCAAAACATCTATGCAGGATAACAAAGCTCTACACACAAATGCATTGAATAACCAGGAAATGTGGCATACATACTTTTTTTTTTTACCTCCGGTTGGTTGGTTGACCAAATATACAACATCAATAAAATGTTTTTTCCCCTTTAACTTTATGTAAACAGGCTAAATTTAAATGAAGAATTAATGGAATGATATAAAACTTAGATTTCACTTACCTGTCTTTCCTTGAGAAGCAGGGGACTGACTCTTCTTAACTAAAAGGACAGTAAAATCAATTAATCTTTCAGAGACAAAAATGTATGAATTTAAACCATTAGATTTACAAATAACCAGATATTCAGCTTTACCTTTCCCTTTTCCACTGTTTGAACGATTCCTTTTCTTAGATGCCATCCTTGTCCTCTGGATTTACACACTCTACAGTCAAAAACAATCCAGAAAATCAGAAAAATACACTTTATTTTGTACACATTTATACTTCCATGGCCATTTGGCTTAATTCAGTCACAGCGGCAGTGAAAAACTTTGGGTTGGGCGACATCTAGTGGAAAATATAAGAACTGCTTTGTTGTTAGAGCATTACTTGTCCTGCAGTGTAATTACTTAATAACAAACTTTTCGGATACTTTTTGATTTTACAGTAATTAAGTGAAAAAACAAACATTTTTGTTGTCCGTGGACAAAACAATCCACGTCTTTAAAAATTAAATTGGGGGAAATGTTAGGTTTTAATGGGATTTCGAGCGGTTTTCTTGCAATATTAGTCACCAAAATGCAAAACCTCAAAGTTTTATTTAAACTGTAAATATGTGTTACTTTTGCTTTTTGAGAATATCTAAGTTTGAATTCATGCGCCTTTTAAAGGAGAATGTACTAAATTGAAGAAAAAAAACCCGTTGCTCTGTAAATGAGTTGTATGCTGTTTGTTAAAATGTCTTTATTGTATGAGGTTAGCTTCCTGTTGCTTTTCTACTCACTGGAGTTGGAACGTAATGATTTGCGCCTTCAAGCTAAAAATGAACTAGTTTAATTCGGAAAAAAAACACGATGAAAAATCACAGATGAAAACATGTATTATGTAAACAAATACATTTAATTTACCGGTTATTAAAATCTAATCTTGAACTTCTGAGTCTCTCCAACTTACCACTGGTCGGTGAGAATGTTTGGTTGCTATTGGTTACAGGAGAGGCAAGTACCATTAGCTGACTGTTTGAGGGACAGAAAGATAAGCCAATCACATTCTAGGTCTGTCGTGACGTAACACGAGTGGTTCAAGTTTTATGGTTTACTTCTGGCTAATGTTTCGGAAGTTCTGTTGACTCCGTTCTGGTATCTCATGACTCCTGAAATAGAATTATATTTTTTTGTAGTATCTTGTATGGAAACGAAGACTTTTTGAGTCGGAGCTCGTCTTGTAAACCGGGCTGACTGACCTACGTGCCTGCGGGACATCGGTATCGTTTTCCTACATTAATGAAAAATTGACATTTGCTCCAGCTTTCTGAACTGCTGTTCATTATTAATGTTGTTAGGTATATCAGTTCTTACACCATCTGTCGTTTGATGACAACTTGTCTTATGAAAAATTTATTTCAGTTAGTTTCACGTTTTGAAATGAATGTCTCTATTTCCTTATTTTCAGGATAAAGTAAACCAACCAAACCAGAAAACCGGTCAGTCTAAATCCAATGAAGTGCCTCTTTTTTTGGTTTGGTTATTAACCTGCGTTTAGTTCGTTGTAGTTGCTATTATGCTATAAACTTTTCTGTCACAAGTTATAACTTCCATTTGTGTTTCCTAATATTTTGCAGTAATCTCAGAGATGGAGGAGTCCAGTGATGTGTATGATGCTTATAACATAAACAACCCCTGCGAAGACCATCAACCCCAAAACCTAGAGGATCTGGTCGACGTGGACTGCCTCAGAAGGAAGATCAAGTACTACTTCATGAATCCCTGTGAGAAGTACTACGCGAGGGGACGAAAACCATGGAAACTCATACTACAAATAATCAAAATTGCCATTATTACCATACAGGTGTGCAGACTAACAATGTGAAACTCAGACAGAAAACTGGTGCTCATGTCATGCCTGTTCATCATTCTGCTTTTATTTGTTTTGTGCCATTCGCAGTTGGTGTCGTTTGGACTGAGCAACCAGATGGTTGTTACTTTCAAGGAAGAAAATCTGATGACATTCCAGCACCTCTTCTTGAAAGATTATGCTGACGGCGGCATAGATACATATGCTATTTACAGACAATCAGATGTTTATGATCACATCGAGTATATTATCACTCAGGTAAGTTAATTGTATTATTTGCAAGCAACAGAAAGTAGGTTTTGTCTTTCTGTACATTATTGCCTTATTCAGATCATGTGGCACTACAGATCTCCTTTTGCTTTTGTGCTGCTGTAAATAATTGTTGGATCTTTACAACTCTGCAAACTTATATGACATGACAACTAGACGACTTATGTGACTGTTAACGTTCTGAGCTTGTCCTTGACTTGGATGGTGTAAATCTAATCTGCTGAGTTCTCTCAAAATATTGTCAAACAATTAGCTGCCGTCATAACACCTTCAACTGGTTTTTCACAGTATGGGCTTCTGCACAACACCACAGTAGGCAATCTGGAATACGAAAGAAATGTCAGCTTTTACACCCCTCTGTCGCTGTGTCAGGCGTTCTACAGGAACGGTAGCATCAATCCTGGAACTGAGACCTTTGAGATTGATGCTCAAGTGGAAACTGGTAAGCATGATTGTTGCTACTATTCATAATTTGTGATCATCTTTAAATGCAACCTAAATCTCCAGGTCCAGAGATTTATTCCTGAAAGTTGAATTAAAATTCATCTAATGGTTCATAAAATATTTAGCAAACAAACAGACACGACTGATTCCAAATACAAAATAATATTTTAAAATTAAGATATTGCACAATCTGTTAGTTTTCACAATATGGGCTGGGGATCAGTCTCGGATTAGTGTTTTCCAAATCGTATGATCAGCTGTTTAGAGGAAACAATGACTCAGACCTTTTATGTTCAGCAAAAATAAAACATGGGCATAGGGGAAAAACAGGAAGTAGAAAACCATGTGATTTGCAGGGAATGAATATTGCAATATCCAAAACATTTACATTTGGTAGAGAGTTTTATCTCTTAGCTCTAATGTTTGTAAAAAGAAGACAAAGTAAAATAAGTACATTTGTGTAAAGTATATTTCTATTATCACCAAGCAGGGAAAAAGGACTTAAACTGTCAAAATAAAGCTTGTTTGTAACACTGTTGGAAATTTATTTAGCTCTTATAATCTATTGTTTCTGCTCATTATTCCATCTGGTTTTAGCTTGGTGGGACTGAGTGCCATTTCCGTTTTTTCCCTCCATTGCACAATGAGCCAAAGCATACAGGCTCTGTAAAAGGCCGCTTTACAAGAAGCTGATGCATCAAGTTCTGCATCATGATGCTTGGCTTTCTGGTGAAATACTTTGATATGTGTATTAGCACATATCAAAGTTGGAATTTGAAGACTGTTGGGAGAGCGCCAGATGAAGCTGGTTAGAACAAACGGGAACTACTTATTTACACTTTACTCACGGCTTTTGGGTTGCAGTAGATTTGTGGTCAGTGCTGCGGTCTTGTAAGCTTGAGGCTGCAGGTTCGAGCTCAGGTTGTGTCCGGAATCGCATTCAGTGTAAAAACAAGAGCCAAATATTTCATGGGTGTTCACTTAGTGCTGCAAGAAAGGAACACCTGAAAGACAACTTTTAGAAATACTGACGGTGAATTGTGTTTTATTCACTTTTGTTTCATTTATTGATCTTTGTCTGATTTTAACAGAATGCCTTGAAATCGATCCAATGCAGGCCTTATTACCACACAACTCACTTCAGAACCTAAAACTGTATTTCAAAAGGTTTGTATGAAAAATCCACATGTACATTTGACTGACAGCAGCATGGTCATTCTCCCCTGCTGTTGTTTTATTTGGTTTGTGTAAAGTTTACCCACCTGTTCTTTCTTCCAGGATGCTCTCTGTGACCATCTCTTTTGTTCTGAAGGGCATAAATTTACAAACCGTGCAACATCGAGAGCTGTTCAGCTCTTCACTGTTCTTGTAGGCCACTTAATCAGTTTGAAAGCCTTGTTTAAAAAAGTAATTTATAGTTTAGAACACTGCAACAGATTTGGACACTGTGTGTACACAACAAAAGCAGTAACAGGATGAGGAAATCCAGTTTCTTATATTTGAATAGTTTAACAAAGGCTTCTCCCAGCAGGCGTTTTAAAAAGTTCCAGTGATTTTTAAAATCTTCTGATATATGTCCATCTGGTCAACAGATTACTTTCAACAACTACGCTCACAGTGGCAGAATAAAAGTGGACCTGGACACTGATGTGTACATTAATGAATGCAATGAATGGAAAGTACACGGAGCCTGTGAGTTCCCCCAGCTGCTTTGAATGCATGAAGAGGATATGACTGTAGAGGTTTGTTGAAGTGATCTCTTTCTAAAACATTTTATTTATTCCCACAGCTGCTAAAAACCTTTACCTGACTGTGCTGTTCGACTGCGTCATCATAACAACTTGCATCACCTCATTTGTGCTCTGTGCTCGCTCAGTGATAAAAGGGATTCTGTTGATGCTTGTAAGTAAAATAAAAATAATCTGGGATGATTTCAGACAACCCACCTGGTGGTTTATTTATGCAGAGACTATCAAATTAGAACACTGACAAAGTTATAAATAAAAGGCTAGTAAAAAGCTAAATATTTCAAAATGTGAGCTAAAAGCTCAAAGAAGCAAAGGACTAGATGAAAGTAACAAAAGACAAGCTAAAGGCTAAATGTAGCAAAATGTCAGACAGAAATTGTCAGAATGGCAGCAACAAACTAAAAGTAGCAAAAAGACCAAAATATAGCAAATGAGCTGAAGCAGACTTTCAATTAGAAAACATCAATTTAAAATGAATTTAAAAATTCAATTAACATTTGCTGCTGACTTCTTCAGTATTTTATAGTCGAATTATTTTTTTTAATGCTCTAAACAGGAATATGTCCACCACTGCAAAAACAACTGTGGTAAAGACGTGCCGTGGTCAGACAAGCTTGAGTTTGTGAGCGGTTGGTATATCCTGATCATCATCAGCGACACACTGACCATCACAGGCTCCGTTCTCAAGATTGGAATTCAGACTAAGGTAATGAGCTTTCCTTCAGGCACCGGCTAACATTCTAGTCAGGTTAGATTTTAAACTACAAAGTTTATCAGGATGTTCTTTGTGTCACATTTTTTAAACCGTTCTGTAGGTCCTCACAAACTACGATGTGTGCAGCATCTTCCTCGGCACAGGCACCATGTTTGTTTGGATCGGTGTCATCCGCTATATGGGCTACTTCAGGAAGTATAATGTAAGGTCAAAGGTCACTTATTGAACAGATCTGAATGTTGCACACAAGTTCAACAGATTAAAAAGGCCTTGTTTTGATTCCTGCTTTTTTGCGATCAAAAAACACACGTTGGCATTGAGTGAAGCAGATATTTAAAACAGCAAATAAACTATTAGAACTTTGATTTATTTTTAAAAACCATCCTTAAAACTCACATCTAGTTACAAAAATAAGAGTTTTCATACGTTCCTAAAAACTAATTTAAGCAGTTGCCAAAATTGTTTTTTTACACATCAATTATGATGGAATTTTGTCTTTTTGCAGATTCTCATTTTGACACTCAGGACAGCTTTCCCAAATGTTATTCGTTTCATCTGCTGCGCTGGAATTATTTACCTGAGTTACCTTTTATGTGGCTGGATTGTTATTGGCCCATATCATGAGAAGGTAGCATATTACAGCAAATAAGAAAAGGCAAAACAGATGATCAGGACCTAAAGCTGGTCATGTTTTTAGTTTCATGTAACCCGATTATTTGACTTTGATGCAGTTCCGGAGCTTAAACACCGGCTCCGAGTGCCTGTTCTCCCTCATCAATGGAGACGACATGTTCCCCACCTTTAAGAACATGAAGCAGAAGAGCAGCCTGGTGTGGGTGTTCAGCAGAGTTTACATCTACACCTTTGTGTCCCTCTTCATTTACATGATCCTCAGCCTTTTCATCACCATCATCACAGACACTTACGACACAATAAAGGTAATGATAACAGCAAGTTTACCGTTTCCAACTCACAACCACATATTTTAGAGTAGAACTTCATGTATTGCTTGAAATATTTGATTTTCTTGCCTTCAGTCATAACCATTTGTCTGATTTAGCAACAGCAGCAAAGTGGAGTCCCGACATCAGAACTACTGAAGTTTCTGTCTGTGTGTACGGATCTGCCAAAATCTGGAGCATTTAGACTTGATCAGACTGATGGCTGCCTCATCACTTGCTGCATCAACAGGTATGATCACAACTTCATGCTATCATAACCAATAAAGCCTTATTTTTGTCTTCCTTTCCCAGATAGTGGAACATTTATCTGTACACAGTACAAAACTGCTTATTACAGTGGTTCTAATGGAAACTAAGCAACAATATTGTTTTCCTCATTTCAGATGCAGGAGGCATCATGAGAGGTTGACGTCGGATGCATAGTTTTTTTTTTGTTAAACATCACATGCCTGTAGTCTAAAAAACTACAAATTTGTAAATATTCAGCACTTTATACTTTTAAATTCAGTGAAAGGGAGTTGGAGACTTTCAGAAGTAGTTTCATATTTTTGAAGCTTGGTCAGGTGAATTTCTCATCAGCACCAAAAAAATCAACTTATTTGGATCTGAATGTAGAACTGAAGTGGTCTGGTGTTGCTTCAGACTGGACAGCACCTCATAAATGCACTTTGTTAATAACGTAGATAAAAATGAGGATTGAAACAAACTTTAAATCATATTGTCACCAGTAAAAACTACAATGTTGCACATTTATATGACTCATGAATAAATTAATATGCTGAAATGTAAATTAAATGAGTTTTTATTTCTCCACTGTCAGAAGAAGGTATCAGTATAAAAAGGTAAAAATTATTATCCACCCCTCAAACTTTAATCTTCAGTAGAAGCTTGTTACAATGCTGAAAAATCCCATTTTGTTTTATACTAATAAAATGACTGATAAAACCTTTAACACAGTAAAAGTGACAGCCTTTAAATCTTTGGAAGCAATATCCAGAAGCTGATACTGTAAATGAATACAGCACTCAGCAGAATAAATGATTTGGCCTCTTATTTCAGTGGAAGAGATCAGCCTTTTGAGCCCTCTAATGTACAGATGCGCAGATCTGAGGTCAGTTTAGAAGTGGCCCACTTTGAAAACATTTCATTTTAAGTGTGCATGACACAACATGCATTATTCCAGTTTGCTTTACTGTGAAACCTCATCTTGTCCACAATCAAAGCATACTAACTGTTTATTTATTTTACTAACAATGTTGAAATACAGATGTAGTGTAATGTGACTTGATGCAAGCCTCCAAAAAGAGTTTGATGTTAAAAACAGTCCGTTTGGGACCCAAAAGGGAAGCAGTGTCATAAAAACCAAAGTTCAACAGTTTTGAATACAAATAAATTCTGATCACAGTTTCTGTTCTTTATCAATCGGATTCCTTTTCGAAGTCCATGTAGTCCACACCAACTCGCAGGAACATCATCAGGACGATCCCAATAGGCAGGTATCATATTATGGGTTACAAAAGCAAAAAATGGTCACAAAAAAACAACTGTGCCTACTTCATTTGATATCTTGTGGCAAAGCTTTTTATGACGTCAGCCTGGTTTGGTTTGATTGACACCAGATGGGGGTGGGACCCGCTGCTCTTCCATCCTGTTGGACTGAGAACGCAGAATGAGACTAAAAAAATCCTCGTTTGGAACCGTTGGTCCCTTTGTTGTTGGACGAGGAGCGGCACACCTCTGGTCGTCCAGTCTAGAGCCCTAAAACAAAGTGCAGGTAGTGCAACTGTATTAGCAAACAATATACAACGAAGGCTAAAATACATTATCCTTCTTACAACAACTGAGTAGTTTGTTGGAGGTGATTAAGTTTTATTGGCATTTTACAACAATTTGTAGTATTTTTGAACCAATATTTATTATGAAGTCATTCATTTTGGGACCAGTTTCAGTCTTGGGTTTCCTTCTCACCTGGCACTTCACCAACATGTCGAAGAAGACGTCGTCTGCTTCAGGCTGATCAGAACTGTCCACGAGATGACTGTAAAGGGAGGGTGTGTGACTTGTGTTTACAGCAGGAGTTCGTGCTGCGAAGAAAAACATGTTTCTCAACATGCCGTCTGAGATTTGAGAGGGTCTGACCAAAAAAGGGCTAGGCCTCATATTTCATTACCTGATGGTGGGGCTGGCTCTGCGTCGGAGGTGGAGGGTATAGGTGGCGGGCTGCAGGTGCTGAGCCGTAAGCCAGGAAAATGGCTGGGGCTGGCTCGCTGGTCGTCTAGACGTCGGGCCTGGGAGCTGACCAGCAGCTCCAGGAAATGTCCAGGATCCTGTGATGACGTTTCGTCTTTTGGAGTGGCTGAAGACATCATCATTGCAGGTGAGTGGAAAACTAACTTTAAAATCACCTTCACCAATTTTTTAACAAAAATTAAATAAATAAAAAAATGTGGCCTAATTTATACTCTGTTTAAAATCATTCTTGGAAGCAACATTTCAAAAAGATAAAGTTGGATTAGAAACCTGTTCCTCTTTGATCATGTCTGCTGGCTAAATTTGATTTTGTCGCTTCACAAGAGCAAAACAATAAAACCTAGAAGATACGTAAAGTGTATAAATACTTATTTGCCTATTGAACAGGAGCACAACTTCAAGATTTGAGGCGGGTGAGGATCAAACTGGCACAGTGCACATCTGCTGACATGTTGCATTCACACCATGGGGGTCTTCATGGCAAAGACTTAACTGGAGTGTAATTTACTATACAGCGTATTCTCATATTTAGGTAGAGAAGCATAAGACACATTTAGCATTTTTATTTTACAGAGGAAAAAGAAGGTATGGCGTGAATGCTACTGACAACACAGGGCAGACTCACATTTCTCTACAGGTAGGGCAGAGGAGGGGGAGGGATGGGCAGAGGGATGGTTCTGGACAGCCAGCGAACACCTTTGGTCATCCATTCTGCTGCCCTGGAACCGAGACAGGAGATCGAAGAAGCTGTCCTCGCCTATGGTGTCCTGTGGCCTCGACTGCGACGTTAAAAACAAAACAAGCAGCTTAGCTATATTAAAAATAATACATTTTCAAAGTTACTGAGGCTTTTGCTGGTATTTAGTAAAAGTACAACACATTAGCCTAAAGAACAGACAACTCATATGTGTTTTTATGTTTTGGAATTTTCATTTAAATTCAGAGAACGTCTCGTTATCTTTTCTTTAGACGTATCTTTGTGGAACAGTTATTTGTCTTGTTTTCTGGGAAATAGTGCAAATGTTTGAATTGTTACCTCAATATTTTAAATTAGTGGGTTTTTTGGAGCTTTTCAACACGATTACTTGGTTGCTATTTTAAAGGATGTTAAAATAAACAGAAAATCTTTGAGTAAAGGATGGATATTTACTCACATTTTCCTAAATAAAACATGCACATATTGATTTCTATGACAAATTATACCAGTTATAGTTAAATGCAAATTTATCTGAAATAAAAGTCAGTCTTTACATGTAGGTTAAAAATAAATACACAAGTCTTAATCCAAGTTATTTAATGTAACGAGTCACATTTTTAACATGAATCAATGATCAATAATCATAGACTGCTTCATTCCATCCACCTATTTTCTAAATACTCTGAGGAAAATCATCTTTAGGAGTGAAGCGTTCCTGCAGGACAGGCTGATTTGTAATGAGCCACAGTAGATTAGAAATACCTTTGGAGACACAGGTGAATTCTGCTCAGAATCTGTGTGTTCGCTGTGGTTTCCCTCCTGATCTTTAAAAGAGTCTTTGTGGTTCTTCTGCTTCTTGCTTTTCAGTCGTTGAAAAAGGAAAAGCTTGGTGGACGCTTTTATCGCATTTTTTGATGACCCAGCTAACAGATTCTCCTCCCAGTCCTACACAGACATGGTTAGTACTTTACAAGGTGGTTACCAGCATTTATTTGTAAAAAAA
>JAVKLF010000083.1:2188113-2198227 GCA_034783495.1 Millerichthys robustus | reverse complement strand
GGATCCCCTGCTCTTTCATATCTCACCAAGCATGACTAACGCCTGGCTCTACCCTGACACACACACACACACACACATAGCAGGATGCTGAATCTGCTCCCAATCTAGTCACGTTTTTCTGGCTTTGCAGGACTAGCTGACACACGAGCACAGGACAGCCAGAGAGTGCACGGTGTGCACGTCTATCTGTGGGTCTCTGTTTGTTTTTTTCTGTGCTCGTGGTCAGCGGGCAATCTGCAGGCTCAGTCCTGATTAGGAACGCTCCTGTCTTGGTAGTCAAGCTTCAAGCAACACACAAATAGACACGGCAGTGAAAAAGCCAATATGTATGCAGTGTCTTTTCATTTACGTATTTGTTCGTTCAGAGGGTTTCTTGTACGTTTGGAAGATAAAACAACATTTGTTAAAATTCAGATTTAGCATTTGTATGTCGAGTACAGGTGAATGCAAGGGGCAGCTGCATCAGCGTTGTGACAGTTTAAGCCTCATTTTCTTTATGTTCATAGTGTATTGCTGTTCAAAATGTTACACTGCAGGTTATTTTTAGGTGCTTCTCACTAATTAGAAGGACAGCGATGAATCAAAAGATCATAGCAAGAGGCAGAGAAGAAATAAAGTGTGCTGATGGTAATGAGAAGGGCAAACTCTCAGAGCAGGGTTCACGCGTGATTGAGAGTATAGAGTGGAATTGTGGAAGGAGGGGGAGCCATGTCTGTTTGAATTCACTGGAATTAGCTGTTGTAGTGTTTTGTGGTCTCCGGTGCTCCTCCCTGTCTCAGAACATTATGTTTACAATACATTTAGCATCTTGTTATTGATCAGAGAGGCACTTATCTGTGTGGTCAATTTCGTTGTTTTGTTTATTTCATGATTATGCTTTTTTGGTAGCACGCGTTTGTGAAAGTACCACAATGTGGAACTGTTTCAGTGTTGAAAAAAAAGTGTTTGATACCAAATTACTCATAAAAAATGACTTCACAAAAAATTAGCTCAACTTCTCCCTTGGGGAAAATAAGTTTAATTATCTTTGTAGAAGTGCAGCTACTGATATGTTACTGGGTTGGTACTGTAAATCCCTCAGTCACTCCTTGTTTTGTAGTTACATGACATTATTTGGATTTTTTTATTTAATGCAATTGTTACATGTGGATTAGAGTTGTCGCCTCAAAGTGAGATGATATATACCAAGTGAGAAGTCAAGAGGTCATGTAAGTGTGTGTAACTGTCTGGCTCTCTGTAGGAGAGACAAATCTGTCTCGGGTCGCAGCTACAGGCTGTTTTTCTTTGATAGTCGTGTTCATTTAGCTTTGCTTACTGTAGACTCTCAGCATGACTCAAACCAAACCTCAACTTTTCCTCCCTGACATGCCCTGATTGGACAGCAACTTGTGACCTTTTCTAATTTTTGTCATGTACTTTTGTAATGAATCAAATGAGTTTTAGACCAGTGGTCTTCACTGGACACACCTGATCGATACGTAACACAAAATCAAATGGAAATCTAATCATGTTTTTACTCTTAACGTTATTGCTGATACTTTTTTCATGTTAAACCTACAAGTCAAATTAGGATTTGTCGTAATATTTTTACTGTACTCCTGTTAAAAATGTGTAAACGATGTTATTGATGGTTTAAGTCGGCTCATTATGCCTTTGTAAATCAAAACAAGTGGCTTTTAAGATGCATCCAAGGAAAAACTGATGGAAAACCCAAAATAAAACCATAAGACTGTCTGACACCAACACATACATTTTTCTGTCACACAAAGTAAGCTTTTTAATTTTGAATGAACGTACAGTAGTCACAAACACATTTTTTTTTCTTCATTTACAATGCTCAATCTTTTTAATATCATATTTTAAAAAGAGTCTTGCTTGGATTTGGACAAGTTATTTTGTTCATGATGCAATTGTTGACAGTAGATTATGATGTAAAGTGTTTCTATAACATTTACCTCTTTGTATTTTTCTGCTTTAATACCATAAAGTTGTAAGAGAGAGTTATAAGAGCCTTTAATCATTTGAATGAGTTTTTCTCACACATTTTGGATTAAACCCTCCCATTAATTTGACCCCAGGAAAGGATAAACTTGTCATTGTTTAGATGGGGAAATAGATTCGATTAAGATTATTTTATTTTAATTAAAAGTGCTGCTTTACTTAAAATTTGTCTGTTATCTTGAGATGCGGCCCATTTTATTTGTCTTGAAGCTCAAAAACTTTTTTTGTCTTACATTTAATGAAGAAAATATTTTGTTCTGCTTATTAACTGACTAAATATACATTCACAGCTGGCATAAAACCTGGTAATTCTCCCTTAATGTACTCTACTAAACTGTCCAGTAAATCAGAAAATGTCTTGTACTTTAAAAAATGAAGCTAAGGAGAACGCAGGGAAGGAGATTATAACAAGAAAGATGAAATGGAGAGGCTTTTTTTATCAGATGCTTGATGTGGAAGTGAAATGGGTATGATGAGGATATAGAGTGATGAGGAAGAGAGAAGTAAACAGTTTTTCCCCGAGGCAGGCTTGTCTCCTGTGCGCTGTCCTCTTTCAGTTTTATTCCTATTTTACCTGAAATCTTCTGTTTCAAGTTGTGTGTTTGCGTGTGTGTGTGTCTTAACGCAGTCATGCATGTGTAAGACAGAAGGCTCAGAGGACAATTACTTTCATGCTGGGTGTACACCTGGACCGTCCTGTAAACTCCAACTAAGAATGTTCTATAAAACATTTCATTACACATGCATGTGTGCACACACTCACGCTCTGCTAGTCTCTTTCAGACTGGCTGCAGTGGTGCACTGATGCTCTTTTCTTTTTTCTGCTATTCTAAATATTCTTATATAATTCTTATTATAAACTTATATATAAACTAACATTTTCCCTTTTCTGTTTCTTTCTCTTACTTTTTGCCTGGCTTCCTATGACTCACCTCCCTATCCACGTCTCTCTCTTTTATCCTGTGTCCTTTTTTTATTTTCCTTACCTGTATTTTTCTTCAACTTCCAACCTGAAAACCTGGTTTTCCTACTCTGTCCCTTGCACCCTTTTCACAATAGAAGTATCGGTATCAAGAAGAGGACGGGGCTTCACCAGGAGCCCCAAGACTCCACCATCACACCTGCCCTCAGCACCCAATGGGATTAGCCAGGCAGTTAAGCGATGGAGGAACCTTGGGGAGGGATGGAGGGACCCTTGGAAGAGACGGGGGGACACTTGGAAGAGACGGGGGGACCCTTGGAAGAGACGGAGGGACCCTTGGAAGAGACGGAGGGAACCTTGGAAGAGACGGAGGGACCCTTGGAAGAGACGGAGGGACCCTTGGAAGAGACGGGGGGACACTGGGGAGAAATGGAGGGACATTAGGGAGGGACAGAGGGACATGGAGAAGAGATGGAGGGGGCATTGGGAGCATGGAGCGAGAACGGGCGCGGTCACTGGGAAGGGATGGATCTCTTGGTCGTCACAGTGACCTTCGCGGAGCAGAGCTGGTTCAGGTGGCGGAGAGGCAGCTGTCACAGATTCAGCACGTTCATGGATACGTCACTCATACACACATCACACCGGCTCAGGTAAATAAGTCTGACTTTTTCAGCATGTTGTCATCATAAGAAAAATATATAGTTTACTTTCATCATAAATCTCAAGTTTCACAAAATCTGTTTTAGAAGCAGAGACTTCTTAGGCCTCACTCTTACA
Source organism: Millerichthys robustus (assembly GCA_034783495.1). Classification (NCBI taxonomy): domain Eukaryota; kingdom Metazoa; phylum Chordata; class Actinopteri; order Cyprinodontiformes; family Rivulidae; genus Millerichthys; species Millerichthys robustus. The sequence continues at coordinate 2,194,527 of JAVKLF010000083.1, read as the reverse complement.
GCTTCTCAATCAAGGAGATTATCAGTTTTTCAGATATTTATAGTAAAACATTTTGGTGAAATATAGACTTTTTAATTGTTCATCATCAAGACTATTTCCTGAGGATTTTTTTCAGCTTCTTTCAGCAAAAACAACCCCAGTGCATGATCCCAGGGTCAGTCCAACAATGCCATATTTAAAATATGTAAAAGTTTTGTACCACCTCTGTTTTTTATACTTTGTTCCAAGGTTACCTAAATTCACTGTCATGCACCAAGAGAATGCCTTTGCAGAACTGTGCATGGAGGTGACTCAGTGTATTCCTTGTCCCATATTATTATATATTTTTTTGTCTGATGTTAGGAGGCTCATAATTTGTTTGAATCACAAAATAACAAAAGACAAATTACTTCATACCACACAATAAATTACATGGCGGTAAAGCAGGTGACCAAAGGGTCATAAATCTTGAGTTTTGCCCTGTAGATGCACACATTTTCACAACCAACCTTATTTTTGTGAAACCATAAGCCATGAGTTTTACAATTCTTTATTTTATTTTCCCATCTATGATTTGGCTTTGGTTTTGTTGTACTGATGGCCTTATCCTCAGTAAAACATTGATATATTTTTAAATTTTGGCATGTGCATTATTATTAAATCTGTACTTTCACATTTTCAGTAGGAGCACGTGTGTGTCTTTGTGTATTGGGGTACGTTACAGCTCTCACTGCTGGCTATCTGCTGGTGTTCAGAGCTGAGGAGAGGGTGTTTGTGGCGTGTCAGCTCCAAGCCGTTACGCCATCATGTGTTTTTTTTTTTTTCCTTTTCTTTCACTGACACAGTTGTCAGTCACGGCAAGTCCAAAGGTCGTCCACGAGAAAAGCTTTGGGCAGAGCTGAAGAATTCCAAGATGCCAGTTTGTTGAAGGACAATTTGCTGTGTAGCTCCACCTTGTGACTGGATATCACCCAGCCAGCTCTATGCTGCATTGTTTTCTTCTTTTCTATTGGAATTCATTTTTTTAACGAAAATTGTTTCATCATGAGCACGTTTTAAAACATTTGTCTTCTTTTGCTGTTGACAAATGGCTGAGAGGGGTACCTCAGATTATTTGACCTTTACAACAGCATCATTAGTCCCATTATCATCATCATCAATGCTCTCAACTGGCTGCTTTGTCCCAGCAGCTCATCACCTGTCTGTCTGCATAAAATCTGCGAGAAGGAACTCCTGCATATGTGATCAGCACGTGTGTTTGCTGCTGGGATATTCGGTTTATTTTGAGAACTTCTCCTTCCCAGTTGGTGTGTGTTTATTTAAATGTGTGTATGACCACAGGTGCTGGTTCTGGCTTCTTTTTGTATGACAGATGGACCAGCCATCTTGTTCTTTTCGTGCAAATGTTCCCGTTTCTCTTTCCACTTTCCTTTTCAAGCACGTATTTGTTTACAACCTTGTTTTAAAAAGGGTCCCTTTGTTAAACATAAAACAAAATTGAACACTAAGAGTGTGGAAAAATTACCAGAAAATTCCAAAAATTATATTTATTTTATTTGATACTTAAGCACTATAAACACACTTTATATTTAACAAAATAAATTATATTTAAATCTAATGCTTCATCTCTTTTATCATTTTAGAATTATTCATTTTGTTATACATCTCTTTTGTTTTTTAATTATTTTATATCAGCCTAAAAGTATGTATTTGTTGAATTAAACCTGTTATGATTTAACTGAAAAGTGAAGGTCTTTATTATCATTCATTTATACAGCATCTCCCTTTTCATGAAGAGTATTATAGGACACAGTTCCATAATTATTTTACTAAGTTTATTGTATTCTAAGATCGTGAAATACAAATGCATACTTATATCACAGCACATATTGTGTTGTATGGGTAAAACTACTAAAATAGCATGCCATAAACTTTTTTTGTGTGAGTGGTACTATTTACTTCACGAAAGATCCAACTTTGGTATTATTTCAGTCTAGAGTTTCTGTGTTTTTACTACACACTGAGCTCTGTGTGTACGTCGTAGGTAGAATCACCTGATGTACCATTTGATGATGAGGCGTGGCCTCACCATGAGGGGGAGAGACTGAATGATGTTCCCGCCCCACCTTTCTCCTCTCTTTATTCTCAAAGCCACGCCTACTATCAGGTAATCCCGCCTCTGGCGCCCGATGCATGCGTTCATGGCCTTTTCTATATTATCTTATTTTACATCAGTGACATTCACCAGAATATCAGTGATGGAATAAACTCTAAATCAAAATACAGTGTCAGAGGAATTGTCACTGAATGCAGAGCATGTGAGTGCTGTTTGTATATTAAGACATGTTTCCTGTTTTCATTTATTTATTTTTAAGAAGTAATGTACACAGATTAGGAAAGAATGGACTTCTGTGCAAATTACATCACACACACAAAAAAATACTTGTAAGTTTAACATAATTTATTTTCTTAAATAGCGTGCCCCATTTCATTTTTTTCTGAAGCACATTTGAACTTATTGTGAGGGACAGCAAGTCTTTAATTTATTGTATTGCAGTTATAGTTTGTGTCCTACAGGAGGCAGCAGCAGCCAGGGAGATGATGTGATAGTTCTTAAAATATATATTGTATATTGTAGTCCTTGCTGAAATCATTTCCTGGCTTTAAATCGCCACCCTAACAGAGTGAAGACAAAACCAGAGGCAAAGAAAATGAACACCAGTCTGTTCTATGTTTAAGTTAATTTCTTTCTGCAGTGAGCAGCAGTGAAGTTTCAAACTTCCTCTGTCAATTCTGTAAAACATGTTTTGACGTTTTGAGCCAAGCTGCACATATTTCTTTATGTGAAAAATTATTATGTAAAACTGATGCTTTATATATGTATAAGTGTTGAAACGAGGGCGTAATGTGTTGTTGTGTTGTTGCACATTACAATGGGCTTACATCCCATAGATGTAGCAGAATAACTATGATTGTGTTTTTTAAAGCATATGTTGTCTTTTTTCATAATGAATGAAATAATAATGAAAACTGCACAGAACAAAAAAGCCTAAGTTAGTGCCGCCTCCCTCAGTGAGCAGAGACGTGCTGGTACTGAATGCTGCAAACGATTTCACCCTCCTTATATTGTGTTTTTGATACAACCAAGCTTGCTGACTTTTGTTTAAGGAAATGAAAATAAATGCATCCCAAAGGAGTCATGTTGACGTCTGACTGATGATAGTTCAGGTCATTGACAGCTCTGTGATGTAGGCCCTGTGTGACGTAAACACTATCTGATGAGGACGAATAAAAACCCATTTTAATGACAACTAAACCACACTTTCAGCTGGTCAATTGCATCCTGATCAGTTAGTTATTGTTCTAACATTCAAACACTAAAACAGCAATCGACTTAGAGATGTTAGTGGCTTGTAGTCGTAAGAAAAATGTAGATAATTGTGAAGTTTGCAAAGGGAAGAAGAAGAAATGAGATGAACAGAGAAGTGTGGACAGGCAGATGTGAAGACAAAGTGCAGATTTCTTGTTGCATGGATCTCTGTCTGTCAAATATTTATTTAACTTCTTCCTAAACAAACTAGCTTCCCTCTGAAATAGAAAAATAAAGATTTACACATGATGATTTCGTTGTTAATTGGCAGTATACGCTGTAGATTGACGTGATTTGAGGTATTTGTTTTTGTTATTTAGGACGCAAAAATACAAGCTTAAAAGCTACTTTTAGTTCAAAATATGAGAATTTGCTAATTTAAATTTATAGTTAGTATACATAAACAGCTAATTAGCTATAAAAAGAATGTCAGCTTCCCATTCTAGAGCAAAAATCCAAAAAGGCTGTTTCTGTTTCTTGGTTTTCCCTGTGTTACAGTAACAGTGTATTGTGTTTGTATTGATTAAATTGCCATTCTCACAGCTATATTCCTCTCTTTGCACGGTGCATTTATGGGTCCATTCTTTGCGCAACAAATTTGTATGTCTAGTTCACTTTATGTTCAATATTTACCATTGGAGCTTCACAAAGCTTTTCAATTGGGTCCTTATGAGAATCTGAAAGAGAGCTAATGGAAGGGCTGGGGGTAAGCCAAAATGTTTAGAGACTGCTGTAGTCAGCCAAAGTACAGCTGTGTGTGGTGTCTGCTTGGTTTGTAAGGTTGTCTTATGGATATTGACAACACCTAAAGGTATTCTTAATTACTGCTTTAGTACAGTAAAAATACATGTAACCTTATGCTTAGGCACAAATGCTCCAATCAAAATTCACAAGTGTGTTTCTAGTGGTGCTGACAGTCAGAATACTGTTAAACTGTTGTTAAACATTTACAAAATAAAATATTTCTGTACTTACAGATTTCAACCATCTGAAGCCCATTGGGCTGAAATATATATAAAAAACAAACAAGCAAAATAAACATCGTGTGTCTGTTGGGCCCATCGTCTGAGCAGGAGCTCAACATTCGTTAAACAACTAAGCATGGATGTTGCCTAATAGACTGCTACTAGTCTGGTCTACCTGTAAAGATAAAAAATAATAATAATAAAATTAGAGTTCACGGCAGTCAGACATTAAATATTTATGTTGTGTGCTTTTATTTAATTGGTTCTGAAATATTAATAGAGTTGGCATTCACCGGCTGACATTTGACTTGAGAGAGAAGAAAAAAGTTAGAGAAAGTGAGGTACATTAAGGCTTGAGAGATGGTCAGTGTGCCAGTGAAATGTTGCCGTGTCAGCTCACTGTCTGTTTACTATACTTTATGTTATGGTAGCTAGTGGGAGACCAGTTGGTTTTCAAACGTGACCAATTCAGTGGTAAAGATAGGGTTTTAGTTGTAATTTATGCTGGCTGAGGTGATACTGAAGCTTGTACTTTTTGTTACTTCACATCACACTAAGGCAGATTGCCAGATTAAATGTTTTTTATCAGTCAATGTTTAACTTGATTGTTTTTGGAAGTACAACATTTGGCTAGCCATCCAGATTAAACGATGAATAAACCGCTTGTTTGGTTCACACCACTTGTTCTTATTTGCTTGTAGGTTTGCCAAACACGCCAGCCCCTATACACACACACACACTTCAAGGACTAATATATAATTAATTATTATTTTCAAAAAGACCACCAGGATCCTGATCGGAAAGACGGATCCACCCGCTTGTTAATGGATTCAAATTTGGCATTCACATAGCACTTATAGACTTGTTGACCACTCAGAGCCTTTTACTGTAGGAACCACTTTCACTGAGTGAGTACTGTTACTATAAACACAACACAGACAATGTGGGGTTCAGGGTTTTGCTCAAAGACACTCCAGCCAGTGGACAGAGTAAGCCAGGGTTTGAATCATAGACCTAAGGTGTGGCTGCTCTGAACCACATTAATGCATGGCAAAGGCTTTGTGGGAAATCGTTTCAATTATTTTATGATTAAAGTTGATGCTTTTGAATTAGAGTTGAAGGTGGATATGTTTTCAAGCCAAATCAGGCTTTACGCTTCAGCCAATACTGAACTTTAAAGCACTAAAGCATTGGCTTTACTTTTGACACCCTGCAAACCAGTGCCAGCACTCATTATAGTTATTGTGCTTTTCCTACACCCACATTGGAGAGGACGTTTCAAACAATAGAAAGCACAATAGGGATAATGTTACAACCCTTAAACTCAAGCTCTGGGCTGAGAAAAAATACACAACTTTAAAATGAAAAGATGCTTTGCATCTGTTTTTTTTCTGTTGTTGTATAAATTGAAAAGCCTTTAAATATATATATAGATATTCATACAGTAGAAACCAGTTTTTACAAACGTCAAATGAAAAGAAGGCCGATTGAAGCCAGTTTGAGAGAAAATCTGCTTCAAAAATCTCTCTCACTGTATATGAGTCATGTGTCAGCCCTGCTCAGAAGTCAAATCAAGGCACGGGATTTCTCATCTATTCTGATCCAAAGAAACAACACATTAGTCAGTTTGTGCCAGGTGTAATTCAGGCCTCAAGCTGTTACCATAGATACAGTTCCCACAGAAACACAGGAAGAGGCTGTGACAGGGGTCCTGCTCCACCTGTGGCTAATCCTCCAGGAGGCTAAGACAGCTGTGTAGGCTAGCTGTATGACTCAAGCTTTAATGTGTATTTTTGGTAGGAGTTGGTTAGGTTATAATAGGGAGGTAGAAATAACAATTAGGGTCACTGTGAGCGTCTGTACCAGTACACAGCTGGACCACTTTGACCCATCCATTAAGGATGCTGTTAAACACAATGTAACTGGTTGTTTCTTATCCTCTTGTGTGTGTTTTTTTTTGATGCGTAGCAACAGCTTATTGATTTCCATCCTAGTCATACTTTATCCTAAATTTGTGTATACTTGTGTGTGTGTGTGTGTGTGTGTGAGTGAGAGAGAGAGAGAGAGAGAGAGAGAGAGAGAGAGAGAGAGAGAGAGAGA
>JAVKLF010000083.1:2063080-2074369 GCA_034783495.1 Millerichthys robustus | reverse complement strand
ACACAAGTCATGCTTGTGTACAAACATGCAAAAACAAGGCAAATTGAATGCTTTTGTGGTTTATAAAACAAGGAAACATCTATGCACTATAAGATAACTCTGTGATTTAAACAGCTTGTGTGTTCTTTCCAGTTAAAACACATCATTTCATTTAAGTGAACAATGGCAAAAACTTTCTTCTTTTGTCACAGCCTAAAGAAAAATGTGACAAAACCTTATTTTGAGCTTCTTAAAATCAAAGTGACAATAACAAGTGAGTCATCTGTTCCCACCTCCTCTGTCGGGGTAAGCCGAACTGTATTCCTGACAGGCTGACTGTAACTGGAGCAATGCAGAGCCTGCAGCGCAAACGCTGATTTGTCCACTGAGTGTCATCCTTCTGGATCCACCTAAAGCCTGAATCTCTGATGGATAAAACATCCAGCCTATTTACAAGATATGCTCTGCCTGCGCTGCAAGCAAAGATTAGTGTAAACAGACCCAACAGACAAAGAAAAAGCAAAAAAAAAACCCAAATCTTGAGAGTAACAACCTAATAAGATGAAAGAATTTAGTTGGGATTGCTCCATGAGCGACTTTCTCAAATGGAAACGAGGTTGTGTTGATTTATCTAAACTGTTGATCCACAACACATTTTCCTGAGGCAAATAATAATTCAGGCAACATTCAAATGATTTTGGTGCTCTCATGACTTTTCCTCTTATGCAAGCAGCAGGATGGCATTTGTAGTTCCAGGTGAAGTGCCTCCATCAAACAAGAATTGCGAACCCTCAAGTTATTTGGTTTCTGCTTTCAGTTTTGTGTCATGCTGTCAGGCAGACAATAAAACACATCGAAGTAATGTGTCTGTCTCACATTATTAACATATTTGTCTGTGAAAGCTTTAATGAGACATCATTTGTAATTCTAAGTTGAGTTGAAGTTCTTAATTTGCATCAGGGAGTCTTGGTTTGATTAAATACATTTAGCATTAGGGTTACAGCAAACAGCCTCATTCAAACAATTTTCTCTACAATAGTATTTATTTATAAAGTAATGATAATTCCTAGCATTTTTGCATATTGAGCCTTCAGTTTTACAGTTAAATTATTTATTCACAGCCTGCCTTCAAATATCTCAAGCTGTTCATTTGACTGTCAAGTCAAACCAATATTTAAGCTAATTTTGTTGTGACTTAACTACTCTGTTGTTTCTGTTTGCCTAAATGTTTCCCATTACAAAGATAGGCTGACAAAAGTAAAAAATGACTATATTTAGACTTCATATTTACAGATTCATTTATTTTTCAGTTGCTGGTTCTTGCTGTGTTTCTACTAAAAGTGGAACAACTTAATTTAAAAGTGAATTTAGTCGATTTCATTCAATAAACAACAAATAGAAAAAGTTAACGATTGAATTTTGGTCCTCAGGTTGCCCTGCTGAGGTGGTGGAGTGCAGAAACCCATCTGAAATGTTTCAGGGATGCATGAAGCTCCTGATTCTGGACAACCAACCTGTCGATCTGATTAAAGTGCAGCGAAGACTGCTGGGAAACTACAGCAACCTGCAGATTGACATGTGTGGCATCATTGACAGGTTAGTAAACGTGATGTTTGAATTATTATTTTTTTTAAAGGTTTCATTATTTATGACAGACCATAAACTGATTTTATGTCCCTCATCTCTGAAAACGAGTCCTCTTGTTTCTGTTTACTGTTTTATTCTAAATTAAGATTTCATAGTCAGTTTGTGATTAGAATATTAACACTGGTGTCTGTCCTCGGTTCGATGTTTTCTGTTTCAATCATCTTCAGTCACTTCCATAAAATCAAGAAAACACAACAGAGGCTCTCACAATAAGCTGAAAGTCATTCAGTTCACTTGCCTGAAAAAACGAACAAAAATATATAGTTCTTTGATTTTCCAATAAAGTGTTCTCACTAATAAACTAAAATTCAAGCAAAACTCAGAAAGATTATCATTCTGCCTTTAACACTTGGCTCAATGTCATTTAAACTGAAGGGAAAACTGAAAAACAATGTTTTTTTCTTCTCTGCTTACTAATGGCAACTTGTCTTGTCTTGTCTTGCTGGGATTGATGTTAGAGAAGTTTTAATTAATGGTTAAATTGATTGATACCAGTGGGAACGTTCAGATAATGACAGTCCGAGACTTAAATGATCTCTTTTTTTTATAAAGGCCTGAAAGCAGAATACAAGTTTTCTTGATGCTTGGATGTGACAAATGTAAATGAGTATGTCTTATACTTACTTACTTCAGGTCTTGGGATAAATTAAGAGACAAATTCTCATTTTCTTCTCATAATTTAAACCCACCCTAATCCCTCTATACACTTCATTAAAGTCTTTATATTCTAAACCAACTTTAGAGTGATGAGTTAGCTTTGTTAAATCGCAGAATGAAACAAAAACAGTATAAAAATAAAATCCATCTGTTTCGCACAAGAGCCAGCATTTAGATATTAATAATCCTTTGTGGATTAAAGTTAAGAGGCTGGCAATTTTACTGTTTGCTGACCAAAAGTAAGTATTTAGTGAACAAATTGACATTTTACTTCCTCATTGAAGTGGTAATTAAATAAAACAGTTGATTGGGTTTTCATTTAATTGCTTTGGATAAAAACTGAGAACATGGCACATTTGGTGAGAAGTGAAAACACTGGAATCAAATCAAATGTGCTTCATTTGGAAAATTACAACAATGGTTGAACACTGTTCCAGTATCTAACCTGATAAACGGGGAACAAGTTCCTTTGTGTGACTGAGTTAATGATTTGAAGCTTGATAAATAAAGCTGTCAGAAGGTGGTCTTTTGGATCTTTTTGCTATTATCAGGTATTTGACAACAATATATCCCACAAATAACAAGGAAAACACGTGTACACTGTCTGACATCTGTTGCTCGGTTTGTTACTGTCTGTTGTGCACGGTGTTCAGTGTGGCCGTGAACGTTTCAACACTTTGTGTGAATCTTTGCTTGTGTTGGTGTCCAAAAACTCTGTGACACTACGTCCAGGAGCAGCTGCAGGAGATGCTAACAGCAGACAAATCCTCGCCTCCCTCCTGCCCCACTGCTGCTCTTTAGGAGTTCAGTTAAAGTCTGTGTAGAACGTCTTGGTCTTCTGGTCCAGTTGAAGCGAGCAGGTGCGTTGCTGTTCTGGTTTAGCCGGAGGCAGTGATAGAAGCCAGGGAGATTAAATCCATGTAAGCTGTTATCCGAGCTACATGAAAGCACTGATTTACTGTTCCACCACACCAGAAAGGTTCTTCTCTGTCATGCAAAGTGAGATGTGCTGCAGTTAGCATGCTAGGAACTCACTGTATGTTTTTTTTTATTACAAATCTCAGGAGATGTTGCTAGTTACTATCTTTGATGGCCAACTTCATGTAATCTAGCAGGATGTTGAAACTAAAGCTAAATAATCACATGTACAAACACGTTCATTTTTTTAATTATTATTTTAATTTTTAGTCTTGTGACTTTGACATGCACAACCCCTACATTTTGCAAAATGTAAATAAATAAGTTAAAAAGACTTTTTGATAAACTTACAAACAAAAGCATAAGCACATCATTTCTCACAGTACGAAAAAAATATGGTGGTGTTACCGTAAAAACTTGTGATTTATAAGATGATATGCTTTTGTGTGTGTGTTTAAAGAATAACATTTATTTGACTTGATAAAAATATAGTTTTATTCAAGAAAATGTATTGATTTTGAGTGACAAAGTTAAATATATATATATATATATATATATATTTATTTATTACATTCTGAAAAAATATCAAAAATAAAATGTGTTTTTTAAGCTCCTTTACGTTTTCAAAATTATTTCCATTTCTTCTGATAGTTTTTAACGCTTGTGCAAGGACATTGCACACCCAGTAATTTTAACCCACACAATGAAATAAAAACAAGAATGACAATTAGCATATCACAGAGACTTTGGTTCTGTCCAGTCACAAACAACAATTTATATAAACTAAAAGGTTTTTGTGTGAAATGATTTCATTATTTTTAGAAATGCTGTATTTTGGAACCTGAGGTCACTATTTTTACTTATGTATGTTTAAAATGATAAACGTTCTCCATCAACGGAGAGGTTTAGAAGGTACAATATTTGATTGCTTTTCTTTTATTAAGTCAATCACAGTAATTAAAGTCATCATAATTAAAGGAAGTGCCTAAAAATATAATCATTATTTTGATCAGGAATAAGTTTGAGGAGACACTGGTGAGGAGAGCTGCAGTGCAGAATATTCTCAATATGGTTATTTTTTCTGGTTCTCTTCGTCACAGTCTCCTGACTTTTATTCCCCTGATTCATCATCCAGTGCAGTTAATACTGAGTCATCTCTAGTCATCAATCCTTCTCTTCATCCTTCATGTTCATTAGTTTCACATCTTTTCTTCCAATATTGCTGCTGCTGTCCTCTCCAATATCCAAGTCCTTCCAGACTTTTTAAATTCTTTACCATCCTTTTCTTTTATCTTTTTGGATGAATTTCACGATAAACATTTTGCATGAAGACCAATGTGGCCTTCAGCTTCAGCGTGTTAGAAAATGTTACCCTCTTGCTGTAGTGCATGTGTCAGTGTGGTGAAATTTTACTCCTGGTTGTAAAAAAAAAAAAAGTACAGCACCTTTACATCATTTCAGTTAAGTGTTCTCAACAGGTTCAGGTTTGTTTACTGCTATGATTGCTGATACATCTTTGAACATCTCTTCACAAAAAAATAAACCTCTCAGAAATACTTGTAATTTACTGCTAGTACTATTCTCAGACTGCTACTCCAAAAGCCCGCAGGATCATATTCACATTCAATTTACAGAACAGTGCACTATTATTACCATCAATAGCAACAGGAATCAATCAGTCTGCGCTCCCGGGGAGTTTGTGGGCAGATCCAAAAAGGGAAGGGACACATGAGGGTTTGAAACCTAAAAATGTATTTATAATATGCGTTTCCTCTTTCAAGTCTCTTCATCAGACCAGGGGTTTTGAAGGCCAGTTGATTTATTTTTTCTCATGGATCCTTTTCAGAAACTTTAGTTTTTTTTTTCTTTTGAGAATCTCTTTGCTGTTTGTCTCGCAGGTGTTCTCCCAGTCACTGTGAACACGGAGGTAGATGTACTCAGTCCTGGAGCACCTTCCACTGTAACTGCTCCAACAGCGGCTACCGAGGAGCCACCTGCCACAGCTGTAAGCATGTAGGAAGAAATACAAATCACTGTTTGATACTTTTTTATCAGATGATAACTTACAATTTCATTCTTTTTATTGGAATTCATATAATAAGACAGATGCTGCATGTTCACCATCAGACAATTTTCTGTTGTTTTTCCTTTGTCTTTATTTCAGAACCAAAATTAGCCGTGTGCATTTGGGAATAGACAGGACAGATACTTCATTATGGTCTGCAAATTAGAATGTTTCATTTAGAAGTCTTAAAGAGGTTTTTGTTTGTTTCTGACACCTTCAGATGTCCAATTTTCTTCGAGTTTCTTATTTGAATTTAAATGCAGGATCATTTAAATGCCATGTGAGTTTTATCAACACTATAAAATGTGGCGTTGTTTTGAAGCTCGACTCTAACGAAGGGAAGAGTCATGCTGAAACTCAGAGTTAAAAACAGTACTCGGTGCTTTTATTTTTTATTTACATTTTGTATTTACATTTTGAGTGAAGCAGATTTTGCTTTTAATACCAAATAACTTGGAAAAACAGGCAGTACTTACTGAAAGTGATACATTACCTGCAGACCTGTGCAGACTTGTAAATAAATTTGCCCCAAATTTGATGCTTCTTCCTAACAAAAATAACCTGCCTGATACAACATACTGCAGAGAGAAAGTGTCACTTTATGCACTGGGGACTGTTGGAGAGAGAACAAAGGGATTGCATCCTGCAGCAGATGAAAGCCACAATTTTCTCCCACTTCTCTCTTCAAAGAGAACGCATCAAGCACTTGTTCTGTCCTCGGTTGTTAACGTCTTCCTTTTCTTTTTGCTGTATGTTTTATACAAAAAAAAGTTGTAGGTGCTAAAAATACATATATACTTTTTTCTTCTTTCAAGAACTGGAGCAATTATAACTTTAATTTGATGGCCAGAGTTGGACTCAATCTACTGCTCCGCTGTTACAGTGGTCCGTGTAATGGTTATTATTTCAGACCCCGCAGTGGACATTTTGCTTTTTCCCTCCTCAGCCAAATACGAGCAGTCTTGTGAGATGTACAAATACAAAGGCAACACATCTGGACTCTATTACGTAGACGTGGATGGCAGTGGACCCGTTAAACCCCAGCTCGTTTATTGTAACATGACAGGTAAAAAACACAGAGGCTCGAAAAATGTTTCCTTTCCACAAACTATTTGTCAGTCTGTGTGATTGTTGCGTTCTTTTTTGTCTCCCCTGTATTCTTGCGTTTCTGATCAGAGGACAAGACATGGGTTGTGCTCCAACACAATAACACAGAATTAACAAGAATTCAGGCCTCTTCTGACAGAAATCGATACTTTGCCTATTTTGACTACTCTGCTGAAGAGGAGCAGCTGGCGTCCATCATCAGTCAGTCGGAGCGATGTGAGCAGGAGTTATCCTTTCACTGCAGGAGGTCCCGCCTCTTCAACTCTTTGGGTAGGAGCGAAGAAAAAAGCTTTGACATTTTATTTTTAAAGGTATTGAGACGGTATAGGATGTTGAGAGATTCAAGAGTAATTGTCTTGGTCAGCTTCTTTTCTTTTTTTTTTTTTTTTTGTCCTGAGAAAGTTCAGTGAAAACGTCATTAAATGACTGCAGGCGACTTTTATTTTTGTTTTGCCAAGTAAGCTTCTTTGCATCTGTGGGATCTATAACTGAAACCAGTGCAGATTGGTGGGAATTGCTGATTTAGTCACTTGAGTTACTAATCAAAACGTTAATTAAAATTTTTAAGCTCCAGACTTTTAGCTTCATTTAAAAGTGCAAAAAATCATCAGCTGCATTTGTTTCTTTTTGTTTTTAAAAGATAACCTAAAAGGGGTGTTCTTAAAAAAAGTTAATAAAAAGTGTTGTACCTGATCTGTAGTAAAAATATATGTAAATATATTTCAGTACCTGTAAGGAGGAATAGGTAAGAGTGTAGCCGTTTTGTTTCTGTTGAGTTTAATCAACGAGGCAGTGACGAGATTCGTCTGAGAATCGGAGATGAATGAAAGGATGTCGTAGTTTAATATCCTAAGGATTTGTGGGTTTTTTTATTTTTTATGGAACAACAGGAACAGAAAACGGGGATGATGAAATCCACAATTTTACACACAAATGAATAATGCAATTTAAGTGAAAAGATCCATTTAAATTAGCTGTTTAATGAAATGAAAAGATAGATGAGGAACAGTTGAAGGTTGGACACATTTCACAGACAATATCTGCCTCAGTGTTCAAAGGACTCATTAGCTCTTTTCACACAGCGGTCTTGCCACGTTGGTGCAAAATAAAATAAAATCCTTTCAAAGCTGCCTTTGGTCGTTGTGCCTGAGACCTCATCAGTGAGAGCTCGGTAAATGTAAGAGGAGGTAGTGGAATCAGCTGAGCGCTGACAGCATCTTTGGTCAAAACACTGAGGTCTGACATCCAGGGCAATTTCTCACACACCAATTTGTCTCTGTGCTATCCCTCTATTGGTTGCTAAGAGGTGTATTAGAGGCACATCAGCTTCAACCTACACCCTATTCTGTCTTTGTAGTGACAAATAGGACATTGGTGGACAACACGATGTCCTGAGAACGATGTTGGTGGACATTTGCGTTAGTTTGTTCATCGGTTCTGCTGGACAGCATTTCTCAGCTGTAAAACAACATTTCTGTTTTGTGTTTGTGTTTTAAAGATGGTACTCCGTTTAGCTGGTGGGTGGGTGGTCCAGGCTTGGGGCAGGTACAGAACTACTGGGGAGGAGCTCTACCCGGCAGCCGTCGGTGCGCATGTGGTCTGAAGGACAACTGTTTGGACTCTAGCTTCTACTGCAACTGCGATGCTGACTACGACCGATGGTAATTTACAACCCTCATGTGGAGAAATGTGTGATCTGGGTGTTAGAGAGGATTCGTTATTATTTTTCTGTTTCTTTGTCAGTTATTCACAATAAAAGGAAAATGAAAGTTTAGTTTCAAATGTTTTAAAGTTAAAAAGATATGTTTTTTTTTTCTTTTAGCATTTCTTTGTCTGCACATGTTTTACTTTTAATGAGCAAAAGTCTAATTCACTCAAGTTCACTCAGCTAAAAACATGAATTAATCTCAGTCAGCTTCTTCAATAAAATGATCAATTTAAGCGTTGAACGCTGCAATACTTTATGACTAAATTTGAAGAATTCATCTATAAGATAAATGTGACTGAAAGTAATTCAGTGCCACACTTCTAAGCCCAATAAGAGATTTAAGCCTCTGTTATATTATATTAGTCAAAAGTTTTGAATGAAAATAAACTTACACACATTATCAGAGCTGTTAAAAACAAAACATGACTTTTGAGTTTTAATCTGCTCAAATGTGATCTTTACTTTTCATTCAGAATTGGTTCCAGTGTAAGAAAAAGACAATTTGTTAAACTAGTTTGTCTTTTTTGAGTGCTATTGATTACATCTTGTGATGTGACTATTGATTGTATTAATAATAAGATCATATCAAATGTCAAAGTACCTATGAAGAGAAATCCTCTTTCACTTGTCTGGTTCAGATGGAGTATGGAAGAAGAGTTGTTTTTTGTTTTTAATCTCTGAGGGCCCCACAGTAACATGTCTAAACCCAAATTAACGTTTAGTTAAATCTGCCATCTTAGAAAAATGAGCAGGAAAAGTCAAAGAAATGTGAAGTTTCTCTTTAAAAAAACAAATTTCTTTGAGAAAGAATCTTATGGAGTCATCACCACTGAAAGTTGAAGGAACAGATGGCTCAACAGAGCTGTGATTTTATTTTTTTATCAGCCTGGCTACAGTGCTAAAAAGAAACTTGGCTTTGTTCTTCTTCCCTGCTAAGAACTTCATCACTTCACAATTCTTAAGTATGATGTGAAACACCTACAAACCTTTGTCTCCTTCTCCTTTCCAGTTGTTGTAATGTTTGCTGTAAAGTATAATTAACAGAAATCAGCAGATACACTAAAAACAAGTTTGTGAAAGACAGTGAAGGTAAATATTGAATTTAAATTAGAACAATGTCATGAAAACCTTTCTATTTAAAAAAGAAACTTGCACAATTAGACACTTGGTCATCAACAAAATGTATTTTAACCAGATCTCTATTGCTTCCTATTTTTTTTACTGACTTTATAAATGAAGTTTTAAAAAAAGCTAAAGTTTTTAATTCTAACCACAACCTTTTGTTTAATCATTTCTATTTAGAATTCAGCTCACTTCCTCAGTCCAGATTTGCAGTTAGATTTCTCCAATTGAATTCCAGCTTGTGCACCTGAAAACATTGTTTTTATTTTTATTTTTTCTGTCCTCCTGAATCTGCACATCTTTATATCTACTTTTACAGGCTTATCTCCTGCTGTCAATATCTCATTCTTTTGCTGTCAATATTTCATTAGATTCACCTGTAAAGAATAGTCCCGAATCATAATTAAGTTGTTTTTTTTCCCACAATATTTTGCAATAAAAGACGCAGCAAATATCTGAAAGAGCCAGGTTTATGTGGTGAATGTCCAAATGAATTCCTAAACCCAAGTTTGTTCTGAAAACGACTTCAGAAAGCATTTTTAAAGACTTAAGCTCGTTTTTTTGTTTTGTTTTTTTCTGTCGCCAAGTCTCCTCTTCTTTGACCTTTTTCTTTTTCTCTTCTTTCAACTCTATTCATCATAGGACCGAGGACTCAGGCCTGCTCACCCATAAGGAGAGCCTTCCACTCAGGTCTCTGGTGCTCGGTGACGCCCAGCGTTCTAGATCAGAGGCTGCCTACAAGGTGGGATCGCTGCGTTGTCATGGAGACAGTAAGTCTATTCACCGGTTTTGCACAATTCTGATGTGAAATATTGACAGTGTCGATATTATTGCAAATAATGAAGATGATTTCATGGAGTGCAGATGAAGAAATAGGTTTTATTCAAGCGTAGAATGACCTGAATTAAAGGAATCATCGTCTCCAATCTGTTTTTTGCCATTTGACTTGGCAATGGAAAATTGGACAACAGCAAATTACGTTAGCTAATTAGCCGACTCTCAGCTAAAATATGATCCCCCTTGTGCTTAAATAACAACCACTAATGGAAAATGCTAAATAAATTAATGACATATTTTTCATTTTTTTAATTGCGTATGTTTTCTGCTTTAAGTTTTTATGATTAGATAAGTAAATGCTCAAAGATAAATCAACATAAATGAGAAAGCGTAGCTGGTGTTTTGCCTCTGTTCTCACCTAATTAGCTGAACAGTTGGTTCATTTGTTTACGACATGGTTTTCATTACACAGCCGTCATAATGAGTTTTCTTTAATGAGCTTTGTTCCAGAGTGAGATATGTGGGCTCTGTAATAAATAAATAAAAAATAAAGTTTTACAGCTACTTCTGTTCGAGAGTAAAAACAAAAGATGCTTTTCAGAGTATCTTTCTTTTTGTTCCATTTTTGTTTCTTTTTGCAGAAAACTTCTGGAATGCTGCCTTTTTTGACAAGGAAACGTCCTACCTTCATTTCCCCACCTTTCATGGAGAGCTGAATGCAGACATCTCCTTTCTCTTTAAAACAACATTCTCTTCTGGGGTCTTCCTTGAAAATCTCGGCATCAAGGACTTCATACGAATAGAACTCAGCTGTAAGCGACAACTCAACAACGTTCCGTGTCATTCGTTTAAAAAGCCATTTTTTGACTTTTCCTTAAAATGCTTTAAAGTAGATGTTTCACTTGGATGTTAAAGGCTGACTACAGAACACCAATGTTGAAATTAATAACATTTTAACAGCCTTTCAAACCTTTCATTCTATAGTCTAATTTACAATGGCAATGCCATACAAAATATTTTGATCAAAATTTATAATTTAACAATATTTCTACCAAATGTACTTTTGCAGGGACCCACAAAGTTAAACCTCCTGTCAGATTTTGCTGCCAACACTTTATTTCAGCACCAGGAAAACATCGAATTGTTTTAATTTGACAGTTTGTTGTTCAAACCTTTATGTGAGGTAACACTCCTTCTTTGTTTAGTAGCTGCCGAAGTAGCTGCTAGTCGAGCCTTATGCAAATGTGCTGTTGTCAAGAAGTTACTGTAAAAGATCTGGACATAAAGTTAATTTGGTTTTGACACTATG
>JAVKLF010000083.1:2047312-2059646 GCA_034783495.1 Millerichthys robustus | reverse complement strand
TTCTGTCATAAAGGTACAGACTTCGACACGTTCTGCCAGTAAAAACAGGTTTCACAAACAACCTGAGCATTAACAACACAATTATTATCAATCTATCAACAACCAAGTCGACACAATTCACTGGTTTAAGCACTTTTAATTTAAGATGGGATTCTATCACATCTGTACGTCTTAACAGAAGTTCCCTGCAGACAGACGGACGGGTTCATAATTGACAGATCACAAACTGCAGCTGTAGAAGCCTAGGGGAAACATGGCCTATAATCATCTTGAAATAGAAAGCGAATCTTTTTATGAAAGTCCACATTGGCTTCTTAAGAATTTTTTTTTGTCCCCACAGATGCTTTGGAAATTAAACGCTCCAGCATGTAAGAGATTATTGACTAATTCAGCATGAAATTCAATATTTCTTTGTGTGTTATGAAGGCAGAATAAGGCAGGATGTCTGATTCTCCTGTTAAACATCATTAGTGGGAGAAAAGAATGAAAAAGTGAAATAGTTATAATAGTTTTAATTAAACACCCTGCATAACCTGAAACCAGTAATGTTGAACAAGAACTAGGGCTCATATTTAACGGTTTGAATGAACTAACTGATGTGAACTCGATTTCAAGTTTATATCTGAAGTATCTTTCATCTTTTCTCATTTTATTTTATTACATCAGCTTGTTTTGAGTCTAAAAGTGACTTTTGTTGTCTCACATTGCCTTTTTTTATTTGAACAGTGGCCAATGTTATGACGTATTATTGGATTTTATTTTGACGGCTGCATCTGTACATTTCACTCAGAGGCTCAACAAATAACATTTGCCAGTTTCATAAGACAATAACCGGCAGTAACAATTTGGAAGAATAACACGCAAATCACAATCAATAAGTCAAAGATTCACTGCAACTTTGTGTGATGATGTGAGATTAGTTGGTTTTTTTTCATATGCAAAGGTTTTTGAAGCAAATATAACATAAAGAAAACCAAAATACCAGGATGTGGTCACTGGTCTTTTTAAGGACAACAAAACCGTTGTTACTGCAGAACCGCCCTGTTTCAGTCCACAGTATCTTAATAGCAATAAATAATGGCAACAATAAGAACAAAAAATCAAAATGAAGCTGATAAAATATTTTTTTGTGTTTTTAAAAAGCAGCTTAAAAGGCAAAACCAAGAAATGTATTAGGTAATTAAATCCATTTACATCTGTTTTTGTTCCAACAGTACTGATATAGAGTATTTCAGTGGTTTGTGTAAAGGTGTGTGGAAAACCTCACAAACTGCTGCAGTTATTCAAAGAATACAAACCTCTAGAATTTATATGTAAAAATGACGTGCAAACAATTCAAATTTGGTATTCATGTGATGTATGCTTGCTCACTGAGATGAACGAATGCAAATGCAAGCTTATGTGGACCTCAATCATCACAGTTGGTGATCGCATTTCTTTGCAGGATTTCAAAACGGCTCCATAACTCCCTCCGACTTTTTCCTCCTTTAGAAGTTTCAGCCAGCTTTGAGTCGACAACATCCATCACCTATAACGTCAAGGACCCAAACGAGCTGAGCAGGAACAGCAGCACCGTGCCCTCATCCATCTACTCCGATACCACACTGAGAGGAGAAAACATCTCCTTGAGCTTCAGGACTAGTCAAAGTCCTGCTCTGCTGCTCTATGTCAGCTCTTTCCGCAGAGACTACCTGATCCTGCTCATCAATAAACACGGTAAGGATGTTTGTTTAGAAAGACTTTTTTTTTCTGCACACAGATAAAGCTCTGTCAGCATCAGAATTTTAATCTGTTTTACTGAAAACAATGTTTTTGTTTGCGTTCTATTTTTCTAATGCATTTTCAATATCTCAGCGTTGTTGTTTTATGTTTAAAAAGATGATTTGTTTATGTTTTATGATTCACAAAGACGAGCTGGAAGTGCGGTACAAGTTGCACAGCAGTAGAGACGTCGAGGTGTTGAGCAGCAGAGGCATAAACGTAGCTGATGGGCGTCTCCATGCAGTGACTGTCAGGCGACACGCAGACGCCGTGTCTGTGCAGGTAAACACACACGCTCACACACACAGATGTATCTCACTCTGTCACGCTTGTCTAAACGGTTTTTCTAAGCTAAACTGTGCATCACAACCTGGATCCACACCAAAAGAAAAAACTGCATTTACATTTAAAATGTCCTGTTTCCAAAGCTCTGAGAGTTCAAACTAAGATGGTCTGATACCAGAGCACAAAACCGAGTCAATGAGTTGAAAACTGTCCAGCTGAAGGAACATTTTCACTTCTTCATGTGAACTGCTCATGTAAAACATCCATGACAAGCATGTACTTAAACCCCACAATACATGTGGTTCAAATTATGCTTGACAAGACTTTAGAAGTGGGACAGCGGTGAATACAAGTTTAATAAAGCAGGAGATTTGAAGAGGAGTCATTATCCCTCTTGAGTGTGCCTTTCACCCAGCAGACATTGTTTTGATGTGCTCATATTAGGAATAGATCAGACAAATAAATGGCATAGACATTCTGTTTGCACTGTTTAATAAAACCTCAGAATATTGCTTTTTTTCTGCAAATTTAACAGAAACTGTAAAGACTTGCAAGTTTATCTATTTCCACTATTTCTACATTATCAAGATGAACTCAGTCCAGGATGGGGAGCCAAGTGTAAATAAAATTAAACTACATTTATTATTAAACAAACGTAATGCAAAAACAGTGAGCTATATAGTTGATGGAAAATTCTAACTAAGATTTTACATTCTGAACGTGAGCTAAATAATGAAAATGTGTTGAGGGACATTTTTTGAACCTTTTTATTTTACACATGGTGTTCCATCCTTCAGTAGACTTCATGTTCAGTTGCATCTTTATCTTTTTCTGTTTCATTAAAATAATTCTGGTTTGGGGTGTCTTTTGTTTGACACAAATTACCTTTCAGATCGACCAAAATACCCGAGAGGACTTTAACTTGACAGCTGATGTGGAATTCAGCGGCATCAAATCAGTAATTCTTGGCAGGGTGCCAGGTAGGTGAGAGACGCTTTTGAACGGATTTTAACAATGTGTGACAAAACGCCGTTCTGGGGGCTTTTCTGTTCTTTATGGCAGATGGATCAGATAAAAAAAACCTGCCACCTGGGCAACAGATGTGATGCTTATTAAAACAAGCTGACATGCATATTCAAAAAAACTCTCATGATTGTGCATTTCCTTTAAAAATGTTGACCTAAAAAGAAGTTACTCACTTTAGTTGCTGTTCTGTGATTTAAGATGTATTTTAAAGTAAAAAGTGAAAACTACAGCGTATACTGGTGTACATTTCTGTTTTTCTTTAACTAGTGAAGTTCAGATAATACAGCTTATGTATTCTGCAGCTTGTCGAAGCAGTAAGTGATTCCGCCTTTATCTGTCTGAGTGGAGCCTCAGACAGCTGTAATGATAATAAATTCGGAAAGGCCCTGTACTTTCTATGCTAATAAGGAGAAACTGAGAAGAAGAAATTACAGAGAAGATTGGAGTCGACACCATGAAGTTCAGCGTTACAACTAATGTTCAGCTGCTGTGTTTGGGGTCAAAGTAAACCAGGGAGTCAAAAGGTGCAGTTCAGTTTCCTTTTACATGAGAAAATCCACTTTTAGCATCGTCATTGCTCGAGCCTAATTGATAAGTTTGCTGTCATTAGTCTTGAGGAGGAAAAACTTTGCAACAAATTTGACAAGTTTTCACTGCTGTAGCTAATCTTTAAATAGTATCATCTGAAGGCAACATAAACATGCATGTTTTTGGATTGTGTGAGGAAACTTCATCACCCCAACGTTAATTTTCAACCACAAGACAGTAATGACTCAAGCCACTGTATGATTAGTATATGAATAACTATTCTACATTCTTGTTTCTACTTCATCTCTTTGTATTCCTTTGTTTTTCCCCTTTCTTGTATTGCTGAGTCAGGTTTTGTCAGGATTTCAGCTACAGTAGTTGCTGCCCCCACTGAGCCAGAGGACTAAGTCATATCAGCATCATAAAGGCAGCGTAAAAGCTGATGAACTGTCATCTTCCTGCATGCCCCATCATCCATCAACTCAACAAACGAACCAAGAAAAATGTGCAGCCTCAGATTCTTACAGACAAGACAGGGAGACAATGATCGAGGTGGTTCTGATACTGGACAACATGTTTCAGATTATGTATGCAAAGGCCAACGGTACAAGAAAAACACAAATTCTACTATTTGATTGTTGACTCTTAATTTTAGATTCAGGACTATATTTTTGCATTTGTTTGTCAGTCAGACAATTACTTAACATGATGTAACTTCTAAGGTTTGTGTTTAAATTAGATTTTTTTTAAAAAACATCAACAGAATTCATTAAAATATCATGTATGCATCAGTTTTTGTGTAACGCCCAAGTGATGGGTTTTAATTATAAAGAGAAAACATGAAGAATAGACAATGTTCAACTTTATGAATGATGTAGAAATAAATATGACCTAATAATGCACAGCCAGAGAAGTTCCCACTGCTGGAGTTGCAATGTGCCATAAAATCTATGAATCAAAGTGAATTTATTTGTCCACTGCTCAGCAGATCAGAAGCTAACTCAACACCTGATCAAGTATCCTGCTGATTGTCTGCTCCAGCCAGGCTAAAGTCCACTGTCATATTTATGCTTTTATTTTGTTTGTTTTTTTTACTTCTTGGTAATAAATTAGATTTCTGAATACAGTGTGTGCTGTATAAGCAAATAGCTCAGCAGGAATAAATGTTGCTTTTATACACACACATATATATATATATATGTAGCCAACAATAATTTTATTTTATTTTTTAATGACATGATGACATTGCATCAAGTTTCTCGCTTGTTGTCTATTGTTTTTGTTTTGTTCAGAGTCTGAAGGATTGGATGCAGGACTCTCTGGGCTGGGATCTCTTGGGTTCACTGGATGCCTGTCAGCTGTTCGATTTAACTCCATCTGTCCTCTGAAAGCTGCTCTGCTCCATCCTGACAGCCATGTTCTTGTCACTAGTCCACTGATTCAATCAAGCTGTGCTTCCTCCTCTCAAGATGATCCCTACGCCGCAGAAACAACACACTCCATGTCAGGTAAAAAAAAGAAAAATGCATACCGAGTCCTCAAACCCCATCACATCCCTCAGATCATTGGGTAAGCATCAAGCCTACTCCCAGTGTGGGATTTTATCTGATGTCATTTTAATATATATTTATAAGTAATCATTAGACTTTGTTATCAGCTCATTAGGCAGCCTCCTCAGTTGGCAGAGAGTGTGATGGCACAGCAACCGATGAGCTAATCAAACAACTCTGGGGAAGTCCTTTAAGGCCATTCTGAGGCTTTTTAAATGCCCTGTTTGCACTAACTAACAGTTCTCTCTACTTTCTGTCCTTAAACTGCATGACCTCACATTTCTATTTTTATTTTATTTTCCTGGTGACATTTTCTCTTCTTTTATTTTGTGATTTCTGTTTTTATTATTCGCTAACACTCCTTGTCCGTCTTTTTGTTCTTAATCTGTTTCCAGACCAGCCTCGGTCAGTGGATCCAGGTCAGCCTTTAGTCAACGTCATCAGGAGTGACTCGGCTCTTGTTGGAGGTAAGGTTATCCAGCTTTGCAGGAATGAGAACAATTCTAACAAACCAGCAAACGCAGCTGATTATCTGTTATCCTGTTTCCCTCGTCAGTGTTTGTGACTTGATACTTTGCTGTTTTTATCACTCACCTGTTCTGAAAAGTCTTTGTCATGCATGAGCTTATGTGCAAAAGTCGATTAAAAACAAATGACATGTCAGAGGAGTCAACATTATCTGCCGAGGGAAATCAAAATTCTCTAATCTCACACCCAATTATGGCCCCAATAATGTGATGCAAGGAGATTTGCTTGCTGCAGCGAGCAGCTTTTGGCACAGAGCAAATAAACCCAATTGTTCTTTTAGCAATCTTTGACTACAGAATAATCCTGAAAGGGAAAAAAAAGTAGGATTTCTTGAATAAAAGCAAACTGCCTTGCTAACCAAAGATTTGTTGGCGTTTATGCGATAGGGATGATAACTCTTTTGGACAAACAGTTTTGCGTTTTGTGCTTCTCAGGTGTGATTGCAGTGGTGATTTTTGTCACCATGTCTGCTTTAGCAATCGTGGCAAGATTCATCTGCACCAGGAAGGAGACGTTTCAGAACCATGAAGTAAAAGCTGCGCAGCCGGAGGACAGCTGTGAGTTCCCATTCAGCAGCCAGGCTGACTCTCTCGGGGTTCCCAGTGGAAACCAAAAGGAGTTTTTTATTTAGCAATGGCCCTGTATGAACTGAAAAGACAGAATAAGATAAATTACCAAACAGTGCTTTACCTATTCCCCCTTTTCTGTCAGTTATTTGTTGGTAAATACTACAGACTTGAGACGAGCTGGACTACCGGATAAGTTGGACTTTCAAAGGATAGTGGTGCTGTCACTTTACGGATTCAAATATTTAAACGTGTACAGTTCGTAGTGCTTTGTGTGCTTACAACTTATTTCCCTGTATTCGAAAATGTCACAAAAGAGAAATATTTGTGAATAGATGTGGCGTTTCTGTTAAAATATTTAAGCTTGATTTTAAAAGAACTTTTTTATGAAAAACCTTTAAAAAAAATGTCATATTTGAGAAGCCAGAGCCATAAAAACACAGAGAGACAGACTTACCTGGAGTATTAATATGCAAGATTTACATGGACCATCCCAGCTAAAGTACCATCCCAGATTTAAATCATTCTGTTCTAAGTGGAAACATCCCCAAACATGCTGTATATATCAATACAAATTAAAGTTGCTCTAAAGCTTTATGTTTACACTTTGTCATGGAGTTTCTGGTACATTTTTGCTGGTCTTTTTTCTTTTTACTAAAAGAACCTTAAACAATGAGACCAAGACTTTTGTTGTTGATGTTTTTAAGTCTTGGCTTTTATTGCACCACCTGCAGTGAGCAGCCGACACCAGAACTCTCATGGAAACAGCTTTAAGCAGCTCGGCCCATAACACACGAGTGTTCTGTGACCTCTTTTACTCTGTGGGCATGCCATGGGTTTCTATTTTTAAAATTTTGAAATACTAATCTGTTTTTGAAGACTCATGAAGACGGACTCTTTTAAGCCCTTCTAAAAAAAATTTGTTGATGTCCTTCCCTTGTTTATCAAGTGGTTAAATGCTCATTTTTATTTATTTATTTGTACATTTGCAGTGCTTTTGCATCAGTTATACAGATTACATTCCTTTAACACAGTTCATTTCACCACACTTGTTTTGCACATTGACGTACATGTTTTGTTGTCCATTTAAAACCTGGAAAACCAATGTTGTAAATACCAAATTAATGCCAGAGCAATGCAGTGTAAAAACCCTCCCCATTTCTTTGAACTGTTTTAAAGTTTGTACAGATTGTGTTTTGTTTTAGAGGGTGAAACTGTGATAATCTGTTATTTTTCCTGATCAGAGCATTGATTAACTTGGCTTGTATTTCGAGAATCCCTTTTGATTCAATGAACGGGGAGTTCACTCTCTGCTTCAGAATCTATATGAATAGAATATTAATAATCAATGAAAAAACACTCATCTTTCTGGATATGACTTCTATGTCAACTGCCTTCTTCAACGTTCTTACTCAAGTAAAACATCTTTTATTGTTTTCCATTTCCAATAGAGGTTTCTAAACTGATCAGCCATCTTAGTCACATTAGATTTAATAAATGTAAGAATGCATCCATACCTGACACAAATAAATACTGTATTAAGTGTAAAAAAGAATTTATATGTAAGACAACATAAAATAGGTCATCTTATTTCCTGGGAGCTACATTCCTGATGGGTTTAAATACACTCGGGTGTTCGTCTTAGACTCTAAAGGATCAGGAATGAGCAGCTTGTAGAAATATAACAAACTCGTACCACTGTCCCTGCTGTGTATCCTGTCAGATGTTGTTGCTTGTGTCTCTTGTGCTTAGTATGCACAGGAGCAGCTCTCCCTCTGGACCTCATCAGATGCAGCAGAATGCAGTGATCAGAGGATCTCTAGGTATTTTATTTACCCAGTGGGAGCAATTCAACTACCTCATCAGTAGCTCTCTGGGATGTAAACAGAAAATGAAACACGAAAAGGAAGAAAATGATTCCATTGTGGCAAAGTCATTACATATAGGCCTACAAGAAGCTGAATTCTACTTTTGTTTACTTGTCTTTTATTGGGTAAGCAGGTGCAGTGCATACAAATCTAGAACAGTAATGTCAGTTGTTAGAATCAGTGGCAAGATCAGTTGTTCACATATAGAAAAAAAATGTGAACAATTTATTACTACATTGACAATTTTATTTTTGTTTGACTCAATGAAAACTATTTCAGACCGCAATAATTATAAACACGAACATGAAGAGTAGAGCGAGAAAAGATAACAGCAGAGTGAGGAATTTTGGTCAGTTTGTCCTCCATCAGTCTAAATCTAGCAGAAATAACTCCCGAAACCCAATCCAACCGTAACTATGGGATTTCTCTAAACAGTACATTGGAAAAAGAGAATGTCCAAAAGGTTTTGTTTCAGAACGTGCTATTTATGATGCATGTTAATTTATTTTGTCACTCCTAGCTTTCTCAACATTTACTAGAAACAACTTCTTATCACTGTCACTAGATCTTCATATAATTCCACATCACCAAAAATATCAGCCAGTTTTTATGCCCATCTGTAATGCATCATAAAGGCAAATGCACTCCAGAGTTCACTAAAATGATAGTTGCATTCAAAGCCAGAATCAGTCAAGTTTGTTGTCAAGCGCTTCGAATAAATGTGCTAAATGTGCTTTAATCTGTCTGAAGAGAGTTGATTAATGCTCGTTCATGCAAATGAAAAAGCAACAATAAGTGGTAAAAGAAGAGGCGGGTGAAGAGTGCTGTGGTTTCCCGCTGCACTGTGGAGGAGGATTAGATAATTATCAAAAGCTTTCTCCTGATTAGTGATCTGATGAGACTGTAGCACCGCAGGCAGACTCCACACCACCATGAGCCTGATTATAAATGGCATCAACTACTCCTGTTGTCACTTTCTATCAATCATTATTGTAATAGAAAATTGAACTGGAATAGGTTTGTAGCTTTTGGGGCAGCAGAACATGATTGCAGTTTGACAATTGGTCCTAAAATAAGAGCTTTTGTGCATTTTGTAGCATTTCATCCATACTGTACTTGTTTTTTTTCTTGCTTGCATGTAAATTAGTTTGTGTTGAGATGCTTTGGTAAATGGAACAAAAATGTGTAATTTAAAAGAGGTGAAACTTGATCCATCTGCTTAATTTATGTTTATATAAACTAATCAGATCCAAGAATGTTCAGCCATCTTTTGTTACAAAAAAATATGTCCAGAAAAGAGCACAGCACAGCATTCTTCAGCCTCTTTTAGTCATCCCTTCTTTAATGGAAAATGCTTGTTTTGATAGTGGTGGCCAGCACATTTATATTAATAACTTCAGAAACTGCCATCATTGATGACAGCTCATCTAAAATATCTGAGCACAGGACATTGCTTTAAACTTTTGCACTTTGGCCATAATAATTTGCATGCCCTGAAGCCTGGGGAGATTAATTTTCTTCTGATAATAATCAAGCAAGCATCCAGCTGCCTGGCAATGTACATAACCCACACCTTGTTTATTCATGACAGGGGGTGTGATATTCTGTAATTTTCTTGTCAACAAAATGCCTTTCTGCTCTGCTGATTACATCTTCAGCAGTATTGTGCAGACAAAACCGCATAAAAATGATCTGAAGGATACACGGGCTTGTGTTTTATTAACATTCAGAAAGCAAACAGATGGGGGTTTGTCTCTCGGACCACACACGTCGGTACACGGCACATCTCCTGGGACATCAGCAGGATTTTAATCTCACCTTTGTGACCCCCAAGTGTCCTGAATGATGATGGACACTAGATGCAGAACAGCAACAAAAACCGACAATGACCTCCTGAGAGAAGTTAATTACCTGGTAAACAAGAGCTTATTATGAATGGTTCACTTTTAAAACATCAGAGACATGTGTAAATTAGATGTCAAACGTTTGTAATGAAGATTGTATGTAAGATGGAGTTTTTTGGTTCAGTCTGATACAATGTTATCAGTCAAGACGAGAGTGTTATAATTACCTACTTACTCAATGCCTTGTCTGTTTTCTTTAATAAATATTTAATAATGTATTTTTTAAATACTTCTTCTGATGCAGATCCATTCTGGTCATTAAGCCAATACAAAGGAAAAAACATACTGTCTTTATAATTAAACCCAATTTTTGACACAACCAATGTATTGTCTCCCAATAATGAACAGCATCAATAAATTTTGTCCCCGTTCAGCCCAGCGTTCATCCTTCAGTGATCCTGCAGGAGTGCAGCCATAGATCACTGCTTCACTGATTACATCTTCAGCAGCGTTATGCAAAAGAAGCACCATAAATAAAAGCGATTCGGCGGACACAAATCCCTAAACGTCTCATGTTTTATTGATGCTCAGCATGCAGATGATGTTCACCCCTCAGACCGCTCACCATCGCAGCTCATCTCTCAGGATGTCAGCAGGACCTCCGTCTCACCTATTCAACCTGCACCGGCTCCGACAGACGAAGGAAGTTGGATGGGACGTAGCAGCATGCACAGAATGTGTGAACAGGGCCAAGTTGTTTCCCAACGTTTTGCTAAAACAACTCAGAAAAATAAGAAAATGGTAAAAAAAACAAACAAAGGTTTGTGTTCATGCAGATAAGCTCCAACTTTTTTGTTGCTGCGCAGCATCATCAATTAATTTATTTAAAGCAGACTTGTGTTTTCCATGTTTATTTTGCGTAGAGTCCAAAACTTAATGTGCAACCCAGAGCAATGATGTTTGATGCAGTTTGTGTGTTTCAGTTTAACAATATCAGCTTTTGATGTTAACAGAAAAATGGACCTCATAAATAATACTAATTAAATGATTTGTCGTGGAGTTGGGGTTTCAGTTGATATTTTAGTCATGTGACCAAATGCAGCAGGTAGTGTTGCGCACATTATGTCCTCAGTTCTGTAAAACAAGGTTTGTTGCAACATAATCATGAGTATGTGAATTAGCTTTGGCATTGTTTGCCTGCATAGCCCAGTAGTTCCCAAGGTTAGCTCAGGAGGAAAGCGGTGATGACTGGTATGTACTTTTCATTTTTAACTAAACTCACAATCATTCAGCCTCATTTCATCCTAAAATTCTCATCAATCTTTCTTACTGTGGCTCATAATTGGTCATTAAACTTCTTTGCGCCTGAAAAGATATTTGGAATGTCGTTGGCAATGTCTTCACAGCAACTTTGGGTGTTAAATATTTTTGTTTTTTAGGCATGCTTCTGTTGAATGCACATCCAAATTAAAACATTTTGTTTCGTTCTCCTTCAACATTCTCAGTGGTTCAGCGACCTCACTGCAGCTTGGATTTGTTGCTGCTTCAGCTGCCGTCCTTGTCAACAGACCTGAGCTGATTCAGTGTTTTTCTTCAGACTTTAGCAGCTCTGTAGTTTGATCAGTTTAATATTAAAGTATTATTAACTCACCTGCTTTATCATGATGCTAAATCTTGTTTTAGCTGTTGCTGAACAACAATAACCTGTGGAAACCTGTCATGCAGAATCATTCTTGTACCTTAAATTTCTCTAAGACATTTTTTTTAAATGTTGGCTCGTGGAACACAAGATCAGGAACATAGACGGGTTTGGTTGTCCATACTTAAAGGCAGAGTACAGGATGAAAATATGAGTTATGCTTACAAAAATCAAATACCTTTAAGATGGTGCACATTTCCTAAAAGTCTCTCATGAAAGGCAGACCTGCACACTGATTTCTGCACATGAAATAAGTAGCTACACACTTAATTGGGTGCAAATAAACGGCGAGCCTTTAGAAAAATAAATTAATGTAAAATCAACAAATAACATTGTCAGTAAATGTATCAGGGAACTCAAAATATATAGAAAATTTTCATTGTACCAGAGCCATCTATGCTAGAAGAAAAAAAGGCTTTAGAAAAATCATTTGTATTCGGAGCAAGAAACAGTTACTGGGTCGTAGGAGAGAATATTAAATTGTGTGATAATACACAACTGGGTGCAGTGGAGGGTGATGTAAAAAAGATTTGCCGTTGGAATATTTAGTGAGACGTTTTCTATTAAAACCCTGTATGCTAAGAATATTAAAATGATTAGAAATACTATACTGACAGTATTCATAAAAATGTTACACATGGAGTAGAAATGTGATTACTGAGCAAACAACTTAGAGTTT
>JAVKLF010000083.1:1934916-1958015 GCA_034783495.1 Millerichthys robustus | reverse complement strand
ACTAATACAAGAACCCTCTTTTTCCTCGTAAACACTTTATGAGAAGGTGTAGTTATTAACAAGTATTTTAATACTAGGAACCACTACATTAATGGCGCCCAAACGTGCTTTAAAGTAATTAATATCTGACTCTGTGCGGAATTCAGTTTTCTCATGCATGACTGCTGGCTGTGTTGGGATTAATGCTGTTTTTCTAACGTGATTTTTGGCTGAAAGTGTGTTTTCAATCTTAAGGAACTGCAGACCTTATGTTTTGTTACACGTTAAGGCTTAAAATCATTGTTCTATAAGCTGTCATTATCAAATCGTTATTTAAATGTTTTATCCAGGTTTAGCCTTATCGTGTTTTTGATTCTTACCTGCTTTAAGTTGTTCAACATCACTCTGAGACACATTGCACACACTGTTGACAGCAATCACACTGATGTTGTAGGTGAAGCCACACTTGAGGCCTGGCAGGACACAGGTCTGGGAGACTGTCTCACAACTAGTTTCATCCTCTTCTACACCAAAGCCCTGGACGATATAGTATTCAGCCCCACCGCTGGGCTGCCATGCCACCTGTACTGCGTTTTTGTGACAGTCCAGCCCAAACACAACGCCTTTAGGAGGGCAAGGCACTGGAGGAAGTAAAAAAATGTGAAAAGTAATGCAACAGGTTTGTAAATTGACCAAGTATGTTATTAACTAGGTAACATCTCATAACATTTTTAGAGGTTAGGCAGAGTAACTGATACTGATATTGTGAAGGTGAAACAAAGATAATACCAGGCTCATTCATAAGATATAATGAGTTAGAGTGGTACATTTTAGCACATTGTTGTCATAAAAATAAAATTTGTTTGCTTTTGAGTAGTTACCTGATTCCACTTGCAGCTTGGCGCTAGGTGGACTGCTGCACTGACCATCTGAGGCCACAGTGCTCACATTATAGATCTGGCCGCACTGCAGATTCTGCAACTCGCAATTGGTGCCATTGGAGGTGCAGGATGAAACGTTACCACTGGAGGACTTTGCTGTTGCGGTGTAATTTAAGGCCCCCTCAGCATACATCCAGTCCAAAAGGGCCGTGTTGGTGGCACAATCCAAAACCACAGAACCAATGTTGGGTGTGCAGGGAACTGAGAGATGTCATTAGAGGATTACTTGTTGAACCAATGCTTAAACAACAAGAAGTCAGTGACACAAACACACACACACACACACACACACGTTTTACCTGATTTGAACTCAACTGCTGGGCTTGGCAAACTTGAGCAGATATTATCCTCTGCTGCCACCTGCACATAATATTCTTGTCCACAGTTCAGGTTGGTCAAAATACACTTTGTGTTTTCAGTCTCACAGGTGGACTGAGCTCCTTGGACACTTAATGCAGACACTTTGTAAGACAGAGCCCCTCTGCTGGCGCTCCAGGACACAACTGCCTGATTGTTGGTGCAGTTCATGATTGCTTTCACGTCAGTAGGAATACAAGGAGCTAGATTTTTTTCAAAGTGGGAAGTTGCAGACAGTGTAGTTGTTAAAATGTGAATTTTCAACAAGTTATTTTCTCAAAGCAAAAGTAAAGTAGGTAGACATTACGTTGAAAGCAACACAAAGACATTAGTTGAACCAAACTTGCAGACAAATTGATATCTATATCAGAGTAAATATTTTTGATCTTGTCATATTGTCAACGTGTCATTTCTTTGTATGAGATTTTGAAATCCACTACCTCACCTGACTGCAGTATGCCAACCTTACTGAGGTCTGAGTCACAGATTTTGTTTGAGGCGATGACAGTCACTGTGTGGTTCTGTCCACAGGGGACATTGGGCATGGCACACTGCTGACTGACAGATGTGCAGTTGTGTGATTGACCATCTTTTGTCATTACTGTGGCGGTGTAGAAGATGGCCCCAGCCGAGCCGGTCCATGACACTCTAGCAATATTGGGGATGCAGTTTGTGGTGCTGGAGACATTAGTGGGCCTACAAGGCACTGAGAAAAGTAAAGAGAAAGATGTTAATAAAACACTAACAACTAATGAAGAAAATTGCATTCAAATTGTGTATAAAGAATTTAAAACTTGGAACAGTGAACTCTGGGAAAATGTGTTTGGGAAAATACATTTGAAATGTACCTGACAAAAGGGTTGAAGCTTGACTGGGTCGACTTGTACATACTGAGTCTACAGCCTGAACAGACATGAAGTACTCCTGTCCACACTGGAACTCAGAAATGTAAGTCCATGTATCGTTGGTGCTGAGCTGGACTTTGTGGCCACCGTTGGTTTCTGCAGTCACAATGTAAAACGTAGCAGTTTGACTTGCGTTCCAGCTCAGTGAGGCCACCTTTAAAATAGCGATAAAAATGCCATTCAGTTAATTAAGTTGTCTGTTTTACAAAGCACTTTAAAAACATTTGATAAATATTTTTAAGGAACAAAACAAAAGGTCACCTTTGTAGTGCAATTGAAAGATGATTTCAGTTGTTGTGGTATACAAGGTGCTAAAATGAGAAGGCAGACGTTAAACATTTATACCAATAAATTTGGTCATTATTTCGTAATTTAATCTGGGTAAAAAAAATGTACAAGAGTTGTTCGGTGTTAGCAGTTTTTCATTTCAATATAGGTGAACATATGTCTTCTATAAGCCCTCTAAAACACTTTAATCAATACAGTTTAAAAGTTGGTTTACCCATCCGAATTGTTGTGCTGTTGCTCGGCATACTGGTGCATGAGTATTCATATGCAATGACGCTAACGGTGTACACTGCACCGCAGTGTAGGTCGTTCCAGGTGCAGGTTGTAGTGTTTGTTATGCACCCATGGGTCTGGCCATCCTCTCCAACTGCGATGGCCATATACCTCTCTGCCTCGGCGCTCATGGCCCAGCTGACTGAGCCCAGACTGTTTTCGCAGTGTGTGAAGCTATCCACATGCATTGGAATACACGGACCTGAGGAGATTGGATATTGTTGAATCACCATTATGTATAAAATGATGAATGGAAAAAGCATAAATGAAACATGTACCTGTCTTGTATTGTTTAAGTGAGCTCGCAGTGCTGTCACATTGATCATCTTTAGCTTGTACAGTTAAATTGAACAGTTGTCCACATGGCAGATCGGTTGTTATTGTTGTATCGTTGGTTTGGAAAGAAGCACTGTATCCCAGGTGTCCAGTGACAGTCACCTCATAAAGTGATGCCCCTTTAGCCTTAGACCAGTTCAAGATAATGGTATCATTGTTGCACGATCCACTGGCCATCAGACCAGTTGGTTGGCATGGTTCTGAAAAATAAATAACCACAATTTTTGTTGTTGTTGATTTGGTTTTCAGCTTTTCTCAGTTTTAGTTTAATATTTCATTTTGTTGGTGCTGTTGCACAATTTTTATTTGATTACAGACAAAATATGAGGTAGATAAAACAATTTTTAAAACGTTTTTTCAACAATGTTGTATGTTTCAATAAAAACAAAAAATAGAACTTGAACTATAAAACAAAATAGTACGCCAACATTAAAATGCTACCTGTCTGAATTTCCACAGTGTTGCTGATTTCGCTGTAACACGTGTCACTGTATGCCGTTACAGAGAACTTGTACGTTTCCCCACATTGCAAGTGAGAGAAAACGCAGGTGACGTTGGTGGAGTTGCACTGCAGAGACACTCCCAAACTGGAGGTGGCAGTGGCCACGTAGAGTTCCACACCACTTTCTTTTTCCCAATACAAGTTAGCAGTTCTTGTCCCACACTGTAGGTCCACTTCAACATCCAACAGCTGACAGGGGCCTGGCCAACAAGTTCAGGCATTAAACACTAGTAACATGAGGGATTTCTGGTTGTGAAAGTAGAGGTGTTAGGTGTCCATCTAACAGCTCAGATTAAATCTTTCTGGACTTACGTGAGTTGAAGGTAACATTAGTTTGTGTCTCAATCTGACAGTGGTCTTTGATGCTTGTCAGGATGATGCTGTACGTCTGACCACACTGCAGCTTTGTCAAGTCACACTGGTTTCCATCAGTTTCACAGGAAGACCGGAAGCCGTCTGCTGACTCAGCAGTCACCTTGTAGGAGTTGGCTCCAAGGGCTGAGGTCCAGGAGACTTTAGCTGAGTTGTTGTGGCAGTTCAGGTCAACTACCACATCCTTGGCTACACAGGGAGCTTAAGACAGAGAAGGAGATATTACACAGCTGATATAATCTCCAAACAATATAGTTTCAAATCTAAATTTTCCTTCAAATTTTGGCTTCAATGTATTCCACAGTACCTGCAGCCAGCAGAACAGTTGAGGAAGGCTTGCTGTTCATTGTTTCCCCCATAGCAATGACAGTGGTGTTGTAGGTGACCCCACAGTGGAGGCCTTTTACGCTGCAGAAGGTATCGTTACTGGAGCAGGTCAGTGAGTGGCCATCGGTTCCTATCAGTTGAACCTTATAGACGTCAGCGCCCCAGCTGGGCTCCCATGATATGGTTCCCTGACCCGCCTGACAGTTCACATATGTCTGCACATTGTTGGGTGGACACGGTTCTGATTGCAGAAACAAATGAAAAGAAATGAACTTGCTTTGCAATAAAAGCAATAAAAATTCATATTCATATGGCCATCATCTTTATTAGGGTATTTTTTTCCTCACCTGTCATAATTATTTCAGCTTCAGTAGAGACCGATGCGTCTTTGCACACCTGGTTGTGTGCTGTGACTGTGATGTTGTACATCTGTCCACAGTTCAAGTTGTGTAAAGTACAGGAGATATCACTGGTGTTGCAGGAGACCGTGAGGCCCTGGTCTGTTTGTCCTTTAACAGTGTAGTAGTCAGCACCAGTGGTCAAGTCCCACTCCACCTGGCCGACTGTCATGAAGTAGTGTGTAGTAATGTCTTTTGGGATGCAAGGCTCTATAAAAGAGGATGGAGAAACGTGTAAATAGAAAACTGAAAAATACATAAAATATTAACCTGGCCTATTAAAATCAGATTTTAATCAGTCTTTTTTGTTTTGGTTCAAATATTAGGACTTTCACTTTAAGTAGTATTTGGTAATGTTTGTTAAAAACACAATCAGCTCTGACAGCCCGCGCTGCTCACCTGTGATCAGTGGTCCGATCATATTAGCGACGCTGCTGCAGGTCTCTCCCATAGATTTCACAGACACAGAGTAGCTCTGACCACAGAGCAGCCCTTCTAGATCACAGGAGGTTGTGTTGGTCTCACAGGAGACATTCTGACCTGATGCTGTGGTGGCCAAAACCCTGTACATCGAACCTCCATCGCTTGGGTACCAGGACACCTGAGCTGCCTTGTTGTAGCAGTTTATATTTGCTTTAATTAGTCTTGCTTTACATGGGACTGAGAGATAGACAGAAAATACAAATAACCCATTTTATGGCATGACATTAGATATTGATATGTTTATTTTAAAAATATCTTTTATTTCTTGACCATTGCACTGATTTATTTTCATATCCACAGTGTTTCTAGCCTGCATCATTGAAACCCTTTGTCTCATACCTGAAGGTGCGTCGAGCAGAGGTGTGGGCGGGCTTTGACAGTACCCATCAGAGGAGACGACAGAAACGCGGTAGACCTGACCGCAGCCGAGTCCTGTCACATTGCACGAGCCCTCGGTTGTACCCTGACAGGTGGTTGTCTGGCCACTGCTGTCCCAAAACGTGGCAATGTAGGAATCAGCTCCAGCACTCTCAGACCAGGAAACAATCAGAGAATTGGCCTTACAGTTCATATTGGAGGAGGAATTACTAGGAGTGCATGGTACTGTTCAGAAAAGACAGAGAGAGAGACTTTAAAACAGGTATCATACTGTATGTTTAATTTCTTGAATCTGAAAGATTATAATTTGCTTCTAATGTTTCAGACATACGTTTGAGAAACCCTTGGGAATTGTGACTCTTGTGATTTCTTCACTCAGTTGACAGAGACATACCTGTCTTGATTTTTATGCTGTTGCTTGGTTTGCTTTTGCACCGCATGTCCTCTGCAGTCAAAGTGGCTGTGTAGTACTGTCCGCACTGCAGATTGGACAGTTCGCACGTGTTGTCAGGAGAACTGCACTGGTCCACCAGGCCGTTGGGACCCACTGCTGTCACACTGTAAAGTTGTCCTCCCTTGCTCTTGTCCCAAGACATGGAAGCCACATTGTTACTGCAGCTCATGTTGGCTTTGAGATTACCAGGAATGCATGCCACTGAGGGAGAGACAAATATCATGTCATTGTTTTTACAGGAAAACTGCATATATCTATTAACATTGTGGACATTTTGTTTGTTGTTTTTATTTGATCTTGATAAGAATAAAACAAAAACAGCTGCATCCTTTACGTGTTTTGGTGACAAAGCCTTCACTTTCTGAGCTGTTGCAGGTTCGTCCCTTAGCTATGACATACAGGTTGTACATTTCTCCACAAGGCAAGTTGCTTATATTGCAGACGGTTCCAGATGTGATGCAGCAGTTGGACAAGCCACTGCTCAGGGACTCCAGCATCGCTGAGTAGGTTATCGCCCCGGGAACAGCTGACCATCTGATTGTCATGGTTCCGTCGTTGCAGTTCATTGTTTCTGTTACGTTCTCAGGAGCACATGGAGCTGAGGAGAAAAAACATTTTAGGGTACAGTTTTGAATGATCATCACATTTTTTTTACAATAAGGTTAATAACTTAAATTGCTGTAAATATCAAAAAATAACATTTTCAATACCTTCATTGCTGCTTTATGCTAAGCGATGTTTTTATGCAATAAAATCAGTAAATTCATTGTGTTTAAACTATTGACATTGCTTCTGATATCATTGAATATACTTGTAGCTCAGTGTGAAAGGATGTTGGTTGAGAAGTTTTTAACAAAATCTTTCTGTAAGCTGAAATTACATTATTTAAATGTTTGGTCCAAGGTATTTTGTCCTAAAATTATTTTATTTCCCCAAAAGAAAGCTATTTTTAATGAAACCTGTACAGAAAATAACTATTTTTTCTGTTTTGAATATGACATTTAAATCAAATCTTTAAACTTCTAGCTATAAATAAATAGTGTAAAAAAGCTAGGTTTCTATAACTCTTTTGTTCTACACATGATAAGATTTTAATATCAGAATTTGGTCCCAAAGATTTTAAAACTTCAGCCAAAAAAAAAAAAATGCAAAAGTTAAAATTCACATTCCAAACATTGAAAATTACTTTTTGCCTTTTTGTTTTTAGTGTTTAGACTTTTTCATTTACACAAAAAGAATTCTTGTGTGGTTTTATTCACCTGTTTCGGTTTGCACAGCGTTGCTCTTTGTGCTGGTGCACTGCTGGTCCTGAGCCTGCACGGTGAAGGTAAGATTTTGGCTGCACATCAGCTGTGGCAGAGAACACGTCCCACCTATTGTAGTGCTACAGTCAAATGTCTGGATGACCCCCTGGTTGTTTGTTGCTGTGACAACGTATTGTGTGGCTCCGGCAGTTTCATTAAAAATGGCCCACGCCGAGTTTGACAGGCAGTCCATCTCCACATCCGACAGATGAGGTACACAGGGAACTGAAAACGACAAAAGACAGATTATAAATTAGTTATACAAACACTTTTAATCAAATTGCCACGTTTTTATACAAATGCAATATCTCGTTACCTGTTGTGATAAGTTTTGTTGGGCTGTTGCTGCCACTGCAATTATTCCTGGATGGTGTGATGGTGACGTTGTACCTTGTCCCACATTTAAGTGTCTTAAGACTGCAGCTGTTTGTGCCGCTGCAGTTATTGATGTAACCTACAGCATCAGCTGCATACACTGTGTACACAACCCCTGGCACGCTGTTGTTCCAGGTAACCGTGACAACTCCAGTGTTACAGTCCACAACAGGAAGGAAGGACAACAGTGGACAGGGAGCTGGGTGGAAAAGAGAGTTTGAGGTGAAGATTGAAAAGATGATGGACTTGGAAGACTGACCCAACATGCTTTCATATGTTCTGGGTTTGTATTTGTTTTGTTTTGGGTTTTTTTGCTTGTATTCTTAAATGTAACATTTTTGAGCTTTTAGATTTAATGGAAAACATATTTTGTTTTAAAATTGTCCAAGAATACATTATACATGCTCATCATACCGCTGTTCATCAAAACCAATTACCTGTAGTCACTTGTTTTGTGGGACTGAGAGAACTGTTGCAGATCTCATTTTGGGCCATCACCGTCACGCTGTATGTCATCTCACATTGCAAGTTGCTGATTACACAGTAAAGACTATCTGTCTCGCAAGAGCTGACTTGACCGTTGCTGCCCACCACAGAGGCGTAGAACTGTACAAAGTAACCTGTCGACTGCCAGGTAATGTTGAGGACACCAGACAGACAGTTGAGATTAGTCTGAACGTTCTCTGGCACACATGGAGCTGAGGAGAAAACAAAAATACGTCTGGTCACTTTATTGCAATATGTTATTGGAGTTGTTAAAATTAACCAATCTCTCTGTAATTTTTGAAATGCATTGTAACTGCAGAAGATAAAGAAAGGTTAAACAATAAAAATGATTTGAAGTTCATTGAGTAAAATCTGCTTATGCCAGTAAATAAGTACAACAGCTTGAAAAATAGCAAAGTAAAATAGTACGTGGGTTTATATTCTCACCGGAGCGAATTATTTTTATTTGACTCTTTGCTCCAATGCAGTTCCAGTCAATGCCAGAAACATAGACGTTGTAATCCTGTCCACACAGCAGGTTAGGTATCTGGCAGGTGGTGCTGGTGGTGTTGCAGGACCACTTGAGGCCCTGTGCGTTTTCGGCCACGGCCATGTAGGAGACGGAGCCTTTTGAGGCCATCCATGACACCGTGATGCTGTTCGATGCACAGGAAGAATTCACTTTCAGCTGGGTGGGAGGACATGCAGCTGGTGGAGGGAAACAGAATCAGTGAGTCAGATCTTTTATAATATCATAGGCCTTATCTCAGGAAAATACACATGTTTTGTGTAAATACTTACATGCAATGACTGTGTTAGAAGTTTGGACAGGACTCGGGCACATCTTTCCCTGTCCTCCGGCACTGATTTTGTACATTTCTCCACATCGCAGGGAGCTGATGTTACAGGAGGAGCCATTTGTTGAGCAGGTCTGATGGTCTGCCACATTAACAGCATCAGCCGAGGCATTGTAGTAGAGAATGCCAGTGCCAGGAGTCCAAGATACTGAGACTGTGTTGGTGATGCAGTCCCGTGATGTCTGCAGACCACCGTAAGGGCAAGGAGCTAGACAGAGTGGAATAAGAAGGAGTGAAACAAATGTAGTTAGAAAGAATTATGTCTATTCATTGCATTAACTTAAATCAATGCATGATAAATCTTGTTTATTTCTGCTTGGACTGTAATAACTGGAATTAATAATTTTATTTTTTTAATTTTAAGTTTTAAATGATTTGCATTTCGTCTTTTAAGAATCAATTTTAAATTCCTAAAGTCATTATTTTTTCTGATTTTTATGTGACATGTGGGAAAATTTTTATTTTATAGGGAGTTTGAGTTTAATAATAGAGGTATGGGAAAGTATTTTGCAGTGCTCTTCTCAGGGCTGGATAGAAACAATTGCCATAAAAGCAAGTGAGGTTTGTGAATAGCAATCATAATTAGATTTTCTTATTTAATTTGTTTCAATATAATAGACATTTTCCTACCTGTGGACACGGTGATGGACTTGCTAACCAAACTGACACAGGTGGCAGAGCGAGCCACCACAGTAAAGTTGTAGTCCTGCCCACAGGCCAGGCTAGGGAATTTGCAGTAAGTGTCTGTGTTGGTACATTCAGCGTTGTAGCCAAGGCTGCCCTGAGCGTAGACACTATATGATGTGGCACCAAGGGCTGCAGTCCATGTGACAGCTATGATACCAGTGTTACAGTCTACTTGTCCGCTGACGTTGGTGGGAACACATGGAGCTTTGGGGGAGAAAAAGATGTTAATGCATGACTCATTTTTAGACATTTCTACATACATACATGTTGTAGATTTGATGAAGATGGTGGATGTAAAGCATTGAAATTTCTTGTAAAACTTGACTTTGTAACTGTACACTCTTCTGAAGTATTTATACCTGTGTTGAGCTCTTTGGAAACAGTTGGTTCACTGCTGCATGAGTTTGTGTAGCTGACAACACTTATGAGGTATTTCTTTCCACAGCTCAGCTGGTTGAAAGTGCATCTGGAGCTGCTGGAGTTGCAGGTGGTGACTAGGCCTTGGCTGTCCACAGCTGTCACCACCTGATTCTGATCTGGGCCTGAGTTTCCCCAGGTGACTAACGCCATGTTATTGCTGCACTGCAAATCCACAGACACGTTGTCCGGCTTACAGGGAGCTGGTTACGAAAAAGATTAAAATGCAGTGAGTCTGTCAAAAAAC
Organism: Millerichthys robustus; assembly: GCA_034783495.1. Taxonomy (NCBI): domain Eukaryota; kingdom Metazoa; phylum Chordata; class Actinopteri; order Cyprinodontiformes; family Rivulidae; genus Millerichthys; species Millerichthys robustus. The sequence goes on along the minus strand of JAVKLF010000083.1, from coordinate 1,947,649 downwards.
TGATTCCTCACAATAATCATTTACAACTGTTGCAAGAGTTCTGCAAGTGAATGTGTTGTGAATCAATGCTCATCTTGTATGCATGCAGAGCAATAAAATTGCCATTGTCTAAGTAACTATAATGTAAAATGTTCTTCCGTTCATTGTAAAACCTCACATTTATTGTTTACTACCTGAGTATATGTGGTAATCAGAGCCTCCAATGGTCCCACAGCTGACAGATGATGTAGTGACAACTATGCCATACAAGAGGCCACATTTTAGGCTCTGGATGGTGCATTTGGTGCCAATGGTGTTACAAGTTTGAGTTGAGTTGTCACTGCCGATGGCAATTGCAGTATACATGCCAGCGTTGGTATTGCTTGCTTTCCACAGCACTGCAAATGAGTTGGCGCTGCAGTTCAGGTCAGCTTGGACCTGATCCGGCAGACAGGGCGCTGTTGGAGGGACACAGATAATTGATGCGTTGATAGAGCCATTTGTGAAATGAAATATGACAAGGGGTCATTTACCTGAAGCAAAAGTTATATTAGTCGATTCACTGCTGTTGCATGTTGCTGTATAAGCAACCACAACTGCTGAATACTGGTGTCCACATTCCACCTTCGCTGTGCAGGTTGACGTGTTAGAAGAGCAGAGGACTACATGACCGTTTGTAGCAACTAGTGTAGCTGTGTATGAAATGGCATATGTACTTGGAGCCCAGGCCAGAGTTGCTGAACTGGTGCCACAGTCAGTTTTTACTGTCAGGTTGGTTGGAGGGCAGGGTGCTGAGAGAGACAAGAAATCATGAAATTATTGGTTTCTCATGTAAATGCATGCATACATGAAATGCATTTGCTCTAGAAAATTAAAACATTGTGCAACTGGCAACTAAAACACAAATTACCTGAACGTATTATTGTATAAATAAATGTAAAAGAGGCAAAACTGTGTAATAATACAATTAGATGTTGGTGAGAACAACAGTTTTTCAAGGTTACTTATTTTACTGAATAAATAATAACAGAAACACTGTTTTTGCCTTTACACGTGAACTTTTGCTACTCATTCTTGTTTTAAATAAATGTTTTTGGTTATATTTTGATTATTGACTGCAGGTTAGTTCATCAAAAAACATATAATGTAAAACACTGTGCTGGTATTTTTAGGTTTCTGTTTAACCCCTATATGGCTGACCTTCATGCAACAAAACATATTTTGGTTTCTGTTTCACAATATATTCATATCAACCTGTGTTAGTTTGTATCTGCTCGCTGAAGACACTGCTGCACTGAAAGTTCCTGGTGGCAACCCCAAATGTAAACTGCTTTCCACACTTCAGTCCAGTGAGTGCAAAAAATGTCTGTGATATGGTGTAATTAGCAACAGCTCCACCGGTTTCCTGGGATTGGATAAAATAACCAGGGACCAACTCTGGACTCTGGTTCCATTTGACTGTGATATCATTGTTGTTGCAAGTGGTCATCCCAGTCAAGCCGGTGGGTGGGCAGATGACTGTGAACAAAGAAAAAACAAGCTTACATCATGTGCTGATTTAATGTGGAAATAGTTCATGACTTAAAGCAACATGAATGTGTTGATTTCAGATGATTTCTTTGGCATTCTGACCTGTTTTAAATGTTGTTTGGTCGCTGGGTTGGCTCTGGCAGCCCCTTTCTATGGTGACCACATTGACAGTGACTGTCTCTCCACAGTTCAGCCCTGTGAGGGAGCAACTTGTCCCATTGGACGAGCAGTTGTAGACACGTCCATTCACGACAGAAGGCAAAGTCAAAGCCACATACAGATCTGCCTTCGAGGCGGCATTCCAGGTCACAACACCAACGTTACCAGCACACTGCAGAGATGTGAGGATGTTTGTGGGAGGGCAGGGGCCTGCAAGTCAAATCAACTTATGATTTTAGTCATTTTCAAAGTAAAACATGCTTTTTTTTTTAAAAACAAAAAAAAACCTTCTCGTCTCACCGGAAACATAGCTGTAGGACTGGCTGTCTTGACCCTTGCATTGGTTAGAATAGGGGCTGACAGTGATGCTGTATGTCTGAGCACAGCTCATGTTAGGTATCAGACAAGTTGAGGTGTTGGTGGTGCACTGTTTCACGTCGCCATTTCCTCCAGCTGCTGTCACACTGTAGGACACTGCACCTGGACTTTGCTGCCAGCTCACCTTGGCCGTGTTGTTTTCACACAACAATGAAGCACCAATATTTGTTGGAGCACAAGGGCCTGATGGGAAGTGACAAGAAGACATAGAATGTTTTTAAGTGGGCACAAACTTATTTTATCCAATATGGACAAAAATGAAATTCTATACATAAAAATCTTCTAAATTCATAAAAATCACGTGTTTATACTTTCCCAAAGCATTATGCAAAATTATAACTAATATTTTAAAAAATGTTTTTATTATGTCCAATTGCTTCTGTTTGTATAATTTAAGAGTCTATAGATCAAATGTGCTTACTTCTCAAGTCACTGAAAGTATGGGAAAATGATAAATATTACAGACATTCTCATATTTAGGTGCAAGGTAGATTAGAGGATGACCCACACATCACCTCTAAAACAACCCCTGTTGGCCTCTTACCTGTTTGTATCTGTGTCACAGCAGGTGCAATGCTGCTGCAGTTGTCAGCCATCGCTGTGACCTCTATGTTGTACGTGCGACTGCAGAGCAGCGCAGGCAGCGAGCAGCTTGTCCCTTGGCTGGTGCTGCAAGAGACCGACTGGTTCCCAGACTGGGCACGAACGTAGAAACTGTTCCGAGCCAAAGTTGAGTTCCAGCTCACAGAGGCAATCCCAGTTCCACAGGAGTACTGGTACTTCACATTCACAGGGGTGCAGGGTGCTGGGTGAGGGAAAACAGTTAGTACTTAACACATCAGTATGTTATATCAGTATGTACAAATGTTTTCAAAGTCATTTTAACCGTATTTTGTGAGCTACATTTTAAACACAAAATACACATTATGTATCACGTGGCATACCAGTAACAATCTGAGTAGCAGAGCTGGGTTTGCTTGTGCACTGGACTCCTTTTGCAACAGCCTGAACAGTGTAATTTTGTCCACAAAGCAGATTATCCAGGACACAACTGTTGTTGGTAGAAGAACTGCAAGACAGTGAGTCTCCCTGGCTGGATATGGCATTAATCATCACGCTTAAGGTATTCTTATCCTTAGTCCACGTGACCACGGTGCTGTTAGTGACACAGCTATAAGAGTAGTCCTGAATCACTGGAGCACAGGGAGCTGGGCACAAGATACACAACAAAACTATATCATTTCAAGAAAGATTTGGTTCAGACAGAGGTGACAAATCTAAAACATTTTCCAATGTTTGACATTAATGCAAGGTATTGACAAACATCCTAGGCTTTATTAATGAAAAGTAAACAAATATTTCATAATTTCTCTTTAGGATTTAATACCTGTCAAAACATGTAGGTTTTTGATATACAATTAAAACTATTTGTTGTAATTAATAAGTAAGTAAAAGTGTATTTATATGGCACCTGTCACAGACATTGAGGGACACAAAGTGCTTTACAAAAGTGCACAATTATACAATAATTGAAAACACTAGAATATAAGCAACACATAATCAGAGTTAAATATATTAGTCACAAAAGAACAGCCGACACACTGGAGCTGTTAAAAAAAAGATATGTTTTAAGTTTTGTCTTTGTGTGTTTTAAACGGTTTATCTCTAAAATGAAAAGGTGCTTCAAACAAATTGACACTTTACCTGAATTTATGTTGGTTTTAGCAAGTATGGAGCTGTTACACTTTCCATCCCCTGCCATTACAGTCACTGTGTAACTCTTCCCACACTGCAGCTTTGTTAGCTGACAGGAAGTACTGATGGAGTTACAAGAGTCAGAATTCCCATCAGTCTCAGCGAGGACTGAGTAATTACTGGCTCCAGCGCTGACAGACCATGTCACCGCCACCACACCAGTGAGACAGTTTAGAGAGGCAGTAATGTTTGTAGGGTCACATGGAGCTGGAGACAAATAAAGGAAAACAAGCATTGTGAATATTTCTTTGATCACTTAAAAGGTTTTTCTTCTTGTTTTTGTCAAGTTCTATAATTGTGGGGTTTGTGCTGATTTCTAAGGTTGGACACATTTCTAACTTGTTTGAACCTTTCTTCCTGATATCATTCAGCCTTTTAAAGAATATAGTTTTAGGTGTTTTGCAAAGAGATCAAGTACCACCGAGGCAAATCCTTCTAAATGTGTTGCAGTTACCTGTTTTTGTTGTGACTGTGGCGCTCTTTGAGCTGTTACACATGTCACTGACGGCCATCACGCTGAGCGAATAAGTCTGAGCGCATTGCAGTTGAGGAAAAGGGCAGCTCAGGCTAACTGTTGAACAGGAGGCAGAGAAATTTCCTGCTCCCAACAGTGTGGAGATGTAGGACAAAGCTCCAGCTGCTTTATCCCAGGATGCTTGCAACATGTTAGTGGAACAATCAACAGTGCCTTGGACATTCATGGGAACACAAGGAACTATAAAGAAAATAATGTTTTTTAAAAAAAAGGTTAATAAAGATTAAGAAAACAGTATTTCTTTTTTTGATTGATGGCGAAATTAAGAAACACACCTGAATTTACAATCCCTGGGGCGCTGCTAAGGCCTTCACATGTGCTACTGATGGGCTTCACTCTGACTGTGTATTGTTGGCCACACTGTAAGCCTGTGATTGTGCAGCTGGAACCCTGTGTGGTGCATTGGAGTGCGGTGCCATTTGCAGTCACAGCGGTGGCACTGTAGTTCATTAGGATGGATCCGGACACCCAGCTGATGCTCAATGTGTTGGTGCTGCAGTTGAACGCAGTCAGTACATTCTGAACAGCACATGGGGCTGGAGGTAAAGAGGTCAAATGAGTTATTTGAATATACTTTAAGTCGTTCCTTTGTGTCACACACTTGATATTACTTGTGTTTTGAACTACTTGTGCTAAAGACACATCTGCCTCTCACCAGTTTTCTGGATGACTGGTTCACTGTCTATAGTTCGACAGTTACCATCTGATGCTGACACAGTGAAGGTGTACTCTGTGCCACAGTTTAGGCCTTTCAGCTCACACCCCTGGACCAGTCCTGCCTCACAGGTTACAACATGGCCGTCTGAGCTTGTTCCCATCCCAGTGTAAGAAACTGCATTTGGGCTGCTGTTCCAGCTCAACTTGGCAGAGTTGTTAGTACAGTTCACTGATGCAGTTAGATGAGAGGGAGGACAGGGCTCTGCAAGGAAGGGTTTGAACGAAAGAGTAAAAACACATTCAAACACATTTTTCTATGAGGCAAAGTATTTATTTCCGGGCGTTTTGTACCTATTGTTAGTTTTGCTGGGAGACTCTTCATGCTGGTACAAAAGTCATCCACAGCAACCAGACTGATGTTGTAAACATGGTCGCACATTATGCCCTCCATCTTGCATGACGTCTGATTAGATACACAATTCAAGCGATAGCCATTCTGATCCACGGCAGCTACAGTGTAGTTTTTAGCCCCACGACTTGCTTGCCATGTCACATTTACAAACTTCTCCCCGCAGTTTCTGTTTGCCACCACATTAGTTGGCACACATGGAGCTGAGGGGAAAAAACATCTTCTGATGTTAGCCTAATCTTTTGTGCCATAAGAAGTTGAATTTTGAATGTCGTGTTGTGCACAACGATGTGGTTCACAGATTAACGTCAGAAGTGGAACAGACATTATTTTTACCTTCACTGAATTTTATTTCTGATGGAAAACTGACACAGCTCTTGTTGAAGGACTTCACCTTCACTGTGTATTGTTGCCCACATTGCTTAGCAGGAACAATCAGTTTAGGCTCTGTGGTGTTGTAGGAAGACATCTGATTGTTGCCGTCTGAGATCACAGCCAAGTAGCCTTCTGAGTTTTTGCGTGTGGTCCAGCTGATGTTCATACCACCAGATGCACAGTCCACATTAACGAGCAAGTTGTCTGGACCACAAGGAACTGAATCAAAAGAAGAATATTGGGTCAAGAACGGCTTGGAGGAAATTAGCTTTCAATTCAATCATTTTGTGGGTATGACATAGATAGCTAAAGAAGAAACACTACACATCTTGTTTGATTTTATTGAAATTTTAAAAACATTTCAAACTTAATTATTAGTGTCTGCTGTTCCTCAGTACAGCTGTGATTGTATAAAATGCAGTATGTGTGCTAGTTGTAAGTGACTTAATGAATGTAAATGGAAAATGGACAGATTAAAATATGTTCACATCTCATGTAGCGAACTAGCGCCGCACGGTGGTGCAGTGAGTAGATCTGTTGCCTTTCAGCGAGACAGTTGCAGGATTGAATCCCGGCTGGTTAGATGGTGTTTGCATATTGGGCTTATTGATACCTCTGCCTTGCCCCTGGGAGTGGGTGTGAGTGTGCTGAGATGGACTTGTGACCTGTTCAGGGTGTACCCAGCCTTTCGCACAGATGGACACAAGCACCAGAGACCAGAAAAGGAAGAAGTAGCTAAAGATAATGGACGGATGAATGTTTGGAACTAAAGTTGTTCCTACCTGACTGCACGTAAGTGGGGTCAGAGGGCATGCTGGAGCAGTTGCCATCAAAGTAAGTGGCAGTGACAGAGTAGAGCTGACCACACTTCAGGTTTGGGATTTTGCAGTTGGTTGTAGAGGAGCTGCAACTGAGAAGTCCATAACTTTCATCCATCATGGTAGCAGTGAAGGAGTTCATTGATGGAATTGCATTCCAAGAAATCAGAGCCACATTGGATGCGCAGTCCAACGTGGCAGTGAGGTTGTTTGGTGGGCAGTTGGCTAAAATTTAAAATTAAAATATAAAAAAACATCAAATCTTTCTGACATTGGTAGATTTGCTTTTCAAAAAAATGCTATTTTTTATGCTGAATTCACTTGTATCATTTACAAAACCACATCCAAATTTTAACAACTAAAATAATAAAAAGACTCCACACAGTACCTGTCTTTAAGGTCAAGATATTACTCTCTGAGCTGTTGCAGTAGAAGTTGGAGGCAATGACAGTAATGCCATAGTTGGTGGCACAATTCAGATCTTTAATCTTACAGGACAAATCCATAGAGTTGCAACTGTAAATCCTGTTGTTACTATCTTTTGCCATAGCAACATAGAAAAGTGCACCATTGTTTATGGTCCAAGACACTGTGATGGAGTTGGATCCACAATCTTTTACAGCTGTTACATTCAGAGGGGCGCATGGAACTGGAAGAGTGGGGAAAAATCACTTTCAATCATTATTAATGTTTGCATAATTTCGCAATATTATAACACTACTCATTTTTAGATGTTAAATTCAGCTGTTTTTGCATAACATTGGACATTTTGTTCCCGTAATAAAGATGAGCTGGATGTGTAGATTGTTTTGCTTTACCTGTCTCAGCAGGATTCCCCAACATCATTGGACTGGCACACTCATTGTCGAAAGCTTTGATAGTGATGGTCAGACTCTCTCCGCAAGAGACACCCTCCATAGCGCAGCTGTTGGTCTGAGAGCTGCAGTTATAGCTACTGCTTTGAAAGTTGCCTTCAGCATTAACTGTATACCGCAACGCCCCTTCAGCAAGGTCCCAAGTGCTGATTAAAACATTACTGCTGCAGCTGGCTGATGTCTGTAGATTTTGGGGCATACAGGGTCCTGAACAAGGTCAGAAAAAAAAACATATGAAGGTATTTTATCAAAAATGGAAACACACTGTTTATAGTCGTAACATTAAAATGTGCTTACCAAACATTATTGCATAGCCGTTTAATGAAACCTGATATTTACAAAGACACTCAAAACTGTTATCCAGACATTATTAAATGTTTAAAAGTACTGTAAACCTTGTCTTCTGTATACTACCTGTCTGTAATCGGTTTAGTAACACAAAAATAGACATTAGGACAAAACTCCTTTTGACATTGATGGTTTTACAACACATTTTTGTCAATAATAGCGTTGCAAGTAGCTGATTTGCACCAGTGGAGATATCACAAAGTAACAAAACGCTTTAAACTGTGCTGTACTAAATCGCATTTAGCTCATTAAACTGATTTTACTTGTTGCAAATGAAATTCAGTAAATACTGAATTCAATAACAACAAAAAAAGAAATATATATATATTGCTCAAGGTTCCAGCTTTCTACTCATAATTAGGATTCTGCTGTAGGTTTTTTACCTGTTTGAATGGAAACACTTGAACTCATTGCACTTGTGCACCCTCCTGTGGCAGATTGAACTGTGAAGGTGTGGAGTCGTCCGCACAGCGTACGTGTGAAATCACAAGAAGTGTCTCCAGTCAGGCAGTTGTACACTAATCCCTGGGTAAAGAGAAATTACTGTCTGATTAAAGAAAATATTACAACTTGGTTTTTAAATTTTTGGATGCGTTTTGTTGCCTTAGAGAAAAAAATGGCATGATAACAAATTTAAGGCCTGTTTATTAAAATCGAGTACCTTGGAGTCCACTCCCTGGGCCAAGTAGTATTCAGCATTGTTTGTATGGTTCCATGAGAACCTGATGACATCACTTCGGCATTCTCGGAACAATGTCAGGTTGCTTGGAGGACAGGAAGCTTAAAGAGAAGTGTTGTTTATACAGTTATTTAAAGCATATTGGAATTTTATACTATAATAAATCATTCAATTAGTATACAGAGAAATGGATATATGGATAAATGAATGAAAGAAGAGGTGAAATATTTATGTCAACGTGAAAGGGAAACATCTCAAATCTCGTTTCAGGTTAAAACGCCCTGATATGGAAGATAGCCGTTTTGTTTTCCATTGTAGTCGGGTTTCATGAAAGCACAGGTCTATTATTGAGACAAATGAACGCAACACAATGTCATGTAGTCCATGAGGTTCAATGAGAGACCTAGTTCTAAAAAGAAGACACCAAGGGTTGATTCCAACACACTTGGACAGTGCATACGCAAAAACAAGTATTCCCCAATGCCTCCAGGCTGACATCACTGTAGCAACCTTTTAGAGATGGTTTAAAAAGAATTGTTACAATGATAAAGGTGTTTGTACTGTGACATAATACATTTAAGAAAAGGAATATTCTATGAAGTGATCACATGTACACAACATTTTAATCAAAACGTTCTAAAAAGCATCACCTATGCTGATGGTTCCCAATCTGAGGAGCAGGAAAGGAGGTTCAGCTCAGCTTGGAAGTAAGAAAAGGGGGCTTTGAAGAAAAGTGAGCATAATTCACATCACAAAAGCTTATCAGTTCCATGTAGGTGGGGCAGGACACAAAGTATCAACCAGACCTCTCAAACAGAATAGAGTGATACATGAGGTGAAGCCCATACAAAAAGATGCCTGGGTGGAGTGTTTAAAATATTTGTCATTTAATAGAACATTTGTCATTGATCTGACTGTGATTAAGAGCTAGAATTACTGCTTATGATAAACAAGTAGAGTTGTTTTCAGACAAATTAGGTTGCAGCTTTTTTTTTTTTAAGCAAACATTAATCTTCAGAGTAATATTTCTTTCTGCCTTTCTTGTTCACTGTTTATTTTTACAGAAAAATGCAGACGTACAATGAATCATCTCTTCAATGAACAGTTTTGAGTTTTGAACTCAAGTCTATATAAGTTGGACCAAGAAAGGTTTCTTGACCAACAATATGCTCAAAGTGACTCTTGATTTTATTTTTGCAGCCTACTAGAATCTGTTTATATTCTTAATCTTTCAATCTTTAATTGAAAATCCCTTTTCGCCCCAGATTGCACGTTGATGTTACAACATTTTTCTGGTTCTTGTCTCCTTCCCATCCCAAAATGCCCAGTTTACTCCGATTGGTCACATGATCAGTCAAAACTAAAGAGACAATTAGACTTTGGGGGCTTGTGTAACTTGTCAAAAAAGGCAAATATTGGTTATGACTTGTGAAAATGTTACTTTTGTGTCTCACCAGTCTGAAAAGAAGCTGAAGTGGCGTTGACGGAGTTCTTGCAGCTGTCTGACACGGGTGTTACATTCACCACGTAGTGCTGACCACAGTTCAGCCCGGTGATAGCGCAGCTAGTGCCCTGGCTTGTGCATGTCATCTGTGATTTGTTATCATCCACTGCTGTGGCCATGTAAGACTTGGCCCCAACAACAGGTGACCAGGTAACCCTGACAGAGTTGTTGAGGCAGGTGTAGTCCACCAAGACGGATGAAACTGGAGTCAGTTCTGCAAGTAGCATAATTTGAAAGAAAAAAAGATTTATTCAGAGTTGTGAGAAAACAGGTAGACGTGTTCAGGAGTGGACTTGTAAGCAATACTTAGAGATATTTGTCAAAGTTAACAATAACAGTTTAGTGTGAATTTTATATTTGAAATGCTATACCAAAATCTGAATTTTCTTGTTTGAATTAATTTTGTTCAGCTTTCTGTTTTTGTGATATTATTGACAACTAACCTGAGGATCATTTTCCTCGTATCTGAAAGGGAGCCCTAAGAGAGAATAGCTGACCTAGATCCTTATCCACAAGTTATTAATATCAATTTGGCTTTGATAACTCACTATTTGTGGTGTACATGTAGTTCGTGGGCTCGCTCGGTACCAGGAACTTGCTGTATGAAGACACTGATATCAAATAATTGGAACATGGTTGGATGCCAGGAACATCCAGCTGGATGTCTGTGACGTTGCGCACATAAGGCTGGCTTGTTGGGCCGTCAAGGTTTTGAACGATGACCAGGTATGACAAGACATTGTCCACTGGTTGCCACGTGACCCTCGCTGTTACAGGTCCAGTTTGTGTCGCTGTAACTCCCAGCGGAGGCTGCACCACTAAAACACACATATCATTCGATTTGAGAAGACACAACACTGAGATTTTACTTTTATTAACTCAAACAGCTGTCTACTATTTGTACTTTGTATGCTGGGGTTTTGAAATGCCTTCTCCTGAATCTTTGATTTATTTTTTTTCTTTAAGTAAAATAGATCAAAGCCTGCAACAATAAATTGCTTGGCAGAATATTCCTACTGGGTCTGTCATGCAAAACATCATATCTGCTAAAAAGCACAACTGTCCTGTTTCACTGGAATAACAACATGGTTGTCAATAGATTGCATCTAAAAACTATTTTTTTAGGCAGTTGTGTTGCAAGACTCTTTCATTAATATTTTGTTCTGATTTTTTAATAGCACAAGTACAGTTTTCATGCCTGGTCTAAAACACAATATTTTTTGTAGAATACTATTCATCCTGCCTGTGAACGGACGTTATTCTATTCTGTTCCGTTTCCCAGTTTCTGAATTTTATTTAACATAAAATTAAGACACAATGCAGCTTGATTTTGACATACATTTATACATTTCCAGACTCATATTAGGACATAACTGGTCACTCACAGGTCGTGATGGTCCTGACTTTGCTTTTGCTTCCCATGCCTGCCTGGTTGACTGTGTAGACGTAGCAGTCATAATTGGTGGATGGCTGGAGGTTTCCCACTACTGCCGTGGTGTTGGTGAAGGTGAAGTTGATCATTTTCCACGTGAGCTGAGAGTACACCTCCAGAACGTAGAACTGTGCAGATGGTACCACACTCCATTTTACTGAGATGGAAGTGCTTGACGGTGACCAACCCTCAAGAATCTGTGATGTGTCAGGAACTGTGAGGGAAAAGCAAAGCTTATAGGATGAATGGATCATTGCTTGCATTAATCTCTTTTCAAAGATTATTTAATGTGTACTTTTTAAGAAACTTTTATCTGAGAAGTTAAACAAAAATAAAATATTTGCAATTTCTTACCTGTGGTCCCTGCTGTTGAAGTCACACATTGTACAGTAAAAAAATTCATGACTTTAAGTGTCACATTATACTCTGTTCCAGGTTTCAGACCCTGGACAGCTTTATCTGTCACTTGTGCTGATACGGCAATGATAATTGGTGCTGTATCTGTGGAGTTTTTCTTTCGAACGTCCAAAAGGTAGCCTGTTGCTAAAGGATATTGTTCCCATTTTACTTGAATGGATGAGGCACTTGTGGGAAGTGCAGACAAGATTTTACAACCTGAAAAGAAATGGCAACACAAGGCAGTGAGCTAAGTCTGAGGTACTTTAGTATTCAAACAACACAATAACTTTAATTTTCCTTGTGTAGCATTATTATATTATATCTTTATAAATGACACACTTGGATATTGATCTGGTTAATTTTTCCTAAGTAATACTGTACCAGGATGCATAAAGTCCTGACATTTTTTCAATAAAACACTGTTTTTTCCATTATCTTACCATCTGCACTGCACTGTTGTATCTGTAAACAACAAAGTAATTGACATAATATGCTTTAAATATTGTACCGAAAAATTGCATCAAATATTTGATCAGTATTTCAAAACATTAAGTTGAAGCTTTACCTGTGTGAGAGATGCCAAAATTAAAGAAAATCCTATTACTCCCAACAATCCCATCTTTGACTGTGTCAGTGGGATTCAAATTAGTTTGGTATACAAGGGAGTCGAACACAAAAGATGTACTGGATTCTTTTGAGCTTCAGCTCAGCACGTGTGGGAGCCAATCAGTGTTCTCCAAATGAAGGTAGGCGGTCCAACCAGCAGCCCAGGGCAATCAGAGCTGCTCTGCAAACACAGCAGGTGGGAGGCATGAAGAGCAGGAAGGAAGGATGGATGGATGGATGGATGGATGGATGGATGGATGGATGGATGGATGGATGGATGGATGGATGGATGGAT
>JAVKLF010000083.1:1908056-1924963 GCA_034783495.1 Millerichthys robustus | reverse complement strand
GAAACATTTACAATGAAATATGTGGTTAAGAAAAAAGCACACAGTACCTGATTGTGCTGCAGTCTGTAAATTTAAAAAGAGAAAATATTAGGGGCAAGTAAAAGTTGTATGTAGCTTTAAAAAAAATCTAACTTTTGTTTTTCATACATTTTGAACTTCACTCTGTCATAGCATTTATTAAAGAGCCTCCTTTATTGAGGAGTTAGGGTTCTTTCTCTGAAAAGAAAATTCAAAATATTATTTCATACTGTACCTGTGAGCACAAGCTCAGGAAGACAAACGCCACCAGCCATGTCATACAACCCATTCTTGATTTAAAGTTCTCCACTCAGTGTTCTAACCTCTCAACACCAAATTTTATTCTTAAAAACACTTTGATGATTTTTCTTTCTTTCTTAAAGTCTGTGGTATCTGTGCTAGTTAAAATACATCTGTGTAGCTCCTCCTGCTTTGGAACAAATGCCCAATCATGTTAAAGCAAACTCCTGACAGTTAAGCAGCATTTAGCTATAGGTGTGAAACTTAATATTAAAAGATAAAGCCATCCCTTGTGGCAAGTACAGTACGTGACTGGCAGTGAGATGCTGGATTTCCCCTCTACTGGAAGGTTCTGATTCATTTCATACTGTGAAAGTACAAAATCAAAAACAACTCTCATTTATAAACTGTTAAATAAAATGACATTTTCACATAGTCACACCTATATATATATATATATATATATATATATATATATATATTTGTGTGTTTGTCCTAAACCACATACACTCACACACACCCACGTCATACGTACATAGATGGATGTACTCACACAAGTGCACACTTTATCATGTATTAATATTAATGTAATAGATCTCATTATTACGAAAAATGAGTAAGTTTCAAAGCTTGGGTAGTCTGTTCGTTTTCAAAGGTTAAAAAACTACAATCGCGCCTCGTCGCGTGCCTATTACGCTTATGACGTCTAAATAGGTGGACGGAGACACAGAGAGGAAAAAGAAACAAGATGGCAGCAGGCGTAGATCACGGGCTAAAGAGAATAGTTTGGAAAAGTAAGTTCTCCTATTTTACACCGTTTAATTACATTTCAAAGCAGCTTTTTGCTTGATAAAAACCCTCTTGGCTTTGGTTTAAATGTGCTGCTTTCGTTTTGCGGCGACATTTTTTGGGAATATTTGAACGTTCAGTTTAATTTTTTGAGCGAAACGGAAGTTTCTAAACTTTTGGCTCGGATAAACTATCGATAGAGTAAATCAGCCTGATCAAACTTAACTCGGCAGGGTTACTTGCGTTTGTTGTTTGTGAGGTCACTTTGTATGTCGGTGCCCCACCTCATTCTTCTACGTCAGCAGCCAATGTCAGAAGAAAGACCTGTTGGAAGTCTTTCAAAAGCTGAATTACTCCAAAAAAAAAAGACTGGTGACAAATGGTCATTAATAATCACAGTTTATACTATGTATAGTGCGGGAAATGGTTCCTATTATTCTTGTGAATGAACCTCAACGGTGATAGCTTAATAGTTTTTCATGGTTTTTATTTGATTTCTACAGGAATAAAAGATACAATTATCACAGACTGCAGAAAATCAGAAGTATGGAAGGTAGGACAGACCTTCACAATTCTAACTTCATGAATAGACATTCTTTTTCATCTAATTTTTCTCACTGTGACTCCAAATTCACTTGATTTCATGATTGTCTATACAACCTGACATGACGTACGGAGCTTTACCTGTTCATCACTTTAAATTTGTCTTGACAGATTTTGATTCTAGACTCCTTCACCACAAAGCTCCTCTCATTGTGCTGCAAAATGTCCGATCTGATGGCAGAAAAAATAACAAGTAGGTTATAAGGTCTCCATAACGACAAAATCTATATGTTTTGCAATTAATAATCATGTGGTGGAACTGACTGGAATCTAAATGTGGGTCTCTGTGCAACATTTGCTGTAAAAGTTATTTTTTTTCTTTTTAGTTGTGGAGGACCTGTTGAAAACGAGGGAGCCTGTTCCTGAAATGAAGGCCATCTACTTCATGACACCAACCTCTAAGGTTTGCCATTAAAACCTTCATATGATCATAATGCAAAGGATTGTTTGTTTTACAATCTTTGCTTTATTGTCCTTATGATTTAATTATTTCGACAGAGTGTAGAGGCCTTTATCAAAGACTTCAAGAGCAAACCCAAATACAAAGGAGCCTATGTTTATTTTACTGACTGTAAGTAACTTGTATATCTACTTAAAATGATCAGACAAAATACACTTAATATAAGACAATGAAACTTTAAAATGTGTCTAATTTTGATTTGACAGACTGTCCTGATGAACTTTTTAACAACATGAAGCTTTACTGTGCCAAGTACATACGTGTCTGCAAGGAAATAAACATCTCTTTCTTGCCAGTAGAGGCACAGGTGAATGATTGTGGCTTCCTGTTGTCCCTTGGGTAGTTTTGTAACAACGTTACAGTTCCTCTTTCTATTTTAGATATATAGTTACTTGCTATTTTTTTTTAGAAAGAAGTTACTTGGTTTAGTATTTCTTAAAATGACGTTGCTACAGGAATGTTAATGCTCTAAATTAATCTTTCATGGGAGGTGGCTGCTTTAAGTTATGACATAACTGTTGGCTTGAAAACAGTAAATGGCTGCTTTCTGTGTTTTAAAAGTAGAAGAATGTTAAAGTTGTTAACACTTAGTGTTTTATTAGTGTTGGTTTGAAAGTTTCATTAGAAAACAAAAGTGATATGTCACATAACGATATTCTTTTCAAACCATGTGCTTTGAAGGTGTTCACATGTGATAATCCGGAGGCTTTCCGAAACATCTACAGTCCTCGCAGCCGAGACAAAAGGAAGACACTGGAGACTCTTGCAGACCAGATTGTAACGGTCTGTGCCACGTTGGACGAGAACCCAGGGGTCAGATACAAGAAGTAAGTCAGAGAGGATTTAATTTCTGAGCCGAAGTTGTACCACACCTCATGGCCAAAGTGACACCTTTAACCGGGTCAGGAAATTATGCTTTTGGGGATGTTGGACACAAAATATTGTTTTATATTGACTTTATTTCTGGCAACAGAATCAAATGCACACAGGCTTTCTAATTTGGAGGGGGGGCTTACAGAAACTTTTTATATTGTTCAACTTTAAAAAGTAATTTAAATAGCTTTGAAGTTTTTCACAGAGTGGTTGTATTTTTTTCTGCAGAGTTGAAAATCAACGTAATTATAATTATAGTAGCTATAATTCTTGTAAAATGTATTTTTACAACTAGAGACAGCAGCATGGAAAATGCTAAAATGCTTGCTGAGCTGGTTGACAACAAGCTGGCCAGACACTATGAGTTGGATGACAGCGGAAAGAAAAAGGTGAGACACCTGCAGAACAAAGAACGTTGACATCCAAAGCCAAATCTTAGCCTTGGGAGTTAATGGGATCCTCAAACTCCAGTGTTATTTAACCTATAATTTTACATGAAGTATTGTTTAAATCTGGGAAAATTGTCCTTTCCTCGAGCTGGAATTGGGCAAGATAAATATTATTTAAGCAGTAACACATTGTAAAATAAATTAAAAAACAATCAGTCAATTTTTGTATTTCATATATATATTTTAATCTTTACTTTCTGTTGGTAGGAAAAGACTCAGGCCCAGCTGCTGATAGTGGAACGAGGGTTTGATTCTGTAAGCCCCATCCTCCATGAGCTCACCTATCAGGCCATGGCCTACGACCTTGTTGACATTCAGAATGACACATACAAGTAAGTCTTTCCCTGCTGAACATTCCTCTATTCAAATCCACTTCCAGTCGGACTGTATCGTTCTGCAGATTGTTGGAACAGTCTATCTGTGTGATCTTCTTGCTCAGGTACAAGTCCAAAGATGGCTCAGAGAAGCAGGCCCTGCTGAATGAGGATGATATGCTTTGGGTGAAACTCAGACATAAACATATTGCTGAAGTCTCCGAGTAAGTCAGCAATATTTACTTTATGATCGTATTGTGTGTCTGCTGTCTTTACCTATACCTTTAAATAAGTGTTGTTTTTTTCTATCAGGCAAATCCCCAAAATGGTAAAAGAAATATCTGCCAGCAAGAAACAGCCAGATGGGAAGGTAGAGTTGGAGTTATTTGACTCTCTGTTGGTTACTTTTTATTTTAAAGGCACTTCTTAGTAAAATTTATTGTATTTCTTTGTTTTTCTTTCAGATCACAATTAGCCATTTGGCCCAAATGATGAAGAAAATGCCTTCATTCCGTAAACAGCTTACTGAGGTATGAAATATAAAGTAAATTAACCTTTTTTTTAATGCTAACTTGTATTGTAAAGTTTATCATGAGATTTTAGGTAATGATATTTCAAGGATGTGCTTTGAAACTGTTTTAAGGACAAATGAAACATTAATATTAGCTTCAAAGTTAGAGCTGTAGGTTGTCATTTAGTTGTGGTTGGGTGTGGATGCCTCTCTAGCCTGTAATTTATGTAGAGTTGTTGCAGCAGAATTGGCTCATCAAAGAATTATCTCTGTGACCACTGCCTCACTGAAAAATAAAAAAAGACAAAAAGAGTTAGTAGAAATTTCTTTGACCAGCGTAAATGGTGCATATGTTTGTGTTTTTTTATTTTTACCTGTTCTTTCTGTCCTAATTCTAGAAAACTGTACATCTGCAGTTGGCTGAAGACTGCATGAAACATTTCTCAGACAACGTGGAAAAGATTTGTAAAGCTGAACAGGTTTGTTTGTGGCCTCCTTGTACAGTCTAGTTAGTGAGAAATATTTATTGGGATAAATTTTTTTTTTCTAGTAAAAGTGTTTTTTAAGCACCCTGAATTATGTTGGAGTTTTCTGAGTTTATTGTACAAATAAATACAATATTATTGAGCAAATAAGAATATTTGAAACATTTAAATGACAAATCTTGTGTAAACCTTAATGTTTTCAGAGTCTGACGTTCACCTCAGTCCAATATTTATATAAAATATTTTTATAAATATATGGGATGTTAAAAATGTCGTAATTTTCTCCGCAGGACCTTGCAGTCGGTTCTGATGTGGATGGGGTGAAGGTGAAAGATCCCATGAGGACTCTGCTGCCAGTGCTGCTTCACCCATACAGCAAATATGACAAAATCCGAGCTGTGCTGCTCTACATCTTCAGCCTTAACGGTAAAACTGTCTCCTCACACTGTGTTCTTTGTTCATTCTATATAACTTTCCATTTATTTTAATTTTCTTTAAAAGAGACCAAATAAAGTGAAGACTGATTTTATTTTTCTTTGCTAGTTGTAGGCACAAAGTAGTTGAATTAAAATGTTACATTCATTTAAAAAATATGATCAGATTTTCACTCTGACGTGTGTAAACAGGAACAACAGAAGAAAACTTAAATAAACTTATCCAGCATGTTCAGATCGAGGCTGAGCGAGAGTTTATCCAAAACTGGAAAGAATTGGGAGTTCCTATCATCACATCGGTAAGTAAAAAAGAAGAGAAGATGGTTTACTTTATAAAAACTAAGTATTTTTCCCCCTTTTGTTTTCTTTTTGACTTTCTGTGCAGACTTACTTCTGCTCATTGTGGTGCATTTGTTTTTAGCCTAGTATCTTCTCACACAAACAAAGCCGACGGGATCGTTCCCAGGAGGAGAGGTACAACCTTTCAAGATGGACTCCAGTCATAAAAGATGTGATGGAGGTCAGTGAAAACGTACTGTGCAGTAAACAGTGTTATCATATGAACATGAGCAAAACGTTTACATCTTTAATCACTTTACATACATTTAAATGTAGTACTTTAAAAACTTTTGGAAGGTCATTGAACTTCCTTAGCTCAAACAGAATAGTTTTTCGACAGCAGAACAAAATGAAGTTTCTCTGGTCCAAAAAACATAGACATATGTTTGGGTCAACTGTAAACTTTAAATTGTCTGTAGGCGTGAGTGTGAGCATATCTGGTTAACGTGTAACCTTGTGATGGACTGAAAACCAAGCGTGCACCCGGTCTCTCGCCCAATGCCTGGCGATGGGCACCACTTTCCTAAATCCCTGAACGAAATCAACTAGGTGTAGAAAATGGATGAATAGATGGATCATTTATAAATAAACTGAAGCTCTTGGACTATTAAAAAATAGGGTTTTAATAATAATAATCTAAATCTTTCCAATCTCAGGGGAAATAAAGTTATTTGTAAATTAAGAAAAACAGTTTGTATTTCCCCCTGTTTTCACTTCAGTTTCCGATGTTCACCTGAAACCCTATTTCTTAGGAGTCCTTGCCACTGGAGCACTTGACTTCCTGTTAAATCTGGTGCATATTTCCTCTTGTGGGAGAAAACGGACATTTTTGATATGTTGAAACTTGAAACATGCTTGAAATCTAGTTCTGACGTCTTCAGTTTGTATGTAAGCAAAAGGCTGCAAGATACAAAAGAAATCCCTGGAGCCTTGTTAATCAAGAAGAAGTAATAAAGTCAGAATGTTTCTAAGCCGGGGAAATACTTAACAGAATGAATAGTTTTCTGTTTTTAAACTTGTGTTTTAAGAGTTTTAGAGTTTGCATAGTTCAGGAAGTCTGACCCTTATTTCTGGAACAAAGGATTCCCAAAATAATATTTGCTTCTCTGCTAATAAAATCTACCATAAACACTAAATCATGACTCTGTTTCAAGAAAGAAAAAGTGATTTAATATTTTGTTACATTAACTTTTTGTTCATATTTCAGTAAAGTGTCCCCAAAATTTTGCAAATGTTGTCATGAATAGAAGTCATAGCTTTCCTTAATAAGATTTGCTCACTGTGGTTTCTTTTTTTTTGCTAACATAAGCTAAATTTTAAATTCTGGTACCTCCCAGGATGCTGTAGAGAACAAACTGGACACCAAGGAATGGCCTCACCAGTCAGAGTGTCCTACTGCCTGGAATGGCTCTGGCGCTGTCAGGTGAGTTTTTTAAGTCAACAACTTCTGATTGAATTTAAAAGAGAGACATCAAACGCTCAGATAAATACATTTGACAGAAAATCTTTGTTTGCTTTTGCAGACTGACAGGAACTCTTTCCTTCCCAGTCATGAATCCAACACTAAGTTTTGCCTGTTTTGTTGTATGCTCTAAGTTACATTTCTGCTCCACAGCGCACGCCAGAAGCACAAACCGAGTTCTCAGGACGAACGCCGGACTGGCTCTCGCCTCATCATCTTTGTTGTAGGAGGAATATCTTACTCTGAGATGCGCTCCGCCTACGAGGTCACCCAGGCTGTAAAATCCTGCGAGGTCATCGTAGGTGAGCAATAAATCAGTGTTTCAATTTGCATACTTTGCCAATGTCATTGCCTGATTTTATCTTTGAATTTTTAGGCCCCTGCTAGAGCATGCCATTTTTTTACTTCACTAAAGACCTAATAGTTCTTTTTTTTAATTGTGCCCAGGGTCTTCTCATATTTTGACCCCCATCCAACTTCTGGAGGACATCAAAGCCCTGAGCAAAGGCCCGATAGAAACCTTTACTATCGAGGAAAGGAACAACGTCTGAAAATCTTTCCCTCCACATAATATCTTTCCGAGCTTCTCTGTGTCCTTACATCTGATATCATTCAGAATGCATTTCTCATCTTCCTCAATGGAACACTAAAGGGAATAATACTTTTTGCCCATCTTTGTTTTCTCATCTATTGCTGCACATTTATAGTTGTAGGTATGAGGACACATTATGTTTAAACTCAAGTCATTTCAGTTTGTAGAATCTATGTTCAAATTGCAAAAAAAAAAAATATGGCTCGATAGTGTGTTTAGCTTTGTGATGGAAATTATGTAGATCATATTAAAAGTCAATTGACCTTAACCTACTAAGCATGATCTATGTAAAAGAAAATGTTTATTATTAAAATGTTTGTTCACATTTGCCCTTAAATAAAGATTCTGGTAATGTTACAAAATGAGGACCTTCTGAAAACCATTGGGAGCACAAAACTAATGTATATACTGTATGTATGCACTGAGTCTCTGTCATTTTGACTTTTTTGTTTACTACTATTGTTTCTGGCAACATTTCATGTAATCTGAATTGTGCTTTTAACACACTATTTAGCCTACTTGTCTTGAACTAACTAATAAACAGGTGAAGTGGTTCAACTTTTTGTATTCATTTTTGTTATGCTGTTGCCATTTTTCAGTTCAAACATTAAAACTAAAGGGAAGAAGTCAAAATATGATGGACAAGAAACAACGCAATAACTTAAGATACGCTAAACTTAACTGCGCATGCGTAAACTGTCATAACTGTTGTCATGGCAACTGCCGTTGATACCCTAGTTAAAATTCAATCTAACCTCTCAGTTAAAGTTTATCCCAACAACTGCATAGCCTCTCAATGTAACTTGAAATTCATAATTGTTGGTATACCGTGATGGGCTAAAGTGAAACTTATTTAGATATTTAAAAAAAACTGGTATCGAACCTGTGATATCGAGGCACCCGCCGGACTTGGTGCCGCGGGGCTCCGGGACGATCAGACAAATGAGCGGCAACAGGGTGGCGCAGGTCGGGGAAGAAAGACGCCAAGGGTTCGGTGTTCAGGAGTGGGCCGACGGGTCCAGATATGAGGGAGAATTTGTAGACGGTCTCAAACACGGAAAAGGAAGGTACACCTGGAAAAATGGCGCGGTAATGTGAAAATCTTCTAGCTTTAATAGTTTGTGACGTTGACTTTTTGGGGGGGGTTTTTGCATTATGTTGCATTCAAAGACGAACTTCTTTTTTTCAAAAATATAATTTTCAGAGCTCAGATGATAGATATATGCACCTGTGCAGCTTTGAGTCAATCACTCTGCATGTTATATAATTAAAACATTAAGATTTTTGATCTGCTTCAAAATGCAGCTGTTTTGCAAATGATTTTTCACCAGATTGTTGTTCAGGTTTGTGTCCCATTTTAGGCCGATTGTACGTAGCAAGTTCATTCAGTGAAAAAGACATTTATTAAAAAATCAAAGCAACAATTACGTTAAGCCTAGTTTTAATGGTTTTGTTCTGCAGCACTCAATGTGACTATAATATAATTTGCCAAAGATAACCTCAAAACTGTAAGTAAAAGTCAAATAGAGCTCAAAACAGCCGATGTGATCAGCATATGATGTATGATTCTCCAATCTTTTTTTCTAATGACCCTTTTTCCTCACTAAAATTCTTTGTGTAGTGCTATGAGGGATTTTTCTACAAAGACTTCAAGCATGGGGACGCACTTTATTGCTGGCCTTCAGGCCACAAGTTCATTGGCAAGTTCTACCTCAACAAAAGGGAGGGATATGGTGAACTCAACTTCCCAGATGGAACCACCTTTCAGGTAAACCTGATGCACTGCAGCATCTATTGTAATTTGGTGTATATAATATATAGTTTTTAACTCTACATGTTCAGGGTTTATACCACATGGACCAGAGGATTGGGCCTGGTGTGCTTACGTATTCAGATGGACGACAGGATTTGGGTTTGTGGCATGGGAAATATTTGCTAAAGTTCTGTACCTCTGTGGAAGAAGGTTTTAGACTCAACGACTTTCCTGAATACGCTGCTTTTACGCAGCCTTCTGCCGACTCAGGTTCACAGACTCAGGTACTTGTTGATCTCTTTATCTGCTGGTAAATAGCTTGAAGTGTTGTCGTTTTCATTCAGCAACTATAGTATTCAGTTTAGTTCTTTTTTTTTTTTGAAAGAATCTACAAGTCATCTCAAGGCACTTTACAGAGAAGTTAATGTACTTTGCAAATCAATTTATTGCAGTACTGTACAGTTTAGTGAATCAATATTTGTAAGGAATCTATTTTTCATTTTTAGATTCTGATTTAATTTTTATTTAATAGTTATTGTGCCAGGAACCTACATTTATAATTTATTTTTTAATTTTTGTCTCCTTATACTATCCCCAGTGTATCTCTAGTGCATTAGACACAAAATCCAGGACAGACATTCAGGTAAATTGATGCTTTAATAAATAACTACCATCAGCGTTTGACATACAGCAGATCGATTTACTCCCACTCCATTCAGGTGAATAGAGACGGGGATCTGCTGATGGATGAGAGTTTTATCCTCCCCCCCAGCATTGAGACATACTCCACAGATGCCGACCACTTGCCGCTCCCTCCTGGCCGGAGAAGAGAGTTAGATAAACACTTTTATGGAGAGCTGTGGGAGCCAGATGCTTATCCATATCAAGGATATAAAAGGGATCCGTTTTCTACTCTCCCCTTAGAGGCCCGAATGCAAGCTATTATACACAAACACAGGTTAGACATATATAAAACAAAGCACACATTAGTGCCAATCTATATATATATATAATGATTAGATATATAAAAAATACCAACATGTTCTATATTTCTGTTTACTTTTTAGACCGCTAGCTGTAAACGCTGGGTGGAATGTTGCAGCTGTTCTTTCCATGAATAGAGACGGCTTTGGTCCAAAGGGGCCGTTAGAAGTCAGTTCAGAACTTTTGATTCAGCGCAGCTTCAGAGGAGATTTCCAGGCTGTGTTGCGGATCCTCCGGGACAGTTTGGTCCATCCTGATGTAGCCGATTCACGAGGACACACAGCACTGATCGCTGCAACTGTAATGCTTTTAATGTTCTTTTTCTCATTCAGTTGTAGAAGCTTGATCTTCAAAGAATATTTAGGGCACGAACTGCAGTTGCACATTGCAGAACAATTGTTGTTAGCAAAAAACTTTTAGTTTTCAATCTTAATCTGTTTAGATTCATGTAGTTTCTTCATCTGTTTTATATTGATTTTGTTTTCTCATCTGCCAGATAAATTGCCATAATGATGTGATCCATCACTTGCTGGATATGGGAGTTGATATTGACAAGTTGAACAGTGAAGTCATGTCTGCCCTGGCTGTGTGCCACATCCTCTACTACCCTTTTCATTCCCTGTACACAGCTTGGAGTGAAACACCTTCCAAATCTCCAGTAAGAAAGCCAAGAAGCTTAATTTAGATTGCTGTTGTTTATAAGAAGTTGTCTGTCAGACAAATACTGTGGTAAAGTGTGGAGTATATCAAAATATAGCATGTTGGAATGTCTTGAAATGATCCATAACCATTTCCGGTTATCCAAAAAAATGAATCTAAGCAGAAATTTTGTCTCTGGTGATTCTGTAAAATTATCTAATTCTCTGTCACTTTTCTTGACATTTGATTTTTGTGTTACTGAAATGTGTTGTCAGGTTTTGTTGTCTTCATCTTCATGTGACAGCACTCCCCAGTTTAGCCAAAGTGACTTCACGTTACTTGCTGGGTTTACCAACAGATCTCAAACTGATGAGCAAAAGGGAATGATTCAAACTGACAACCTCCACTCAGAACAGTAAGAACACAAAACTGCAACCAACTCTCATAATATCTCATACTTTATGTAAAATGCTGATAATTGAAGTTAATTCTGAATGTTACATCTATAAATTTGCCTCATCTTTTGACAGCAGAAACATATTTTGATTGGTTAATTAAGTGTTTTATTTCTAAAACAAACTGATGTGTTATTTACTATTTATTTTAAGGACACCCAAAGAACTAACTGGACACATCTCAGATAACAATAATAAAAATGTCCTTGAACACCTTCGAAAGGAAGAGAGGAAAGAGAAGGAAGAAGATGAAGACTGTGAAGCTACAGAACAAGTGGGGGATGAACAGTGCGTTAGGGAGGATGAAAACAAGTGCAACAGTGAGGACAGACAAATGGGGAGCGCATGCAAAGAAGCAATGGAAAATGGAAAATGTGAGACAGAAAGTGTGGAAGATGAGTTCAAGAAAGAGGTAAATAATGAAGACGAGTCTGCTGGTACAGAAACTGAGGCAAGAAAAACAAAAATGGAGGAAAATAATAAAGCTGAGGAAGATGTGGAGAGTCAGAGTGAGCAAATGGTTAGCATGGATTGCAATATCAATTTGGGAAGATCACATTATACGTTTTTAATCTTGCTCTGACCTATTAATGTTTTTATGCCAGGGAAAAACTAATGAACTGACACCCAAACAGTCCTTTGGCTCTGCCTGTTCAGTCAGCAGCTACAAGATTTTCATAACAGAAGAAATGTTCCAGCTCGCAGAAGAAGCACCGAGCCACACAGTAGGGCCTCAAAGCTGTGACTCACAGGCGTCAGTGTGGAAAATGGCAGCCATGAAAGTCATGTCAGTTGTGTTTCTTTCACTGTTCTTTGACTTTAAATTTCTTTCTGTGCATGTTAATTTAACGTGTCTTTTGTTTTTAGGCGTCATGTGCGTCTGAAGACCCTGAACCTGTTACTGGAACGTGGCGCTGACCCCAATCTGACCAGAGTTCCCATGCCTCTTCTTTTTTTTGCCATTATGGCCGGTGACACTGAAGCTGTCAGAAAACTGCTGCTGTCTGGAGCTCGTGCTGACATTCCCCTTCCAACAGAAGTATGCTTTAACTCTTTCTTCTTACTCTTGTTGACATAAGAATGAAAGTCACTGTATTGGAATGAGAAGAGATGAGCTAAACAAAACTTAATCTTATATTGCATTTCATTTAACATAAAAATAACTAATTTCTCAATTTTTTGCAGAGAAAAGGCTTGTATCCTTTGCATGTGGCTGCAATGCTGCCAGGTCCAGAAGGCCCCATCATCACAGAGCTTCTTCTGCATTCTGCCATTGACCCAGATGTGCAGGCATGCAACCAGGATGAGATCTATGAACCAGACAGGGTATGTGCATTTGCACATTACAGTACAACAGACCTTTTATTTGTTAATATAATGGCTTAAGAGGCCCTGGAAAAAGACGGGTTCTAGTAATGTTCTTTCACAGATGGTCGTGATGGCTGAGGAACTACAGAAGGACTCACAACTTAAAGAGGGGGGGCAAACAGCGCTGCACATAGCCTGTCAGAGAAACACTGATTACACGGTCAGTGAGTACTATTTACACAACAGTTGTGAAACATAATGCTGAAACACATTCAACTTTAAGCACAGATTTTATCCGTTTCATTTATTTAGTTAGTTTCACAGGATGAGAAGTAGTACATCTGATACGCAAAAATGAATAAAACTCAACCAGTTTAAGAAATAAAAATTATTTAGAAGCTGCTTTGTCTACTTTTAGTTTTCAAACCTTTATTTTTAAAACCTTGAGGTTAGCATCTGAGTGTCCCAATCTTAGTCTTGTTAAAACACAATTTGATTATATTTGGACATGAGAATTGAGCTGAAAAAATAACCTCTGAAACGTGCTTGGACCTTTGCTTGTAGAATGTAAACTTGCAACGAAAAGAACAAACTGTTGAAACCTCCATACTTGTATGTGGTTATCGATGCATGCAAGACCAACATCCTATCAGTAATGATTGGATGAAACAAAAGCCAACGCTCAGACATCTGAATGACTCAGGAGAATGTAAATCATACATTAATATATCTGACAACCTGTGTTAGGTTCATTAACTATAAAGTTTTTCTGCAACATAACACAAATCCGCTACTTTTTTCAGAACGCCAGTAAAGTGGTGGCCCTCCTGCTCTCTCACAGAGCCAGCATAGACCTACTCTGGAGTGGACATTCTCCCCTCTCTTTGGCCATAGCAAGTGGCAATGACCTGGTACAACCCCCAGCCACACACACACAGATGTGTCCTCATATATATGTGAACCTAACCTTTAATTTCAAACCTGCGTCTTGTTTTTGCTCAGGCAGTGGAGGAGCTTTTGAACAGAGGTGCAGATCCTAACATCCCTCTGGGCGTTAGAGTGGGTAGTGCCCTCTGTGCTCTTGTCAACATCAACTACCATTCACGTGGCAAAAAAATTAAACTGGTACACACAAACTTACACATTTACCTAAATATAGGACCGTAGCTCTTAATTGCATTTGCAATTCCACCTTTACCAAGTTGTTAGTTTTATACAAAATAATATTTTTCGAAGGTTGATTTTTGTTTATTTTTGATGTAGTTGGAGATGTTAGCTAAGGCTGGAGCTGACATCTTGATGCCAGCTACTGTGGGTGGTGTTGTGGGAACTACAGTGGATTATGCACACTACTCATTCATGCAGGTAAGCCATTAGTTGGAAACACAGCTTGAATAGCAAGAATGACAAAAGAATTCCCATTTGTTGGATACTGCATTGTCTTTTTTTCTGCACTTATTGTAAATTCTAATGCTGGTGGACACATGGAGTGTTGAATTATTTGTTTTGAGTGCCTCAGAACAGGTATCATTATGCACTGTGTTACACCTGAAGACTCACATACTGCCACCGATTTGTTCTAGTCTCTAAAGACTTTGGATAGGAAAACAGTCGAAGAACAACGCTCACTGCTCCGTATGATGACTGACTTACTGAGAAAAACAGCAAACCAGGCCAGGATGAAGCATTCAGAAAGACAGCAGCAGCGTGTATTGAATCGTCAGTGCAACATATTGTTTTTTTTTCTTCAAACAATGAATTACGTTGCATGTTTGTGCACCCTTTGTATATACTGGAAGTACCACTAACACAGATGTTCTAATAAACAGGCGCAGAAGATGGACCAAATGGACCAACATACAGCTGTAAAGAATCATCAGAGACAACTGAAAACTACAGGTAGACACGCATTCTTATGTCAGGTGTTTTTATCTATACTTGTTTTGTTTAAGTACACCCCCACCCCCCCTCACATCTGTGTCTGTAAATCTTTTCTCAGAGAACCCAGGTTGAAGTTCTGCTATCACTGCGGTCGTTCTGTATCTGTGAAGTTGACTGTATGCGCTCGTTGCCGCAAGGTCTTCTTCTGTTCTGAGACCTGCAAACTCAAAGGAATGAATGAAAGACACAGAGAGGAGTGCTTCCAGGTTTCAGGTGAGAATCAGGACCTCTACACGTGAACAACTACAGCCTGGCATACCTAAGCAATATCAAATTCTAGATGTTTAGGCCAGAAATACAGACTTTCAAGGAAGTAACACTGTAACTTTCTATTATGTTTTGAAACTGTTGGCCTTTAAACAATATTATTTTTAAATTCAAAAGATCCATTCATCCACCAACTTCTTCCTTTCAGGGTCACGGGGGTCACTGGTACCCTTATCCAGCAGTCACTGTGCAATCGAACCTAAAAAAACCTGAACACTTATTTAGTTTTATCTTTTAGACAGACAACATATATAAATTCTTCATCTGTTTCTTCAATGCAGTATCTGCTGATGGCATCCAGAAGCGTGTTGTGTTCAAATCCCAAAACACCCCCAGGCCCTCGACTGTCATAAAACCCAAGACTGTCCCCCCACCGTCGAACGTCACAGTGAAACCATTAAATCTCCCATTAAAGCCTGCGAGTATGGCAGAGGAGGACCTGGAGAGCTCAGGCAACTTGAAGGAAAACTACAGCTGCAACTAATGAATTTTTAAACTTAACATGCAAATACTTGTTTTCTCTTTCTAAAGTGAACTTTACAAGTCAAGTGCTCTTATCTCTAATCACCTTTGAGCCACGTTTGTGCCAAAGCAATCTTTATATTACACATATTTAACCTATCATCAAACAGTAGTTTCCAAATGGTTCCTCTAAGGTAGATATGACCAAATTTCTTTATTAAAGAGCAGTATATTATTGTTTTGTGTACATTTGAGCTTTCTGTTAATTTCTTTTTATTTTAATATTTTTTTATAATAAAATTAAATATTGAGGTGGTAAGACATTTCATAGATACTATTTTTGCAATTATTGTACTTTCTTAAGTTTAAGATATAGTGAGTTCGAAGTTGTTTTTTTTTCTGTAAATATTTATTAATCAGTAACAGAACAATTACATAATGCAAAAAACAGAAAACATGCCAGGGGGATTTTATACATACAAGGTAAACAAAAAGATGTTCCAAGATATTAAACTTGTGAAATAAATTTACAGTTTTTACAGCTTTCGGATTAATGGAAAAACCAATAAGATGAAAGTACCAGTTCAAGTCTTTCATAAAGATTTTTAAAAATAAAGTTTGTTATTGCTGAACTTACATTTGTGTATGTAATACTTATCAAGCAGTACAATGAGGTTGATTTTAAAAAGTCACAGTTCTAATATACGTCTGGTTTAGATGACGTCACGGCTGAAAGGGGGCGGAGCTCTCCTTTCGTTCTTTAACATGAAAACATGGAAACATGCAACCAGAGTGAAAGAACACTGTTGATATCTCCGTGGGTGCGACAGAACTCCGGATCTGAGCTGAGGTTGCTGTTGTATGTGGTGCCTTGCGTCATCCATGAGTCAGAGGGACGGGCACAGATGGATCAGGAAGCTGGACACCAGAGAGACGCGTTTTTGACGCTGTCGTGTAACAATCTCTGTCTTCTGTAAGAACAAACAAACAAACAAAAACTAACACTAATCGAAAAAGTAAAATCAGATTTTAATTTTCAAATAAACTGCTTTACAATAAGTTTTAAGGAGAAAGATTCGAGGAATGAATACGGACCTGGAGGAGCAGGAAGACGAGCTGCTCGCCCTGCAGAGTATCTTCGGTTCGGAGGAGTTCGTCCGAAATGGGGGTTCCGGAGAAATCCGAGTATCTCTGGATCTTCCTGCAGACTTTAACGTGGTGCTGAAACATGGTAAATATGACAATTATATGTAAGGTTTTAATACAAGGTGAATATATAAAAGTTTCTGTTTTCAAAACTCCAATACTTCATGTAGGATCATCTGCAAACTTAAATCAACAAACAAAAAACAGCTATAAATTTTATTTTGTTCATTCTTAGGTGGTGCTTACCACCTTCTTTATAGTAGCCTATATGAAACACATATTCTTTTTTTTTTTTTTTTCAAAAAGCCCACTGTCTGTCTGTCTGTCTGTCTGTCTGTCTGTCTGTCTGTCTGTCTGTCTGTCTGTCTGTCTGTCTGTCTGTC
>JAVKLF010000083.1:1888650-1901823 GCA_034783495.1 Millerichthys robustus | reverse complement strand
AGTGGAAAACCACCAGGGCCGGTGTGGTGCCGTGTAGTGTGGTGCGGTGTGGAGCCGTTCTTGTCGGTGGAAAAGCGAGACATCATCTGTTCGTGAGCTATCCTGCTGACAGATAAACCATCTAACAGGAGAACAGCTATTTAGATAGATGCAATATTAAGAATAATGGGTATTGAAGTGCTAGAAACGAGGCTATGGAGGGACTCTTTTTCATTCGAACCAATATCTGCATCAGCTAACCGAGCTCTTATTTCCCCTGGAGCATTGTGAGAGGAACAGATGAGACGCTCATTTGCTGGGAAATAAAAAAAAACATGAACCCAGTCCAGTTATCATCATCTGCAAGTTTATTCATCTGTCAGAAAACACAAACATACACAGAGTCAGAAGTCAAAGCATCACTTGCCCAGGCATTCATCCAGTCAGTAAAATGAGTTTGTTCAGAGGCACTGAAAGTGTGCTGAGGTTTTCACAAAGATTGACGGAAAATATTTACTTTCCTGCAGGGGTGCTGCTAGAAAATGTAGAGCCCCTGACAGTGAAAGGAGGTGGGAGGTCCTGAATTCTGTCAGTGATTATGAAGGACGTTTAACAGGTATTATACTTTTGAACTTAAGCTCACAATGTTGTCCATTTAAACTGATCTAAATAATCCAACATGGCAGTAATTGGATAAATGCACAAAATTACAAATATAATATACATTTGTCATGGCTCGATTTGCTTTCCGGCAACATTTCAAATTATCAAGAAGTATATGATGACAAAGATAGCAAAGTCTTCTTTCAAACCTAAAAACGTGCTAAAATACTTTTCTTTAGAAACACCAATGCCCTTTTTACGATTAAGTGCAAAATTGTGGTTTTGTCTGGTTTTCTAGTGTCATTAAGCCCCACTTGCAAACCATTCTAAAATGGGATATTATGTCTTAAGAAGCTATTATCGTTAAATTTATTCACATATCAGAACATTCTGAAAGAGCATCCTTATGTTTTCTGTCTTCAACATCTTAGCAGTTATTAGATGCAACTTTCCTCATGCACAAAATGACTCGAATACAATTCCTCTGGTGCGAAATGAAACACTTCTCACAAACATTGAACTGTACAGTAAATGATGCTGAAACACATCAGCTCGGAGATCACTCTAAATACTTTACGTATTTTGATAGTATGGTTATTCACTTCTATATTCTTTAACAAGAAAATGCAACTTTAAAAAAGGTCATTAAATATTAGTGGTAACCTTTAAAATACTATTTGAAATAAAATTTTAAAAATATTTTTGAACTAAAAATAGAATATTTGGGCTAAATATTACTTTTCAAACATGTACTGAATTAAAAAAAAAATAAACTTGTGCAATTTCTTTTGTGTTTTGAAGAAATCCCAGCATTGATTTTATGACAAAACAACATTTTGTTGCCAATCCACTGTCTTTATATGAGCACATACACACATTGCTTCGGTCCTGGTCCTCGAGGGTCAACATCCTGGATGTTTTAAAGTTTTTTTCTGTTCCAGCACACTTTATTTGAATGAAGACGATTAACTGGGTTCTGTGGAACTAGAAGAGGTAATTCAATCATTGAATCATGGGTGTTGGAGCAGAAAAACAAGCACAACATGCGGGACAGCAGCCCTCGAGGACCAGCGTTGGACACTGATGGCTAAGAGGCAATAACACTGTGTTACAAATAATGGAGCTCTTAAATGTCACAAACAAATCATATCTGTACTTGGATTTATAGTGAAAAAGTTTCCTAATGGAACGATGAACAGTTTGGTTTATGTTATCTTTTCATGTTTAAAGCCAGAAAAGAAAGCTATCCTGAGCACATGTATTGAGACAGAATTGCATAAAGCTGAATTTGAATTACGTATCAAAATGCATCCAAATATAATATTTACTCAGATTTGTTTTAGATCGTCGAAGTGAATCTGGTTATGACAAAGATAGATGTGTACAGGCCGTTTGAGCGTTGACCTCCAGGTCGCAGCTGCTTTATCTTCCCCAAAAACAAGCGAGTCGTGCACTCAGTTCTGATGCAGACCAGAGGATTTTCGGGCCCTTAAAAAATTGGATGTTATTGCAAATGAGAACTTTTTTTTTTCACTTCGTGCAACAAAGACAGTTTTTTTAATTCTTCTAAATATTTTCATTAAGTATTGTAACAAGTAATACTTTTCATTTCACCATCGAAACGGTGGAGATAAAGAAGACTCGTGGTCACATTGTTCAGTCAACACAATATGGTTTGCTTTTTAACACATTTTACATTTTTTTATGTAAGGTCCAACTTTGCACAGATTAATCTGGCGAAGGAATTCCAGTCTTTGGTTACACTGCACATCACGCGTCAACAATATGGCTATAGCACGTGAGAACGGTGCCAAAGTAAGTTGTAGATGATTTATTTTATAGTTGTAAAGTGTTTAAGCATTTCAAGCAGAATCAAGGATTTTCAGAGTGTGTTTTGTGTTTTTTATCATTCTCTCATTTCTCTGCAAATGATTATTTTTTGAACCTGTTAAGGATTTTGAGTAGCTCCACTGGAGTGTGAAACTCATTTTCAGTTCGTATTTCTCTCATGGCAATAAAATGTTATGCTACCAGGGCTTTCATGAAAGACAAAAGCACGTTATTTTTAGGATAAGGAGGAGGAAAAAATGTGACTAGCTGGGTCTCACCTTACAGCTCTGCTTTTATTAACTTGTCATTGTTTCTTTTTGAGTGAACTGCAGAGGTTTTTCTTTCTAGATTTTTCTTTGTTTCTGCTTTTTTCCCCACAGTTTTAATCCCTCAAACCGTACTCTAAGTTCTCCTCTCATCACTAGTCTCTCGAGTATCCTTAAGTCAGGCTTGTGCTCTACAGACAAATATTAGATCTGAACAGATGACTCCCTGCAGCAAACTAAATCTAGCAAACAGAAAGCCAGGATGCTGCTTTCATTTATACTTTTCAATGCATTTGTTTATGCAAATGTGACTTATTTTTTATGCATGTGCTTGTATATGTATGTCTAACTTACTATTAACATGTAAAACAAATAATGCACAGATATTTCGATTTTTTTTTCACTTCAACATTAAGTCTTTTGGCACTAATAAAATATCTTTTTTTTTTTTTTGTCAAGGTTTGTGTACCTGAAGCAATAAAATATATACATTTTTATACTGTAGTGTAAATTAAGGACAACTTTTATTTATTTAAAATCACTGTTAACTCAAAAAACTGACTCCATTCTGTTCAGCTCAGCAGCATGGAATTAGAACAGAAAATTAGATAAAACAGAAAATTAAATTTGATTGTAATTATATAACTGAGCTGAAGTACTAAACTCAGAACATCAGCAGAACCTGGGTCAGATGAGAGCAACGGCCAAACAGATGGGTCCGCAGATTCACCCATTTCTTTCCACTTTGTTTGGCAATAAAACCCAAATCTGCTCTCTCTGGGAAGCAGGGTTGATTGTGAAATCAGGAGAATTAAACTGTCTAATAACCTGAACTATCCAGGAGCTTTGCAATTTGTAAACTACTTTAAAGTTTGGGTCTTAAATACTTTTAATTGTGCACATTAGCGTGAGTAAATGTTTCTTCTTCTTTAGCTGTCTTTCTAGAGTAAAGATTCCACTTTTACTTGTGTTTAAAGTAGTTTCGCTTCGGAGGAAGCCACTTCTGCCATGTACAGACAAAATGAGGGTACTTGGAGCTTTTAATTACATGCCGATCGTACCGGAGATAGTTTACAGAGGTGTGAAGGGCCTACAGTGAAAACGAAAAAAGAAAACAAAACTGCGAGGACATTCAGTCAGTTTCCTGGTAATTAAACTGATTGTGTTCTTATAATAGATTAAGAGGATAACATTTACTTAAGAATCAATAAGATTCTTGTTTAATATGCTATATTTACAAGTGTATTATTAAGCAATATTTACATATAATGACATAGCTTATTGAAAAAGATCCTACCACAGAACAGATTAGTTGCTACTGGGTTGCCAAAATGGCTGACCAGAGCTTTGGCCTAATTTTGTCCAAATGATTGAACAAGATTCATCTGTGCCTAACTTCTAGTCTGAAACACAATAATAAACAGGTCAGAGGTCAGCCAAGGCTCACAGTTTCATTTAACACTGCTATACGAGATAAAGTTTGTTGTGCTTTGCATTTATTACCTCTGTTATGTTTTAAAGACACTGAATTTACTCCCCTGTACCCCGTGTGGCTCTGCAGTCTAAGTAAAAAACAATAATAATAATAATTGTAGTGCTGTTTCATACACTAGACTTTAAAAATACTCCCCTAGCTATTTTTTTTCTGTATATTTTAAGTTTATTTTCACATCTGTATATTTTCTCTTCAACTCTCTGCGTGTTGCTCTATTCTCTCTCTGCAAAATCTATTTCTCCCTGATCACTAGTCCTCTGCATTTTGTCCAAACAAGCTGAAGATTTCTTTCACTTGTAACCTGAGTCAGAGTGAAACCTGCAAGAAGATTAGGATGAAAGTAAACCAAAACAATGTCTGTTTTATTCAGTACCAACTACCACTCTGACTTACAACACAGACTGAGGTTCAGCTATAATAGCTCGTTTCCAATGTTAGAACAGATTTAACAGGCAGAGCTGAAGTGTCCATAAAGAGCAACTCAGCCTTGGCTCAAAAGACCTGATGTAGGAGGAGATGGAACTATTAGCCCTGCACTTAGTGGACAACCTGATCTACCATTTGAGCTACAGTCGTACATAGAGTATGCTTCTGTCTGGATTTGATGGTTCATCTATAAATTATATAAATTGTAAGAAGACTTGGCGGCTGTTTGCGGGGGTAATAGCTTTCCCTTAAAAATGCTCTGCAAATAAAAGGCCTTTCTTTTACATCCACTGCCCCTGGTGCTTACCCTCGCCATCTATTTCCTTCTCACTTTAGTCTCCATCACCCCACCCCCCCTCCTCTTAGCTGTAGCCGAGGTTCTCCATCTCATGGCGGTATCTCAACTCAGACACTTTGGCTTTGTGCTGCTTGCTCTCCAGATGCTGCCTGAAGTCCGTCTCCTGCTCGGCGCCGCAGTTGCACATGGAGCAGTAGAACTGTCCACTGGGAGTGACACACATGGCTAAGTCCCTGGGGATGCGCTGCCTCGGTCTGGGGTTGTAGTACGGCCCTAGGATGAGCAAAAAGAGCAACAACAGACGGAAGAGAAGTCAGTAGCAGCCACACACAAAGATGATGATTTACTTGAGATAGACAAGGGACACTGCAATATGCAACAATCTAAATCATCTTCAAATGTTCTCGTGTAGTTCTTGCTTTTATTTCTTGCTGAAGGAAAGTATTTGTTGCTGCCTTTTAAATTTAGCTGCAATGCACAGAAGATGAAACTATTAAATAAAACCGGAAATTTGCTAAATCTTGACAATAAATGAATGAGTGAGAAGGTGTCAATCATCTTAAAACATTTCAAAATAGCCACTGCAAACTCCCTTTGTTGCTTTTTAGATACAGTTTTTAAAAAGCTGCACATTGGTTTGATTCAGTTTATCTGCTAGAGATGTGCTCTTTAAATGATTCAGACTTTATATAATGTAAAAGAGAGAATACAATAAAGAAAGATAAAGACCCTTTCTTTAAGTTACTCTCTTGAAAAAGGTTTTAAATATGACCAGTAAAACTGACCAAATGAGTCACCTAATCTTTGTCTGAAGTAACGATTCTTAACAACGTCCAAGACGAGACGCTCAAAGGCAGAGATTACATTCGGATGGAACAAAGGACACAAGTTTATTTGTTTGTTAATTTGTGTACGAACTGCTGAAAGAACATAAAAAATAGGAAGAGACTAAAAACAGAAGTCAGCATCAAAGCAAGCGCTGGCAAAAGGACGACTATTTTAGGACTTATCCATCAAAAAAACTGATGACATGAGCAGAAAGTTGCGGTGAGAAAGCGGAGCTGAACGCAACAGGAAGGGTGATTTGCTTTAAAGGAGGATTTTAAAAAAATCTTTTGATTTATTCCTTTGAATTTTTAGTAGAATTGTCAATGATTTTATTTGTGAAAAAATGTAGTAGACACACACACACACACACACAGAGAGAGAGAGAGAGAAGGAAACTTACAAACACCAAAAGTGTAAATTAACCATTTTCTTAAGAAGCCATTATCAAAGGCCCCTGAAGGAATTCACTGAAGTTAAACACACATCTGTTTTTTATGACACTGTTGACAATGTCTTTATTGAACACCAACTTTCCACATTCATTAGATGTATCAAGTGTTTAATGTTGTCCTGCACTATAAAGCATTTTCTAAATGACGTTTGCAAATTGAAGCAGTAGCTGTGTTTTTTATTCTCTGCATCCAAGGTCAGCTTGGAAAGCCTTATTTGCTTACCTAGACAGAAAAATACCCTTCCCTTATGTGCACAGATAAAGGACATTATGTTTTATAAACCAGTCTGCATTTAATGCAAGAAAAAGGTGCAATATGAGGTCAATTGCACAAGCCCAAAAGCTGTATTGTTTGTCGAAAGAGGCTCAATGTTTTTTTGAAGTAACCACCTAAAACTAAAAGCATTGCCTTCAGGAACACAAGATTAGTGCAAGATATATTTATTATGTTCATGATATGGCTAAAAAAAACAGCTATAATATTAAAAACAAAATATATCAACTTGTTTACTACTAATTAACTTATCAATTAGTTAGTTTCTAATTTTATGAAAATATACATGAGCTGAAAATCTCTCATCAGATTAAACATATCATCATTTGAAATTAAATAAGTTTAGGTAGATTGGTTAATTTTCTCACATTTTACCTGGCATAGCAGCAGGCGACTGTGGGCTGCGACGGTTTTTCACCAGTCTGTATTCACTGCCATCTTTCCAGTTTTTTCTGGGGGCTCCCTCATTGCTTCCTTCTCTAAAGCAGAAAACAAAAACACTTAAAAAAAAAATAAAGTTCAAAGTATATTCTTAAAAAAAAGAAGAAGTAAAGACATGTTAAAGGTGTTCTTTGGTACCAACGTAAAAACTATTACAGAAAAAAAGACAAACCTCAAACCAAATCTCTAAGTATCTTTCACAATTCATCTGCCTAGAAAACTGAATAAGGACAAAGTCTGCTGCCAATACAGAAAGTATTTCTCGACCCAGACCCACATGTTACTGGAGTTCTGTTGGGCTTCAGCCAGGCGTAGCTTCTTGGCATGGTTCTTGCCCTGGTAGTGAGCCTGTGCAACTGCTAGTGAACTGAAGGAGGCGTCACACAATTTACAATAGTCGTTCTCTGTGGCCAAGATGACCCGAGGTGCCCCCTTGAACAGGGCCTGCACAAAGCAAGACAAAGCAGCGCAGTGTTTGTTATGAGCAAGGTTAAAGAGTAAACACTGACAAAGAGAAGAACAAAGTTTAAAACCAATAGAAAAAAAAACATCTGCATCAATTTGTCTGATTGTCAGCTGGGGAACAATGAAAGAAATGATTACAAATTCAAATTATACTGTAACATTTTTACAAAAGGCTTTGATAAACTGATAAATTATTCCATTTGTCAATATAAACAGATATCTTATTTATCTCAAGATCAATGCTATGAGAAAAAGTAAACTGTTCAGCACTGAGAGTACGGTAGGTTGTGTGAGTAAATTGTAGAGTGACTGCCGTTTTCATCAACCTCCTCAGAGGAAACTGCTTCTGTCAGCAGAGTTGCCACTTCAGCAGCAATCTACCCTCCTCCTCACATTAAACATTTAAGTAAGTTAGTACCGAGATGCTGACCTGCCTGCCTGCGTCACCATCTGTAGATGCTGACCCCACACTTGGACCAGACCCCTCCAGGACTTCTGGGATCCTGATGGCTGGTGGCTGTTGGCTTCCAGCGTAGAAATTTCTTAATTTTTTACTGTGGTTTTTTCCCTTAGTATAAACACATCAAATTTAGTGCTTTTATTTCTAAGTATTTTATACTTTTGCGTAAGACGTGTATTTTCGCTTACCTGATAATGAGCCTGTGCCTGCTGAGCAGAATTAAGTGTAACATTGCAGAGTTTACAGTACAGTGGTTTACACAGTTCTTCCAGCCCAAGGGAGTCCTCCTGTTCCTCCATCCCCAGTGAGGAGCTCTCATCCTGGGGCTGCTCACCTGCGGGTACTGCCTGACCTGGAACAGGACCACAGATATAGCCGGAAACTGGAGGTGGGTTCAGGGCCGGCCCTGGGGGCCTTGAGGGCATCTGTAAAGGGTCCGGATCTGGAGCAGGGGTTGAGGATAAGGGACTTGGAGACAAGGGAAATCGATTGGCTACAGCTGCCACTACAGGTGGTGGCACCAGTGCTTGGGCAGGGGTGAGACGTGGAGGCCCCAGTGATTGTGTAAGGTCCATGGTGGGAGGTGCTATTGCTTGTGTGGGATCTACAGGTGGAGGTCCTAAAGTGTGTGTCATTGGTGGAGGGCACAGTGGCTGAGCTGGAGGCATTGGAGGTGGAGCCAAAGTGTGTGGTGGGGTAATAGCTGGAGGCCGTAATGTCTGGGAAGCAGTTATGTGAGGAGGTCCTAAACTCTGAGTAGGGGCCAGAGTTGGGGGTCCAATTGCTTGAGTAGGAGCAATGGGTGGTGGCCCGAGAGGTTGAGCAGGTGCCATTGGTGGAGGTCCCAAGTGGTGCAGAGAGTCCATGTAATGGAAAGGCTGCTGTGGATGACTGAAGAGACTCAAGGGGGGCTTCAGCATGGTTTCTGGACCTGGGAGCATCAGAAGCAAAATAACGATGTAAACTCACCTGTGCTCAGCATCATTTCACTATAATCTGTCACGGTCTGATGGTCTGAGTACTTTTAAAACACAAGTTTGAATATTTGTTTGTCAAGAAAGTAGATTTTTTTGCCATTTTGTTCATTCTAAAATATTTCAGACACTTTTGGATAAGTTGTAATGTCTATAGCCGTTTATAATTTACAATACAATTTAATTAATAATCATCACCATAGGGTTTTACTAGTACTAAAATGATTTATGTTCCCAAAAGGATTAATGTAGAACACTCCTGGATTGTTGCTCATGTTAGAGAGGTACACTGAGATGATAAACATGGTACTTTATAGATATTCTACATAACAGAATATCAAGATATGGTTTATTTTTGACAGGAAAGAAAACAAATATGTTCAACTTATTATATAGATCTTGTTCATGGTCAAATGCAGATATTTATGAAAATGTCCTGGTGCAGGATGAATGCAAAAGGATGAATAGAAAGTGATGAGCAAACAGAATCCTCTTCTTGGACAAAAATCTTGGGAGTTTCACACTTCAGTGAGCATCACAGAGATCAAGCTGAGCACATACTGTAGGTCCTGCAGCCAAACATACAGGGCATCAGATATTTATACACACACACACACACACACACACACACACACACACACACACACACACACACACACACACACACACAGGCAGTAACAACCCATTGCCACAGAATGGAGTATGAGATGATACAGTGGATTTGTATTTAGTGTGCGCACATTTTCTGTGTCTGCAGGATAACCAAGAAGAAGTGGAAAAAATGGCACGTGTTTGTGTGTGTATTATTAGACAAACCGTCAGGTTAGTGGTAGGCCAACAGTTGGAAGCTTTTATCTGAAAATCCAATTGAATCATAGATCCAAAATAACACCCAGGGGTGTTTGTGTTTCCAAGTGCTGTCTGTCTGTCACCTGGCCTGACTGACTTCAGGAGAAAGGTATGCTGGACAACACAGTGACTTCACTGTTAGTCATGTCAACTGCAGATCCAGCTGACGTGGTGGCAGTGCAGTAGGATTATGTCGCAAAATAAATGTCACCTCATATTTGGATTCAAAATGTTGTTTCTTAGATCCTGCTTATGGAAACATTTACGGACCTGAGAGTAGATTAATAAAGAGATGCAGCACAAACATCACCTTAAGGTTCAGTAACAGAGAAAGCAGCAGAGAGACAATAAACAAATGGCAGATTCAGCATCAAAGACAGAGGAAAACATAGGAAAAAACTATGTTGCTAATTTAAAAAATGAACATAAAAACTGAAAAAATGTCACTACTGCAGGGAATTAAAAATTAATTCCCGCAAAGATAGCTAAATTGCATATATGTACTCAAATGTTCACATTTTGTCCCGTGTTAATAAATGAGACAAGCACGTTGATTTTAGTACGCACCATTCAGAGCCCCATCCATCAAACACAGGTTCATCAGTCTCTTCTCCATCACTTTGTTTACTTTGTATCAGCTTTGTAAGATAAGCTGGAAGATGTTGCCGCCATCTAATTCTCTGAGTGGGATCTCTCTGCAGTTCAGACTCTTAAGATCTCCATCCCTACATCTGTAACACGAAGCTCCGTACTTGGAGATGCCATTGCTTCCAAACAAAATCAAATGCTGCAACTCTCATGGTCCATTTCTTTTAGATTTCAAGAAACAAAGACATCAGATAACTTTATAGTTTATTCTTTCTTTATCTGAAAACAGGAATACCCTGCTGTACCTGCGTGCTCATTTGACTTTAGCTAGAAATCAATAGCTGTAGCCATACAGTTCACATTAAGGCTTCTTATTGATTTTTGTTGGAACCCCAGTTTTGTTATGAAGAACTAAACCGTCTCAGTTGGACCGTGATGGGCATTCTAAAGGAATTTTCAGAAGCAATACAAACGCCAAGAGTGTGCATATTACAAATAAGA
This sequence comes from Millerichthys robustus, assembly GCA_034783495.1. NCBI lineage: Eukaryota > Metazoa > Chordata > Actinopteri > Cyprinodontiformes > Rivulidae > Millerichthys > Millerichthys robustus. Next base: position 1,891,095 of record JAVKLF010000083.1, on the reverse strand, counting down.
GTAGTCTTGTTGTTGTTAAGTATCCATATAAGGATTCTAAACTAAAATTAAGAAGACTACACTTGAAGGTTTTATGTGAACTGGATTGTTCAAGGTAAGCTTTTTCTTCACCACACAGACAGCTGTGTGTCCAAACTGTTATCTAAAAAGTCATAAAACAGTTCAACATATTCACCATACAAGGCCTCGGAGTAAAAAAAGCTTTTGCCGCTCAGAATGTGAGGTTCAGGAGAAAACATGATAAACTTTGCAAGTCAAAATCAGGCTCCAGTAATATTACCCAAAGCCTCAAGTCATCCTATGATCATTTGGTTGGACTGTATTATCCATCACACATTTTTTGAGTTATTGTTCTATTTGTCTGGAAAAAAAAAAAAACCTGTCAAAGCTAGAATAAAAAAAACAAAACAGATAAACGTTTCCAAGTTAACTTGTCAGCTTTTGAGTTTTTTTTTTTATCTTGACTTGATAGTTTGTAGGTTGCTGGTTAAAAACAGAAACAAAACACTCCTGTCCTAAAGCCTTTTAATTTGATGGTCACAGAGGACCTTCAAATAGGCCAAGTGTTCATTTTCTCTGGAATTTTTCTTGCCGTAACAGTGTTGTGCCACATCAATTATAGAGCGAAAGAAAGCACATGCCTATTGTGCTAATTTCTTCTGCTTCACTGGGTTCTGGACAAGTACAGTCATATAATTTCCACATATGTTCCACTGTACTTTGCATTTTCACTGCTGTACTAAATAAACCCCTTACTTGTATGTAAGGACAGTAAGATAAATAACAATAAAATGTTAGTGGAAAGATTTTAATCAGGACTTTACATTCATGAAGTGAGCAAAATAAGGAAACTGTGACAGTTTTTTATCATTTTATTTTACACTTGGCACCCAATATAACTGTAGCTAATTTTACTCTTATTTTATGAGGTCACCTTCAAAGGATTTAACTTTGACATAAAGTAAAGGACTCAGTGTGGTAGTCACCTGCATGGCTTTATGCTGGTATTCTTATATTGATTGTTTCCCACCTATATCTAAAATGGTCATGGAGAGAAGAGATGAAGATCTTACAAGCAAATATGTCTAGCTATTCTTGGTATTGTTAATCATAGGCTATATAATCTTTAAAATGATTGCACATTTAGATGCATCCATTAAAATGACTCCAAATGTCCCATTTGACTAGCTAAATGTGGAGTGAATCACTGGAATGATTACTGAATTATGTCTTTTTCTGATTGTTCACTAAACCTTGATCTTATTACTCTATTTGGACAAAAGACAGTTTAATGAGCATTACAAAGTGTATTAATCATAGTTTGCCTGCCGTGCATCAGAATCTTACAGTTTGACACGACTAAGTCCGTGAACAACCCACAGAAAAGGGTTTTGACAGCGACTACTCAGGCCCATGTAAAACACTTGGTGTATAATTGCCAGATGTCATTTGTGCAGATCCAGCAGTGCAAAAACAAACGAAGCTTTCCTCTGGCTGCACCACTGGGGATGCATACTGAGACTAAATGCTGTTTTTTTGTTTCACACTTCAGACCTGAAGAAGCTTATCTTATTTAAAGAGGTCTTCTGCAGAAAGGGGTATGGACAGTCATGGATGACAGAATGATGCTCAGAATGGTGGCTGAACCCCTCAACATGACATGAGGCTGACAGCTGCCCCGGAGCTGCTCACCTTTCTCAATACCATCTGCAATCATCTCTTTTTTTCTTTTCAGATTGTAACCAATCTTTGCACAGTGAGACCTTCGAGGAGCTCCTGAACGGCAGCCTCTTTTCTTACCTGGCAATCGTGCAAGATAATGGCTGCTGTCACTGTAGCTGACAGGCGGCGAAGTGTAGTTCCTGCAGTAGTCTGCGCCCTGGTAGAATGCTGCATCTCCGCTCCTCAGCTGCAACGCCATCATCGCCGGAACATCCCTCTCTGCCAACTTCTCCTCTCCGAAAAAAGCGGGCGGTCAGACAGGATGACAAGCCCCTACCACCGCGCGGACAACTGCGCCTTTCACCGGAGGGGAGCTCCGCAGAGGGAAGCCAGATCCGACCCGGTGATCCGACCGCGGGGGAGGCGTGGAAAACACCCGCTTTTGACGCGCGTCGCATTCGTTTTCCACGTGAAACATCCACGAGAATCTCGTCGTTTGTGAAATCGGCTATTTCTCGACACGAGGTTCTTCCAGTGTCCCTTTGCTTCTTGGTACGGTCCAGTTCCGATGCCGCTGCTGCTTCTTTGCATGGGTGGCGATAATGACACATTGTATAAATATGTTACACCTCTGTGGTGCACGCGCATCACCCGAGCTGGAAGAAAAAAAATGAGTCAGATCTGCACGAAAGAATGTGACTACTCAGGAAAATAATAATAATAATAATAATAATAATAATAATAATAATAATAATAATAATAATAATAATAATAATAATAATA
>JAVKLF010000083.1:1837143-1851780 GCA_034783495.1 Millerichthys robustus | reverse complement strand
GAACTTTTAATATGAAGGCTTCACCTCTGCTGTGAGGACAGATTTAACAGATGTGAGCGAGATGTCTTTTAATGAAGTACCTAATTAAATTCAGATGGTGCTTCCGATGGATGACATGATTTTAATAAGGGGTTGAGGAGTGATGAAATATTAAATTAAAATCTAAATTATGCGGCTGAATAATCTGCTTCTACAAGAAGAAAAAAAAAAAAGACTCCAGAGACCTCTCATTTAACCCGTAACAGAGCTCAGATGATGTCAGCGGCAGTGCTCCGGAGTCTGGATCTGGTCTTCTTAACAGTTTTCAGTTTTTTTGGGATGTGAAGGAAACGGACAGGAAAAGATCCCCTTAGAGCCACACAAGTCTGAACCGTTTCTGGTGTTTACATGTATTCTGAGTGGAATCAGAAATAAGGTTGAGCTACTGCAGTGGAGCGGGCAAAAGTGATCAAATAAAATCAATACTCAATGAAAGAGGATTTTGCTTTTTTGTTTCTTAAAATGCCAACAACAACCCACAAGGGGGCATCAGATCAGATCTGCACTGCAGGCGTTTCTGCATGGCTGGCTGAGCCGCCTTCGGTGAGGAAGGACTCATCTTCCATCTGCTCTAATTGTCATGCAGAAACTCTGCAGTGTCACAGCATCTCAGAGTATTCCAGGACATTACTTATGAGAATGTCCAATTCTGGGTAAACACTGATGTTAGATTTCTGAATGACAAGTAGCACGCACTACGAGCTTTGGGATTAAAACACCAACAAAAATAAATGCCTCATATAAATGTTTATATGCACAGGGGGCAAAAATGTGAACACACTTGAGAGAAAGCCCACCGCTGTCCTCTACAAGACCATGCTCCCAGTTTGACTCCAACTTAGTTCGATCCTCAAAAAGAACATGAAACTTACGAAAAATGGATTTCAGAAAACTTCATACATCTATCTTCCCAAATACATGTAGAGCTAACTGGAAATATACTTTTAAAGATCTGCAACCTTGTGTTAGGAAAATGTAAACAAATATCCAATAATAAATACAAACTTCCACAGTCAATATTCATTAAACTGACACAAAAGAATAGAATTGATTCAGTCTGGAGCTACAGAGGAAAATCTTTAATTTTGCAACAAATCAAAACATCCTATGACTTCACATCTAATCTGCACACGGTGAGTGTTGTTGGTGTCAAGTTTAAAACGGTTGTTTTGGTGGAAAAGTCGTACATCTATCAGTAATCTTCTGGATTCTACTCAGAGCAGATCTGTGACCTTTAGGCTGCATGTGGTCACAAAGATACTTCATCGAACAGAAAACCTTCCAACACACACATGAACAGCAGAAACACACACTGCAAAAACATTTCAGCAAAAACATGACATGAGTGACTTCAATGACTGATGAGAATGACTTTTTTGAGGTAATGACAGCCAAGATATTATGATTTTAATTTGTGACTTGTGCAAATGCTGTTTTTCCTCTTTGCTAAAAGGTTATGTTTATCTTCTGAACATTCTGTAGTCTGGGTCCAATACATCAACCAGGACTCTAAAAAAAAACTTCTCAGCATTAATGCCATCTTTGTTTAAATGAAACAAAATTCAAGTATTTATCTCATTGAATAATCTGTGGAAGCTTTTAGTTAACTGGTAAGTTTTTTTGCCATCAGTATTTTTGTTTAAATGTTATAAAATAATTATTCTGCTTTGGGACACAGTGGTCTGTAATGCTGAGAGGCTTTTGGCCATCAGGCTGATGAAGAAAAGGCATTTACAGGGAACAAATACAAAACAACAACAGGCTTAAATAACCGTCTGCAGTACCATCACTATTTATTAATATTTATCAATAATATAACTTCTTCACAACGTATGGCTTTTTAAATGTTCAGTCTCTTTTAGAGCTCTGCACCGGGGAGACAGAGACCTGAACAAGGAGACGAGGAAGCAGCACAAACAAATAGGTCTTCTAACAATATAAGCTTCTGTACAATCAGGCACAAAAATAAATACTTTTAAATTTCAGCCTTTTGGTCTTTGGTACCACTGCATTGTTCCAGGTACAGCTCTGAGTATTGTGGGTCTCAGCAGAACTTCTGAATGCTACAGGACTATAGGGGGTTTATTTTCTTTCAATCTGAATGAGAAAAAAGTGCAGCTGCGGGGAAGACGGCTGCACTGGAAGCAACTGGATGTTGTTAGCTTTAGCTGCTAGCTGCTGTCTCTGAGATGTTTACAGAACGTTGTCCCACATTTGAGCTTCAAAGGCTACAAAAATTACCTAAGTTTTATTTCTTTGTCAAACCATTTCAACTGGTTTACTCTATCTGATCTGTTTAACAGAACTGATCACTGAAATAAGCAAACATTTGTAACAAAATATAGAGAAAATCTGAATTCTACTTTGGTCTACTTCCTGCCAGATGCAAAAAAACAAAGGTTTGGCAGCTGACCTATGGAAAAATAAAAAGCTTTATCAGAGGTAACAGATAAACTATTGAAGATTTGTAAAAAGGTGTTTGCAGATTGTTTCACAGGACTAGCAGACTTGGAATCTTACATTTCCTGCTCGTGTCCAAATTGCATCTTTGAACATAAAAATGACGCAACTCCAGAAATGGCAAAACAGGTTGCCTTGTTTCATTTTCCTTTACCGTTGTGGCTCTCATCTGATTTTCTTCTTGGCTATTCTAAGAATTTGTGTACTCAGGCATACTGAAGAGGTAACAGATAAAGCAGGCTGCAGCACTGAGAGGAATCCTTTAGCCCAATCAGTACCACATCTAACAGAGAATGCACTGAGTTTAAACTGAAGTAGGCTCATAAAATTGTGGTGGGGGTCAGGAGTGTGATTATATTTTGCGACCGAGTGGGAGCATGCCTCCTCCCAGATGTGCGTTCAAGTCCATGTCCCAGGGAGTCAGCAGTTGGCTTCGATGGGAGACAGCGTCAGGATGCTGCGATCGTTTGAGTAGAAGTTCTCTGTGTCACTCCAAGACCTAAAAATAGCAGTGGCGAAGGGTTAGGAGACTGATGATATGCATGTGTATGTGTGTGCATGTGAGAGGAAGAGAGACAAGACATTGGGCAACAGTGGGGTTGAGCTGTCGCTACCTATCAAAAGTGCTGTGATCATAATTAATTAGGCAAGAGGAACAAGAGCAGATGAAAAAAATGGATGAGTGAAGAGTTAGTAATGGCTGTGATGAGTTAGTGATGAGAACCAAAAGTCTCTCCTCATTACCTCACATGAATACTGTCATCAGTTCTGACCCACTTTCTCTTAATTTCACTTTAATCTCTCCAACTTATCTGAAATCAGTGAAATGTGCCTGTCATATTTGGCAACAACAATCTATCAAGATGAAACTTAATCAGTCTCTCCTAATATTTTGGTTAACGTAATTTGAGCCCAAGTGAGGAGGAAAAAATATCTTGAAGGTTCAGTTCTGTCACAGAACAATCAGTACAAAGGAAACACAGATTTTCTACAGGTGATAAGATCTATACTCCACACTGAGCATCATCACCCTTGTAAAGAGCAAAAAAAAAAGAACAACACTAGCTGCTCAACAAGCTTAGACTAAAAACACTACAACGGTTGTACTCTCACCAACTTGACATTTTGCACAATCAATGTGAAAAATATTTATCAAGGGATAAAAAAAAACAACAAAAGTGACTAAGCTCTGATGCACACACACACACACACACACACACACACACACACACACACACACACACACACACACACACACACACACACACATATTGCATTTTGTCACCGTGGCAAGTATGTCCAAATGATGTAAACTTATATTTCATCATCAAGATTGTTAGGCATCTCATCTTAAAGTGGAGTCAAAACATCTGAAATGGATCTAAATGTTTGAAACCCACTCTCTTCTCTTGATCAAGGAGTTGATCTCAGACTTAATTTAAATCCATGTGTGAGTAACTAAGTAAAATAAAATTATGAGTAACAAGCTTCAGATTCATTCTCCACTCCAAAATAACACGTATCTGATTTTCTTGCTGGTGAAATAAATATCTTAAAGGTTAGTTAGCTTCTGAATCGTGTTCTGGCACATTTACAACTACAGTATAAAATGACAAAAGGCACAGTCCTTTTCCTATTAGCTTATCCAGCTGGATCACTTTTGGAATCATCTAAAACAGACAGAACTATTTTGTCTACATTTTGTCACTTGCAACCATTACAAAAGGGAGAACTATCCAACCAAATACATGTTGAAATTCTGCAACTCTGCTTTCACAATCTTTTAAATGTCTAAATGTCAGCTTTTCTGCACTCAATGGTTCTCAGGACCTTTAAAGTAAAATTGCTCTCCACTGATTTAAAACCCAGTAAACAGAAAAACAAGGCCACCCAGGAACTTTAAATAGGTTTATGACTCAAATGCCAGTTTGACTGGAGGCCCTCATACGTGTTATAAACCACTTGCTTGCCTATCAGGGTGAGGGAGAAAAGAAAACATCTTTTTTCTTCATGTTAAGAGAGGCCTTAAAAAAGACACAAGCCAAGAACAGAAAAGGGAGATTTCTGACTAGATCAAGCTCAGAGACATTAACAACACATGAATAATTTGTAAGGCAGAACAACATTAAGCAGATTAAAGACACTGAAGGACAAAGACAGGACAGGTGAGGAAGTCTATGAGGTGAGGCACATATATATATAACCAGGTACATTGTATACAAAATACCAAAGGCAGCAGTAGCCCCCATGCAACAAGACAGTCGGCATTCTTGTTTTGTAGCTTCTGGTGGAGGAGAGGTTTGGGTGAACTACACCCAGCAGGAACACCAAGAGTTACAGAACAAGAATGCTCTTCTCTGAAGCACATATAGGGCTTCTGGAGTTAGTAGAAACCAATTAGTAGATACAGGAAGTAGAAAAAAAAGACTCACAGAGTACACTTCCCAGCAGCTACACTGGTGGAAGATGTGGTCCACTTGTCCTCTGAACCCAAACAAGTTCTAGTGAACACTAATAACTTAAATTTTCTTTTGTTACCACAAAACTCAAAGGTAAATTTAAACATTTTAGATGAAATCCACCTATGTTTTTGTAAGTGACTTAATTATGCATATAGTTACTTTTTTCCCTCTTGATCTGCAATCTCTTATTTCACTTGTCAAAGATCTCAGTAAAGTACGATATCTGGATGCATGGACGTAACAAATACACACACAGGCATCCAGTTGCCATTATCAAAAACATCTTAAACTTATGACACTCATGCATGTACTGCTTTGTTGTCCTCCAGCTATGACTGAGCTGTGGCAGGTATTCAACACTGCAACAACGAGCAAAGGCAAACGGCCAACAGTAACTGGACTTCCAATAAATACTGAATAAATAATTAAATATCATCTTAGAAGTAAATATGTTTCATATATGTTCTGTTAAGTCGTGATGCATATAATACAGGAGCGGGTGGATACCCCTGTCCTTTACGGCAGTATCCTAGCATTAAGGCCAAATGTGGGTGGACTTGAGCTACGCGGTCAGTTCCTGGTAGTTGACTCATTTCCACAAACTAAAGAAATGAAGTTAGATGACGCGAAAACAAAGATATCTTGGTTTGCAGATTATGTGAAAACAGGACAAAGATAAATTCAGTCCAACTCTATTTGTTGACCAATCAATGTATAGTAAAAGTCCTACCTCTGCAATTAAAGTCCTTTTGCTGGATTTTTTAACCTTATGGGTGAAAATAAATTTGTTGTTGTTGGTTCACTTACAGGAATCCAATTTACTGCTACGTGCCAGCATCAGAAAGCAGATCAATCTTTCCACAGGAAGTAATTCATCTAAACTGGATTGTCATTTAAAGGGACTCACACCCTTAAGATGTGTTCAACAAATGGCCACTATTTCACAGGTCAATTTGAGAAGTGATGAAAGAAAAAAATACTAAAGCACATACGATTTTCAAAAGGAAATAAGATAATAAAAATTGATCAGAATGGTTAAAACAAACAAGCAATCACAAAAGACTATTTTCCATGTAACTGCTGTGACAATATCCTCCTCTGTTTGACAACAGAGTGATGGTTCTTGGGGGTTAATCAGAGGCCATGAAGGAAGGATCTCTTGTTTTACTGGCAAAATGTGAACTTATACAAACATTGGAATCCCAACAAAGAACAGGAATGCTATATCTTCATCACTGATCTGATCAATTGTGAGTGTCCCAAGATGTTGTCAGAAGTATTGATTGCTCAGCAGAAAAGGCTGATCAGTTCAATTAATCAATGACCCCATAGAGTCAGTGGGATTCAGGTAAAGATACAATGATAGAAAGTGCAGACTGGGCAAACCTGCAAACTGCGTGCTCAGCTTGCAGTCTTTAAAAGCTGCACCAAGCAAAAAGACAATTTATTTGTGTAACAATCTTTTATCACAAACTGGGCCTCTTTTGTGCAATAAACTAAGAACTTTCAATCACTTCTCATCACAGCTTCCACTTCAGGTATAATACTTAGAAGTGTATCCACTGAGTACACGTTGGTTTTATTTATGATTTGACCGGCTGAACTCATTGCAAGTAGAGTTACCCTCCACTGAATAAGAGGATCTACGATCAAATTTAGAGATGACCCAACACCAACAAATCAATTTGATGTAGTTTTGGTGTCATATGTTTCAGTGCATTATAGATTGTCTACAAAACTGGCTGAACAATTGGACACCAAACATTTGTCTTATGAATATTAAAGAACAAAGAAGACAATCAGGACAGACAGAACAGATCATAAAATTGGTTAAGACAAGACATATGAGCTAATACATTGCAGTATGTGGGGTTTTTTACAGACAAGACAGGGTAGCATTTGATGCACATACATAAGAGAAACCAAGCTTTGAACAGATCTCAGTAAAAATACTCCAACTTCTCTCAGGTTAGGCTGCTACAAATCCACTCCTCCCAACGACAAAGACAGCACAATCTATTAGTTTGTTGGTCTCAATTTTTTTGGCATACACTCCTGTATGTGTGATTTTAAACACACCACTCTGTCAAATTACCCATTCCACAACTGCGATAGAAATCAAATGCTCATCATAGTGCACTTTATAAGTACATAACTTTCTTACATCGTTGATTTTTACAGCTCTTCTGGCTGTTAATTTGCACTCTAAACCCAGCCTCAACCACCTACAGTAACTCAGCTTTCTCAACACTTCCATGTTCAAACTGCTACAAATCTGAGCAAGAAATTACTTATAGTAGAGTTGCAATCAAATCATGGGCTTTAACAGTCAGATCTTTAGTCCATACTTTTGACACCAAGAGATGGTAAGGAGTCATCAGAATTCATAATAATTGTTTCTTGTTGTTGTCGTCCTCCCCACCTGTTGCTGCGGCTGGATGCATGGCAATTGTCAATGTTAGCCTTGCACTGTCCGGTCATTTGTTCCAGGAGTTGGGCCAGGCGGGAACAGCCGCTTTGCCCATGTTGGTAGCAGCACATGGACTCCACACAGCTGAGGGCCTGCGTCTGGGAGGCTGATAGAGACTAGAGCAGGGAAAAGATGGTACAAGAATAAAAAGGGCAAAAGAAGGTAAGTAGTTGGAAACATGGGTAAGTGAAATGACAGAGAAGTAACAAAGGACAAAAGGAAAGAAGTTGTAAGCATAAAAAAGGCAGAGAAAGAGAAGGAAAGAAGAGAAATTAAATCAATGTTAATTTGTCTGATCAGTGACTGGATGTTCAGGGTAACTGGAGGATGACATATTGCATGCCGTCTCAGCAGAAATGAATTATAGGAAACACATAGAAAACATGCTACACAGAAAACTGAAATAAAGGCAGAAACTTCTTCACAAATGAACAAAGAAATTCTAAATTAAAACAAGAAAAAAACCTGATAGTTTTACTCTAACATACTAGCTGGCCACCTTGAATTTCTTAAATGACATAATATTTATTACTAAACTATGTTTTCCTTAAGCTGCCCAAAAGGGATTTTTGTCACTCAGTTAAATTTGTGGAATTACGCTATTTGAAATATGTTCAGTGGCAAAGCCTCTTGAACCCAGTTTTTTTCTTCTAACTTGGCATCTAATCGACATCTTTAAGAATTAATCACATTCACAGACAGCGGCAAAAGCAACATTCCATTCCAAAAATTGCTGTCGTACAGATAGATATGACTTTGTAATGTCCAGCTTCTTTTAACACATGTAAGAAAACACTAAAGGTCAGCATTAGAGTCAAAACAAATACAATTTATCTAAAATATGGTTTTGTAAGGAAACCAGTTCTGCTTTAAATTCAATGTTTTTTCTTCCAGTAAAGTACAAAATTGTCCATTTTATGCTGGATGTGTGACCCATTCATACCATTGTGCTAAGACATATGATGTGGCCCGAGTTTCACTGCAGCAGAAATTTGAGACGCTGCTGGAACGAAACCAAACTTCTACTTCTTGACGAACCACAGCAACACAGGCAAATCAGACCAAATCTGACTTACCCTTGCAGTGCTGCCTTGCAAACTATGCATTATTTTGTAAATTATTGCCACTGTATTGTTTTAATGTTGAAAGATTGGTAAAGTGTATGCATTGCATTACTTTAACAGGAGTTACTGATTTATTCACGGGAGGTGAAAGCCAAACAGCAGCTGCCGCATTGAATATTAATGTATCCTTGTGTGTGTATGTGTTTGTTTTTGCACAATAGCTTCAATAGCTTAATCTTCCTGTGATCACATGGATAATAAAAACTGAGCAAACTCAAGTGTCTGCCACTGCATCAGCCGGTAAAGAAGAAATCTATCTTTGCAGGGCTAGTAAATTAGACACACTAACAAAAATATTTATCAGTTGAACAGACCATCTTAAAACTGCTTTTTCTGATAAACTCTGCATTTGTTTTATTTGGTATTACCTTTACTGTTTAATGATGTTTAAGAAAATATGGACAATCTTTAAAATGTAAAAAATAATATAGGCTTCAATACATAAAATTAAACTTTAAAGGGGATATTAAGAGGTATAAAAGACACACAAAAATAAAAAATAACACTGACAGCCAACAAAATGAGAGCTGTAAATTTTAGAATGAGGATATGGCAAAGACAATGCAGCCTGCATGCCAACAGCATTCTCTCTTTGTCTCCGAACCCATACCTAATCAATAACAGTGAGGTTAGAAAAAAAATAGACAATCATGGTGGGGCATATATGCATGTGGGTATTCATAGAAGGGTAGGGAAGGATGATCGTGACTAAATGGGATAGAATAGGGTCATTCATAAACAGTGATCCAGGCCAAAACACATACAGGTGTAGTACCTTAAATATGTTGGGAAAAGTGCTGTATGGTAGCAACTACAATATACAGCCATGGGGTAATGATTGGAACATACAATAGGGCTTGTGCAGTTTGCTGCAGCTGTGAGAGGGTGCACAGGATTGGCTGGTCCTTAGAAACCAAGGGAAAACCAGGAAAGTTATGGCACAATGGGGACAACGGGAGTGATTTACAGTACATGTACAGTACTACCTAAGGGAGCATGGTTCTTGGCCGGGGGCAGCAGGGGAAGGAAAAGCAGCTAGCAGGTGCCAATTGTCCTCCCCTGGGCTCCGCTGGGCTTTAACAGGGTCATATTCTGGGCCGACTGAACCCTCACCCCCTTCCATCTGAAGAACACAAGATGCTTACAGTGAGCCCTGCTGGCTAATCAAACAACTTATTCATCACAAAACCAAAAAGACCGTTGGTTTTGTCAGACATGAACAAAGCAAGTTAAATTATACTGCAAATAATTTTTTTTCCTGTATTGAATAATAAAATGAAATAACTGTTTTCTCTTATGATACAACAATTTTAAAATATAGACCATGTGCTAAACGTTTGTCAAAATTATGCTTGACAACATGTAGGTTAATAAGAAATTATTTCACACATCTGACAATATTCTGCAATACCGATGACACTTTGAATTCTGAAATTCAACAAAAGACTAAAGTACTAAAAGCACAATCCGTTTTTCCAATGATTCTTATTTACCAAATAGCAAGATAAAATTATTAAATAGACAAGTGATCAGCCAGTAAATGTAGGGTGCCAAGTAATCATTTGTGAAGTGTGAAATACACAGAATGTAAACGTTTTAGGCACACAAAAAAATATGCTTTAAAATAAGAATGTATAAATTCTGTTGTTCATTGTTAATAGTTGATGCATAGTAAATGAAAAGAAAAATATTTGCTACAACCTTACTTTTCTTTTAAACTAAATTAATTTATTTAGGTTCACTTCAACTTACTTTCTAAAAAACTGCAGCTAGATTGTTCTAAACATCTCACAGAACTAACCACAAGAGTGGATGTAGGCTGGCTTACATCTTGTAATATATTTGTAATTCCAGACACACGCTCCAAAGTTGAAATCAGAGGTCTGTGTGGCCCATATCATCACTTCCAGGTGGATTTTAAAGAATTTGGCCACATGTTTTAGATTGTTGTCCTGCTGAAGAATAAATTTGGGGCCAACCAGACGTCTTTGGTGGTACTGCATGATGGATGCTAATTTTCTTCATTGAGGACACCATCTACCGCCTTCAAGGACAGTAGATGGTTGTATCCAAGTGTCACAGGTTGATTCTAAGCTAACTGTTCTGCTGTTTATTTTTGAGTAGAGGTAAGCATCATGTGTCCTTCATTTGCTGTGCTTAAGGTTTATTTACTTTACTTTTATTTTGCCTGCTTATTTAATTTTAAAAAGAGCCTCAACAGCATATCTTAGATTTTTTTTGGAAGATCACCTTGCTGATGTTCTACCTTGTTTACTTTTGCTGTGCATTGTCTTAAAAAAGGTGCATGTCCTGTGTCATGAAACCATTTTTCATCTCACCTTGGCAGCAGAGTTTGCCTGTTTCTCTCTCAGTTTTGACCCTCCTACACAAATAGAAGGCAACTCGTGATGAAGTTGAACTGATTGTTAACTTTGGTTCATTTACTTTGCACTTTGAACCTTGATGAAAATATGAATAAACATTAGATTTGTGAAAGAATTCTTACTCCATTATTTTCTCAAAGCTACTTAAACCATTTGCACAGAACTGTATTACATTATAAAGAGTACATAGTAATTCTGGATTTAAAATACTTCTCAACTGACCAGATAAACAGAACAATACAATGAGAAGCAATTTGTCGGCTTACAAAGATAATAAGACCAACTGCTTCCTGATTTTTGTAACAAAACATTAACAGGATCCTGCATTTCCCCATTTTTAATACTAAACAAATAATCCTGAATTGCTGGAAGAGAAGAGGTCTTGCAGAATATTTAACCATTCACCAAAGAATGGTTTCATTTTCAAACAAATGCAGAAAACAAGACAACTGCACTCACTTCCTTAAGGTAGGTATACTAGAAGAAGCTGTAAAACCAGACAAATACTGAACTGGAAAAGATCCAAGCTTAGAGCAAATCTATTAGTATCTCAGCCAATTAACCTTTTGCTCAATTCATCAGAGCTACAGAGTAGCCAAACAAAGAATAAACCCAAGTGAACTCCCTGGTTTTAGTAGACATGATATAATGTATTGTTTTACACAAATGTTTAATATAAGAACATTTCTATTTTCTCCTATGTTTTATCATGCAGAATGGTATTAAAACACACATTAGAGCAACATAGTATAAACATTAACTGCAGCCTACAAATGATTTAAGGCATGACATATCCATATAATGTCTTGTAAAAACTGGCAACCAAGTACACTGAAAATCTTACGTGCTACACAGATATAGGACTGACGATTATGCATGCAGCATAGTAGTCTTTAAAACAACAAAAAATACAAAAATGCTAAGGATTACAGTATATTTAAAAAGGTTTGATGACTTGATGTTTCTTGCAGTTTAAAATGTGCAAAAAAGCCAAAATCAATTATTATTTTTTCCAGCTTGAATTGCTTCATCAAAAAAAACCTCATGCTGCTCTTACAGGCTGCAAGACGAACAAGATTTTGATCTAATTTAATTCTTCAAAACTATTTTTGATTACAACAGTTCTTCATGCTGGTTAAAATGGCAGCACCATGCTGCTAAAACAGCCAAGACAACTTTAAGTTACTCATGCAGCTTTAAAAGGCCATCTATCTTATGGCGATCTGCTCAGACCATGCAGGTGGACTACTGTGAGATGAGGCCGCCATCTAAGTGGTGAAACCATATTCGTTCAGAGTGAATGCAACATGACACACAGCTAACTTCAGTTGCATGGCCTATATCTTGTACGTGATTGAGGTCTTATTTTAAAAATTGAAATGCATGTTATAATGGTTCGCACCTGATTCTACAACCACACGTATGATGCTGCAGTTAGAACTGAGATCTGTACAAAGTAAAGACCCCATGTGAGGTCCCTGCACCACAGCAATGCTCTGCATTTCAAAGAGTGCAGAGGAAAGAATTAGGCCAGTAAGGGTTTCCGTGTGACTCATTCATTCACACACTGACATATCATTTGTCCGTGCAGTGGGTGTATGTTGTAATGAAACATACACCGTTTTGGAAAGATGTTCTTTATATGGTGCAATACATGCAACTGCTAACTGCTTTCATTACAATCTTCTGCAGGATCTCTAAATCTTCAGCACCTCAGAACATATTTATCCCCCCCGCGCACTCCTTACCCGAAGAGAATGCTGATTGGCTTGTTCAAAGCATGCAGCCACAAACATGAAAGGTATTGCTCTGAAACAGCACATGACTTCTAGTTGAGGCTTCTGAATGAACACAAACAGGAGCACTTGTTCCGTACAGCAATGTTTCTTTCTTTGGAAACCCATTTGCTGATTTTCTAAATAATCTATAATTACAAATTCTAAAGCTTTCAATGCCTTTCAAGGGTAAATTGTTTTGCATAGGTAATTCATTAAAAAACCTGTAAAATGTCCTTTTAAGTTTTAAGATAAAATACCTATTGCCACTGGTACTAATTTTCTAAATGTTGTTATTGGTGCTTAAATCCTGAAAAAGAGTGATATATTTACAAACATAATTTTCCCTAACTAAACGGGATCAAAGTAAAAACAATCTAAACTTTTTGTAGTATAGAAATATTGCACTTGAAAGAAGCACTCCTGTAAATAGTATTTTTCCGTGATGTTATTTAGAATGCAAGTTAATCCGAGGGCTTAATGAATCTCAGATCTTCTACCTAATTTTGCCCAGCTGGCTCTTGGCTCTGGACAAAGGCTGCAGAGCGATGAAGTCATCACCTATCACCACTCGGTTGGAATACATCTACGCCAGGAGAGCACAGACAAAGGGGTAAGAAGAAGAACACATAAACACTCAAAGAGGTTAAAAGTGAAGCCCTCACACAACTATACACACAATGGTTCATTTTAACAAACAAATCACAGAAGACACTTTCACAAACAATCGCCACACAACGACACAGGGTAAATCTACAAACACCACATAGGACTGGAAAAGGGAAGCTCCCGTTCCTTTTTTTCAACCAAGCAGAGGTTTTTGTTTTAAATGGAAGAAAATAAAAACTAAAAGCATAGTTTATTTCCAGCTGGACAAATCAATACAGTAACAGTGGTGACAGTTTTTCCTTGTGTGCTTGTCTGTGATCAGTCATGCAGTGAAAATATGTTCCTGTTATGAACTGGGTTACTCATGACCACTGAGACTGAAAATTATGAACTATATGAACAAAGCACAATTTTCTTCCACTGTCTATATTTGGAGTTTCCTTGTTATTTGGGTTTATTTTCTACCTCTGGGGCCATTTACTTTTACAGTAAATATATTGTCATTTTCTGTCCTACACATAGGAATACAAATGAAATCTATCACGAAATATATCTTTTTGAATCGTATGAACACCTCTAATAAGTAGACAGGCCTCTACAAAACTTGCCATCACATTCCATTTATTTTTAGTGCTTTGATTCTCCACTCATTACCTGACTCTTCTGTGTGCTGGTGGGCTTCAGATGTCTGTACATGACCTTCTTAACTACATCAGGGAAGAGGCAGGTGATGATGATGATAATGATAGCAAACCAGGCAGAACCACTGGAAAGCAGCTGGACAAAGACAAAGTACATGTCCTGCGTGTGCAGGAATGGCCTGCAAGAAGTGGAAACAACATAGTTGTTAGGTAGTGCAAAAAAAGAACATTTTCTTACTTGTCGTCATTAGAGAAAACTATTTGCTTTATCAAAAAAGTAAATGTAACATTTCATCATGCTTTTAAATCCCAAAAAACAAGAGTAAGCCACACAGATCACTACTCCATGTTCACAGCAAATTTAGATCTCAGACACCACGGGTCGTGCTCTTAGATCATTTTATTTTACCTTTACCTCAGAGTTTAACAGCCAAAGCAGATGTCAGACAGAAAATATCAATAATAGCCCACTATTGTCAGAGTGGCTCCCAGACGTCTGTGAGCTGACCGGGCAGAATAAAGTGATTAAAATCGATTTGACTGATTCAACAAACTAGCTGATAATGTGAATTCGAACAAAGCCCAAATATATGGGAGCAGTGACGGGAGTAGTTGCTTCATCAGGAACACAAGGAAACTGATATAAATGTACAGTGAGAGCGCAATATACACA
>JAVKLF010000083.1:1817773-1828565 GCA_034783495.1 Millerichthys robustus | reverse complement strand
TACTGGACTGCTGGGGTACAGATTACACCAAATCTTAAAAGAAGGCTTTTTATGTGTAACTGGAATTTCTCTGTCGCAAGACAGCAGAATGTCTTGAGCACAAGTGTGTGCTGGTATTTCTTTGTTTTACAAAAAAAGGCTGCTGGTTGATATGACTGATTAGTGTTGGCAGACCTGCTGACAAACAAACAGATAAACCCAGGGAAAGCCACGGCTTTCTTACACAGTACCTGGTCACAGACAGAAAAACAGTAAACCTAGCTGTGTCTCTGTGTATGTGGGTTAAAGAATTGCCCCATTCTAAAGGATTTTACCAATTGTTTTAGAAAACATGGTTGAAAACACGTTTATGACTATGCGGTGACAAAAAACAAGCAGGGCAAAGTACAGACTTTGTAACAAAATGAAAGAAGTGTATTATTAAATAAAATAAACAAATCTTATCTGAGACTCCAACTGACAGATCGAGAGAAAACCAAATCAAGTTTTAAAAAATGGATTATTCTGATTAGGAAATCATTGCAGACGAACCGGGCTGCTGTTTTTTTCTTGTTCAGTCTTTTGATTGTAGAAAGGTTCATCCCATTTCTTTTCAGCCTGCCAGGCATATTTTAGAATTGTGCTGAGGATGGCCTCAAACAGCAAGATGACCAAATAGATGATCAGGAATGTGTTCATTGACCTGATAAGGAAAAACATTTAAAATGTCAACTTCCATTAAGCATCAACTTGAACAGCAGCACTTTGATTACTTAAAAGCAGTTGCTTACTTCTCAACTGCGGAGCGTTTCTGGGACTTGCACTTATAATTGAGTGCCATCTTGGATTCCATCCCTGTGTAAACTGCCACACCTGCAACAGCCATTAGTTTAGGATTTACATCAAACTTCTGGCTTGTCCATAATACTCCTGATCAAGTCATACTTAAAACCAGACAGTTATAAATGTGATAACGAGTGATTTATAGCAGAAGCTGAGAAATGCTTTATCATGTTACAGCTGTGATTTGATTAAGAGACAACTTTGATGTGATTCAAATGTCCTGGACCAGCTGTACTTCACAGGAAAACCTTTGGTAAAAATGATTTACATCTCTAAATGTTTGGATCTGTTATATTTTTTTTTATCAAAGCCATTCAGACTCACCAAAAATCTCTTTGGTATTTTTCAACCTGGCACCTCGCAGCAACAAGTTTTCTGGACCGAGTGGTCTAAGGTTAAAGTAAAAAAAATAATAATAATTAGATTACAGTAATAGCCTTTGAAAATAATACTTTATTAAAAGTTTTAATTTTTATTTTGTTACAAGTCTCATACACCAAGCTAACGCGTGGCTGGTTGGAATAAATACATGTTTAATACCTGACACAGTAAATAGTTGTTTGCAATAAATAAATGTTAAAACAATTTTTTCATTTTACTCATAAATCTGGTTTTACCTGACTATCTCTTCTCCATGTTGAGTCACAGTGATACGACCTACAAATCTGAAAAAGACAAATTTATTTCAGACATATTCAAATATTTTGTCTTAACAGAGAGATTACTAAATAGACAGCAAACAGGCTTAAATCAGAGGCAACCGGACTTCGATAACGTGATCCAAGTCCGGTTGCCTCCGATTTAAGCCTGTTTGCTGTTGCGATGACCCGGATAACTGAGTATTTGCACAGGCATTACTAAATAGAGAAACAATTTATGAACTGAAACTGAAAGCTGAAAATAAATTTCTCAAATTGAAAATAATTACAAGGTTAGATTTAAAATCCTTGGTCACTAATTAAGGAAAAAAGGCTAAAACAATGAAAAAGAAATGAGATCACAACAAGAAGTTGACAAAAGCTGGGTCAGTTAACGCCATGGAAATTTAACTTCTGTCAATGACAAAAAAACTTTTTTCCATACACAACAGATATCAGCAGATTGTCAGTAATTAACATTCTAACATGTAGCAAAAGCTATTTACAATATTTTTCGTAACACTACAAATATTCAGATATTTATGAAATATATAAATACAGTGAAAGCTTCAGAAAACAGAAGGGAACTGCATGTAAGTTCTGCTGCTAACAGTCTTAAGCCAGCATTACCTGCACACTGTAACAGACAACTGGCAGCACAACGTTTGGCTTGTCTGATTGAAATGCACTATAATCTGACTGTTTTCAATCTCGCATGAAGCACAACTTTGACAACAGCGATCATGTGAGAGAAAGCAGCCTAGTGTGGGGGAAGGGAAAACTGCCACAGATGCCTACAGTCCTTTAGGAGCCAGCTAAGTGACTGGTAAAGAGTGGCTGTTGTCACTGGCATGATCATTTTTAACCTTGTTATCTTATTACTATCTAGAAAAATGCTTTAATCATCTTTCAATTCTGATTTTAAAGGAACATGTCAGCCATGTGTTTAATAGAGTGTTTATTATTGCCTGCTGCCGAAGGAAAAAAGACAACAATGTTTGGTAGTGTCTGTGTGTGTTTGTTCTGTTAGCAAATATAGCTAATGAACCACTCGATAGATTTCAATGAAACTGTGATGAAGTGATCATTGGATAAACATCTACAACTGAATAACTTTTGAAATCAACCCAATTGGAGCTGGCAACTCTGGCCAGTTGACCTTATGAAACACAAAATTCCCTCAAACTTAGCCAATTCAAAGACTTAGATTTCGTGTTAGTAGCTTAGCCTTATGCTACATTGTACAATTTTGTATTTATTATTCTACTTTACTGAACTGAACTAGTCATTTTTGACATTTGTATTCTGAAGGTAGGAGTTTACGCAAGATTACCTGTACAGATCAGCTTCTGGCTGCTGACACTCCACTACAGCCTGTAAGGTCTCCAGCTGGGACACTGACTGACACACTGATGTCTCTGGTACAGAGAAATGGGTCTGTAAAAACACACACAGTGTTAAAAACTGAGAGAAATTATTTTAAAAACTGGGGCAACGATTCTTTAAAGATGAGCAACTGTGACTAAGAAAAACATTAGGAAGCCAAATAAATAAACTATTAGAACCAAAATACTTAAGAGCAGCTGGTTTGTAAAAGTGGAAAACAATCACCCAATTATTTGAAAATGGTTCGGATTTACAGAGTCAGATGAGCAGCAGAATATATCGTTTATCGCCGTTCAGCTAAAAATATTGAGACATGACTTAAGTTCTACATTGCCCAACCCAAATTAAAATTATTTTGCCCATATATCAACACACATTATTTTGTCTCAAATTATTATTATAGCTCAAACAGTTTGTCAGAATGACCAAAACACCAATTCACATTTCATGAATTCACCACACAGTAAATGTTTAACACAAAAACACAAAACATGCCAACAGTTTGATTGCAGTCATGCAAACAAACCTTAAGGTTGGTCTCTCCATCAAGACTCGCTGTGGTGATGTGACAAGTACCATCAGCACGATCTGATGAAAGCAACACCAGATCAGCCGGGAAAGTCTCATCTTTAGCTACACGGACAATGTCCCCTACCTGGAAGGACAAGCAAAAAAACAGAACCTGGTTTAGACTGTCCAAGTTTGAATCATAACAGTAACAAAACTTCCACTGCATTGTTCTGATTTAACAAAATATGTTGTTTAAATGATACATAATACGCAAATGTTATTTTACATTGTTAGTACTGTAACAGAAAATGTTTTTTGTTGATTCATGTAAAGCTAAAAATGCAAAAAGACAAAAATGTTTAGAAACAGAGCTGAGAGCTGATCTCTCTTAGAAACCTTATTCAAATGCACCACTGTTGGAATTTACCTATATACTTTACAAGTATTGAATCATTTTTTTCTAAGTAGTTACACAAAACATATTCTATTTTTCCTTTGTTCTTGGAAGCAACATAATTAACTCTATAAGACAGAAGTCTCTATTAAGACATATAATTTTAACATTTTTGTGGCCTTGTCTTAAACTTCTGCACTCCCGTCAGCAAATCTCTTAGTTATGACTAAACACCATCACGTGTGCTTGTCAAGCTTGTACGACTTCATTTGCCTTTTTACTAAAGCATACATCATTGGATACTATTAACTTCAGAAAATTATCTTGGAAAAAAAATCAGTAAAATCATTTACACTGTGTGCTGACAGACTTATCACATGAAAAATATTGAATCACTGAGGAAGGATAACAACAAAACGTGTTTACTTGTTGTTTGTTTGGTATATTAGGTAAACGTTTAAAATTTAAATAAATGCAAAACAAGGAAAAAGCAAAGGTTAGCATCCAAGAACTTGAAACAGAATCTATTCACGTATTTTTCTTGTGTATCGGCAACACTTAAAGCTTTAAGAACATGACACAGACAGGCTGAAGCAGGGTTTTAATGGCATCAATTAAAACCATTAAATTTCTATAACCATCTCACATATTATAGTTGCAAATCTGAGCATCTCACAGAACAACTTAACCTTATAGGTCTCCAACCAAAAGTTATATATTTTTTATTTTTACTCCTAGTCTGCTAAACAAATTCAGGCACCCAAACACATTTTTTTAAATTGTAGAAAATGGGGTATTTTTCACATTATGTCCCTCTGAAGATTTATCTGTGAATAAATGCTCCTCAAATGGGCAATAAAAAAAACAATAGGAATTTAACAGCCAATTTAAAATTAATCATGTTTGTGATAAGTTGTAAAAGGCTTTTTGTACAGAACATTACTGAGAATTTCCAACAATTAAAGCTGTTTTGATAAAATCACCATCTGACATAAAATAACTGACATGATGAATGTTCTGTACAGTGTATCTTTACACATCTTACTCTAATATTTTTGGATCTTGTCTGTACCAGACTTCCACTGCGAACCACAAACACTGGAGCTCCATTAACTTCATTGTCTGCCTTGTGTCTTAGCCAGTCTTCATAGCCCTGCAGAGAAAGTCATTCAAATAATGCAAATTACAAGTTTCAAATGGGGTAATTATACTGTGGGTTGACTCAAAAAGTATTTACTGTCAAATTTATAAAGACATTAAAATAAACAATTTTCACACAAAGTTGTGCATGATACGTTCCTTTAGCGAGTCAACACAAGAAAACTTAACTAGTGAAAACAGAACTTTTTTTAAATTTTTGTTTTAACAGCTTAGACTGTAACGATAATGTTAGTTCCACATTTTTAATCTCAATATGAGGAAGTTTTCATATGCTTCATCTCTCACCTGTTTTATAGCAGTAACTGTGATCACAAAGAAGAGTGGGAGCCCACTGGTGACTGGAGAGGTTGGGGTGTCGATCATTAACTGGAATTAACGTGTACAGATGAGAGGTATGAACAAAGAGATAAAGCAATAAAAAAGCATGCACACAGAGTAATAGTGGGTGTAACTTGTAAAAGAGAACAAAACGGTGAGAAGTAGCAGCTGGTTTGTCAAACAGGAAATGTCTACGTTTCCACCAGGGTTAAATGTCAGATCAGTACAAGTAGACACATACAGGTTTGGACATTTATCTCTGGGTTTTGTCAATTACTTTCCTCGTTCCACATTTAAGAAAACACAACTGAATTGCCACATTAACTCCATTATCAACACAAATTGTCAAACACATTTGTCAGAAAATGCAGAAGAGACTAAATGCTCTCACACCTAGTGTTTGAAACAGTAACTGGTCATCTCATAGAAGACACACAAACATGCATACAAAGAAATAAATCAAACACTGAAAATAATTTATGAATGCAGCCACATCTAATCCTCTTAGTGTGTTTTTAAATTACCTGCCGGATTACATCTAAACATTTTGCTATTTACTATGACAGCAGGGTAATCATAACCTTGAACTGCAACTGCTTTGGGGTCCACAATATTAAGTATTTGAATTTTGACATCACACAATATATGCTCTAAAATCTGTACATAAAGATTTCATTGCTGAACAGAAAATTAAAACTGGAAAAATAAATAAATAAATCAGCCAGATCCTATGTAATTCATGTCTTGCAGATTGTAATACTGTCTACTAGTTTTGTAGATTACTTTAATATTTTTCAAAAGGTTTATCATTATGCATATTATTATTTTGCACATTATTTTTATTTTAAGAAGTTGAGGTGCAAATAAAAAGCAGTTTTTGGAGAAATGCTGCTATAAGCAGGGCCCTCAGTTTGTTCTAGCAAGCAGGTGATGCAGCATAAATGACTGTCAACTCTTTCACAACATTGTAGTTGTTCAACAGATGGCTGTAAAGGACAATACATACAAAAATACTTTTGCGATCACATGGAAAAAGAAGGCTGCACAAAGAGCAAGAATAGAAGGAGGTCGCCTTCCAATCAGAGGCTCAGGGGTTTATCCCCCAGCCCCTAAAATGTGCAATTATTAGTGTATGAGAGAAAACATAAAAAGCATATATTATACTGTACATCAAATAGTCTGAACTGTGAACACAAAAAGAAGACAGACAATGATGATGATGAATTTAAGAACCAAATCCTTTTTGTAGACTAAGGAAAAAGTGTCACACTAAACTATAAAACCTCAGTTTTTAAAAGACTTTCTTAGGCTGACCTAACAAAAATGCAAGGTGACATTTCAAGATTTGTTTAACTCTGAAACCCAGTTTCAACAAATACTATTTAGAGATTTCTAAAATGGTGTTTGTGTGAAAATACAAGGCTGACACAACAAAAAATTTTTTACCTGTTGACAATTTTTTTTTTCCATGTGTCGTTTGTAAAAAAGAATTAAAAAAACCTGAATTAACATAAACCCTTCCCTAAATGTTTAGACCTCTAAACAAGCTTTTAAATTAATTTAAAAGTGATTTTTTGGGTGACTTTTCAAATTTTCTTTGCGATAACAGTTAATTAGGAATCCATCTGAAAAATCTTAAACATAAAATGTATCCATCTAAAATATGTCATGTTCACAATATTAAGACAAAAATGAATGATTTTCATTCATTTCAGAATAAAACTATTTTAAAGCACTGACAACCTAAATGAGAGAAAAATGTCTTCTCAGACAAAGTCAAGTCAATTGCTTTGGCTTCAATACACAGGAGGAAGGCAAAAAATCTGAAAGCCAAATCCAGTTTCAGCACAGGGTGACTGATGCATTCTGAAAGCATAACGCTTTGGGCTGGAGGTAACGACACATTTTAACAAATGTGTGGGTGTAATTTTTAAACAGAGCCAGACTTCTTTCTCCTCTGGCCCCTACATGTTAGTGACACATTTACTCATGCAAAAACAGATACACACACACATTTGTGTCTGATGCAGGAAAGCTGAAGTCACACATGACTCATCACCAGCTGATGAAACAGAGCACGTCTCTGCAGAGCGGTGTTCTGTGTGTTTCTGTGTGTGTGACATTACCTGTACAAGGAAGATAATGAGAAAATAGAAGTTTGCAATCCTCCTAAATTGCTCAAACAAATTCTTGGGTACAAAATTCCAAATTGTGTACTGAAAAAGAAAGGACAAGGGAAAAAAAAATTAGAGAATCAGGGAAAAAGCAAAAGAAACACTGTATGTGTGGCAAAAGATCTATCTAAATGAATGTACCAATTTATTTTAATTTTCAACTTCTGCATTTTTGTTTTAAAATGACAGTATATCCGAAGTACCATAAAAACAGGACACAAATACAGGGTAACATGAATTTTAATACCTTGGAGGAAATGATCCTGTTGTCTGCAAAGCGCTGTGGGATGTAATGACCATGCTGAGGGAAACGGTTTGCTACATAAACTGTCCTGGTGTCACTCTGATGAGGTGGGTCAAAGCCCTGAGAGAAAAGAAACAAAAGAGACAGCAGGATGAAGAGAAGATAAAACAAATAGTAAGAGAAAGAATGTATTACTGACATTGTAGCATAATACGGTTGTACTTCATATAACAAAATCTCTTGAAAAGTAGCTATGTCTATTGCTAAAATAAAAAAATAAAATGAACTAATTTCAGGCTTCCTTCAACACAATGACTCCACAGAAATGTTTAAAAAATAAATAAATAAATCACATTTTATAAATGCAGCAAGTATATTGTGAAAACACTCGTCTCACCAGCATGACGACACAATCACTTACAGAAAACAACCCTTCTCAGATCTAACTGCAATCACAAACCAGAATTGCACAGTCAAAAAAGGATGTTCAAGCTAAATAAGGTTTGATAGAATTTACTTGTTTCAAACTCTTACGGTAAATTGCTATAGTTTTACAATGAAGATTAAACTGAGCAGAAGAACAAAAAAAACTTTTTAAAAGTAAAATTCTAGTTTTCATTAAGGTTCAGGGCGAATAAAAAATATATTGATATAATCATTTGCAATAAGGATAACCTGAAGCACAATGTGTGACAAAAATCTGACCTTTCATTTTGTCTGCTGACTCTAATGCCCACATCAATTTGAAGGTAGACAAGTAATTACTCCCTGCCTGAAGCTTACAAGCCCTACAGTGCCTCAGAGAATTCACTGCCCTGAACAATTACAATGCAAAAAAAGAAAAGAAAACCTATATATTGAGTTTTATTAAAAACCAATATGCTTTACATCAACAGCAACAAGCATGAGAAACATGGAAAAATAGATATTGTTGGATTAGGAGAAACCAGCAAAGACAAAAAAAATCCACTAAGGGCAACAGTGATAATATACAAAAGCTGGTATTGTTGTTTCCAGCTGCATGACTGATAACAACTATATTAACATGACCAGATGCATAAACTATAACATGTTGCAAGACTCAAAAGTCAGGAACAAAACTGTAGAGATAGGCACCTGCTTATCTAGAGTGAGGTATGATACAAATTTATTAGATTTTTTTGACTGCGTCATGACAACAGACGATTGATACAGCAGTGTTCATGAGAGGTCTTCCATGTGACTGCAAATATATAAAGAGAATTCTTACGACTAAAAAGGCTACATTGACTTGTGCAAATGACTCAAACATTACACTTCCTCTCCAATTCTCACACCTTATACACAGCTCCACATTAGGCACGTAAAGTTCGAAGTAAAACCCAGAGCTCTAAATCTATGACGTTCTTTGAAAGCTATGTCCTTGATTTCATTTAAAGCCTGGCTGCAGATATGGGTTATCAAAAAGAAATGTAAGTCAGTTTACCCAGCTGCTACTGTTACACATGCTTTAGTTACAGAAACTCTTTATTGGCGTAAATGCAAAAGTGCTGACCTGAATCAGTACTGATTATGGAAGCCTGACACTGAAATCCGACTAAAAAAAACCTCTCCCACATTATTGTACTCATTTTTTATGTTTCCAAAGAGAAGATGAATGAGCATGAACTTGTAGCACTGCATTGATTTCGTGCTAGTAGTATCAAGGCAATACAAATGTCCCCAACAAACTTTTTCATTAGGCCAGGTGATTTAGGATGCACTTTAATTGCACTTTTAATTAACTAGGCAGGTCAAATTGATAAGACGTCTCAAATGAGCTGGGATACCACAAACTAGATAAAAGTCCAGTTCTAACTGCACTGAAACTCTTAAGAATTTCTTTAAATTCAATGATTAATTTTTAAAATTATGTCACTTGTCTAACCCAACCTTAAATACAGTATTCCAAATGGTATTGTATTGTTTTCTACAACATAACACGGGCTGTCAAACATATAATCATCACGCCTGTAGCAAACAAGTGATGAACAAAAGCAGATTCAGAATGATCAGCCACAAACCGCTAACGTAAACTTCCGTTACGTTCAGCTTCCGTCAGGTGATGAATTAACGCTAAAAATAAAGTTAATCTTGATAGGTTAAAGTAAACCAACCGAAGCAATTAAATATCCTCAAGTTTTGCATTTAACAATCTGTTAAAAGGTGACTAGCTTGTTACCGAGTCAGTATGATCAATCTTTGTGAGTTAGAGTAGTTGCTTAAAAACTTGATCAAACTGTTTAACTTCCTTCTCTTGTTAGCCATCTAGAAGTTGCTCGATTTAATGAACGCCCAAATACATTCAGTCAAAACCATTTGAGACTAGATATAAAATTTAGGGAAACTTTAAATAGAGTCCACACTAACTGGACGCCAACGCCACACTTTTGTTGGTTACATTTAAACTAGTTAGCCTAACTGCCAATTGTTAGCTGGCCAGGAAGCAAGGTGACTGTTAGCTAATCTAACGTCTACCTGACTTGTCATCAAGGCGAGTCCAACGACAATATTTTGAACATTTCGGCAACAGCTAAATGGCCAGGCTAGCCTGCTGAAATCAGTCAAACAAAGTTCACACGACTTTTCATGAACTAAGGCTGCTGTTGGGCTACGCCATCTAGTTTTAACTAACGTTAAAACGGTTGAAAAAGCTGTTTTACCAGCTGCTGTCGTATCCACCGCAGCATCTTCGCACAGTCGTTAGCCCTGCGTTAGCACAAGCTACTCCAACAAACCAGTCCCGACACCGAAATGTATCCTTCCAGAGGCGGCTGTTGTCGGTCGCATTGCGCGGCTCAGTCGTTCGGTGCCGGACATTAAAGATTTCTCATCCCGCGTTAATGTCGAACAAGACGACTGCTGGGTTCAAGCGACAGACGGCTGGCCACGGAGTCCCAACCAGCTCCGCTGCTACATCCCTCTGCCCTGCCACGGATCACTTTACACACACAAACTCACGCGTGCGCGCGCGCACACACGTACACGCTAACTGACACGCGCACAGTTTTAAACTCAGTCTTTGCACGCCCCCTACTGGTCAGCATTAGAATAGATAGATAGATAGATAGATAGATAGATAGATAGATAGATAGATAGATAGATAGATAGATAGATAGATAGATAG
>JAVKLF010000083.1:1740831-1758733 GCA_034783495.1 Millerichthys robustus | reverse complement strand
ACACACACACACACACACACACACACACACACAACTGCAGTCCTAAACACACACAAATGTTTTCATAACCCCATGGCTTGTTGGATTTTTTGTGTTCATAGGAGAGTGATGAATTTCCAAACCAGTAACTAGTTTGTGTTTCACAAAAATAAAACAGGTAAATTGAAAATGCATAAAAAGTTGTTGACAATGATTTGATAAAAGTCAATACAAACGGACTTGTTGACTACAGCTGAAGCATATTTTCTCTATTCGTGAGAGTTTTAGGTTGTATTTCCTTTAGTATCACCAGCCTTCACTCCTGTAACTGCCAGTGAATGTAAACGTAAAGTGATAAAACTAATGTTCTGCTTAAACACTCTTTAATGTTTCAATCTTCAATGTCACTAAAAAATTCAAAGCCAACCCACAAGACATTTTTCATTAAAAACAAACTAATCTTTACCTTGTCAACGCTACTTCAAACATTTCTCCATCATCATTGTGCTCATTTACCCCAGCATTACATTCTTTGTAATACCTTATTGACTGTCAAATTAAGCTAATAAAAGTAGCTGGACACGGTCCACGGCTTTTTAAGAAAAACACTTCGATTAATCCTCTTCAAAGGCAACTCTTTGGCTTCAGGTAAGAGTTCAAATTCTGCTTGACTTCACTTTGAGGTGCAGGAAAAACCCTTTTCTATGAAAGATTGTTTTTCTTTTTGCACACGCTGGATATGTTCATTCTGCAGAGATCCCAAATGCTGTGAAGTTAGTCTCTGCACTTTTCTCATGTTTGAAACATGTAGCTGTGGTCAGGGACAGGAACTGGACTGAAAATGTAGCTGAAGGTTGAGAGACAATTTTAAAGCCTGAGAACTGGTAATCAAAATCGCGTTAATAATTAAAAGAAAGACTACATGTTACTGTTAATGATGTCATAATGTGCATTTATAAGCAGATATTGTGTCACTGTGGAAAATAATTTAGAAACCTGATTATTGTCATTTAAATTTGATATGAGTTGGCGCAATCGTTTCCTATATTTATAGCCGTTATGTTGAAATACATCTGTTTTATTTTTCAAACTTATTTGTTTTGGTCCATGTTAGCAGCACCTTTCAGCACAATGAAGAGTTTAAACAGCTGCTGTGTGTGTGTGTGTGTGTGTGTGTGTGTGTGTGTGTGTGTGTGTGTGTGTGTGTGTGCAGGGGCGAGGAGCAAACAGGGGAAATCAGTGAGTCCTTTTGTATTGAAGGAAAATGTTGACTTTACCTTCCAGACAGACCTTTGGAGGTGGGATACGAGAAGAGCGTATTATAAAGGGTTAGTAAAAACTAAATTAGTTTGCATATAAGTACATGAAACAACTTGTGTTTAAAAGAAATTAAACAATGTCAAGTTCAGGTGCATGGTATTTATTTTCCTTGAAAGAATACAAAATTAAAAGGTACACATATGTTGATGTAACATTAAAAATAGCTCAACTTATAGTTTAAATATATGTTTATAGTAATCTTTAACAAACTAAAAACCTTTGCAATTTACATCCCCCAAAAAAACCCTAAACGGTTATAATTTAAATTTTTTTTGGCACATTTGACAAAAAAAACTGTAAACAAGGATTTATATATTAATTGATTATTATTATTAATTGATTATATAAACAATTACTCTAATTTAAGTGTTTGTATTGCTTGTTTACCCTCCACCCATAAACACACCATTTTTTGTAGCTCACTTATGATAAATAAGAATGATGTATTCTACTTTGTACGTTTCAGCGCTTTAGTACATAAAAATAAATGGTAACAACTTGCTTTACTCCAGGAACACTTAATACGCTTTTGCATCCAATTGAATAATTTGTCATAATTTGACCCTTTTTGCAGATCATTTAGTTATTCTGAGTCATTTGGCTTTGGACACAGCATGAAGTATTTATGGACAATAATAAGTGACCCAAGCCGAGTTCTGCACTCAGACTGGACACCCTGATGTTGTTGAAAAGATGCTGCTGTTCAGATGGACCTGCTCCTACAATTACAATTATTTGCAACAGAAACAAACAAACTAAATTAGCAAATCAACTGATAATGGAATCAATGTTCAGTCATAGCTTTGTAAAACTGAAGTCTAAAAAAGTGATGAGCTATAAGATAAATATTGGACGTAAAAAAGCAACACAAACTGACTGTATAAAGAAGGAAAAAAAGAATTACGCTGCCCCTTCCCAAGCACCTTCCCCCCTGTCTCTTATAATTGTAGCATCACCAAACAACATAACAGCAAACTGAGCTTAATGTATTTTTCTGCCCAATTTGCCTGGCGGGAGCCAAATAGCTGCTTCTAAAGATTTATTTATTTAAAAAGCACCACTGATTGCTCTCTGGGAGACAAATAGCAAACTGAACCCTCCCCTTGTACCACTTTTTTCCTCATTTGTCCACTATCTTTCCATCCATTTAGTTCCCAGGTAGAGAAAAATGGCAGTTTGTCAATAAATATCAGATCTTGGTTTGTTCACACTGGAACCGGTTTTTCAGTGTCAGTATTTTAAAGTTGGATGTGCAAAGTATTTGAAGAAATATCCAAGTGGCGTGGTGCGCCGTCTGCTAACATTAGAGTTGTCATGCCTCCATTATGTGAACGATTTTAAAGTAAAATGTGCTTTTAATGAGTTTTATATTTGTATTTTTAGAACGCCTTCTCATATTTCCACTGCGGAGTGAACCGTTGTATTTCACACTTTAAAAAGTATAGATAAAACTTGTGACCCTAGAGTTGCCAGACATGCATCTTTAAATGATCCTCTGATAGTTGAAATAGAGAAATCTCTTCATTTCATAAAAACATCTCAGACTCGACCTCCTAAATTTGCGAGGAGGGCAATTTCTTCAGTCCTCTCCTAGTTTGATTTGAAAAATATTGAAGTGTCTGAGTAAAAGATGGAAAACGTCAAATTTAAGTTAATATTTGAAACTTATTATTCAAGCTGAACATTCAGGCCTGTGTGTCCTTGTAGATTTGATGTAACTTTGTCTACAAACAAGACAGCTTGGCACTTCAGCAAACACTTGCAGCCCAACGGAGCTCGAGCAAATGGGTTCAAGTGGATTGATATACTTCATCTTGTCCCTGAGTTGGAAGAATCTTTGTGTACAATCAGTCACTGAAACAAATTAAATAGACACTCTCGACACTAAACTCTTAGGTCCACAAACTTTCAGAACTTAGCACCAACAAAACTCTTTAAACAGAAGGAAAAAAGTAACAAAATCTAATAATAAAAAAGGAAACAACATAACATTTTTCATAAATAACTAAATGTTTGTCATTCCAAATATTCTGGCAGCTGCTGCTTTAAATTTACAGTCGTTAACAGAGCGGTTTTTACGTCTCATTATGAAATCACCTTTGTAGTAAAAGGCTTGCGTTTTGTTTATACCTGTCTTTATGTGCGTTTCTGAAGGCAGGTTACATGTCGCGAGACGGGATTAACAATATTTTAATGAGGGCTCAGTGTTAATGTTGACGCAGAAGGAATAAAACCGACGACAGATCTGTCTCCCGTAATTCCACACAAACCGATCAGTGTTTTAATGCTCCTCAAACACCATTAATGGCACATGTAAATCTTATTAGTGGGTTAAAGGATGTTAGCCAGCAGCTCAGGGAGAAAAAAAACACGACTTACACGTTGATGTGACTAATCTAATTACAGAAAGGATACAGAAAATATTAAAACAATAATGTGCCAAATATAAATGTATCTGATTATCATGTTTGGTTTCACTTTTTTACTGTTGAAGCACCGTCACTGTTCACCCCTAGTTTATTTTGAATGATTTTATTGTCTTGTTCCCATAATTCAGATGCTATCTCGCACTAATTTCTGTGTCTGTTTGGGTCATATTTAATCAACGCTGCCAGCAGTTTCACCCTCGGATCCGTCTGCCTCAGCAGGTAAGTGAAGGCGAGCCACGCCCTGGATCAACCCAACGCCTCTCACTCTTTCTGCTCTGCAAACTGTTTCCTCATTACAAGAGCCAACCTGTCCCTCGTACTTTGTTTTTCTCAACGTGTGTGCGTGTACGTGTACACGCACAAACCCTGTGGTGGGTTAGAGCATTTTTCTGGCTACTTTACTCACAGAGCAAACAAATCTCTGATGTGTTTTTTTTTTAAATGATAGTCACAGCTGACATTATGTCAACAGATGGTTGAAAAATACATCTTCTTTTCTTTTCCTCCTGCCCAATCCTGGCTTCTCCATTTTATTATCTTTGTCTTTCAGCAAGATCTTTGATTCTTAGCTGGCTTTTGTCTGCATTCAAATCTACCAGTTCCTACCTTACCTCTATTTTTTTCAGTCTTTAATTTCGACTGTGATCCTCCCTTTTCTTCCTTTCTTCCTTTCAGGAGACAAGAGAAAGCTGCAACCACAGAAATATTGTATTAAAAGGAAGTGACTGAGCCTAGCTTTGCACAACTGTTTAGTGATCTCTGTTGCCAATTTGTATCTGTAAGTCTTTGAGGATCCTGTTTGTGTGTTTGTTTGAGCCCCGCCAGGTGTGCTGGATATGGGCCAAGGTAGAGATTAAAACCTCAAATCCTGTTTCCTATGATACATTATTGACGTTGTAATAGCATTTTCTTTGATGTGTTTTCCCACTTGATTTGAAAAGTTTAGTTTTTACAGCCATCAAGGTTCTGCAGGTTTCGTGGCCCTAGGGACCATGGAAAGCAGAGAAATCAAATGAGTTACATTCAGAAATGTTGTGAACCCAACTGAATTTGACCATGTGGAAACTTTAAAAAAACACTTTTCACTGAACAAAAATGTCCTTTTACTCGTGGATTTTCTTTAAACATTTAGAGCAGTAACTGTTACACAAAAACCGAACAGAACAATGAAGTCGGTGGAGAAAAGCTCGGCGTGTGTTCCGGTTTGCAGGAGGCTTATATGACCCAGTCACAAAAGTTCAGGTTGCAGTGATGAAGGCCTGAGCAGAACCCAGTAAGCAAAAAACCAGTAAGAGAAGCAACCAGCACCATCGCCGCACTAAACAAAAGTCAACAGGAGAAGCACCTTGATGTGATCTGGAAACCAAAAAAAAAAAAAAAAGTTACATCAATTTAACACTAGACTGTTGTTAGGTGACTCAAGTAAACTTGAAATGAATAAATGTAAATGTAGTAAAAGCAGCCAGCTGCATAGGGAAGAGGTGATCTGTATTCAGTATCCGGTAGTTATCAGCTCTACTCTAAACGTGATTTAGTGATGGAGACCATGTTTAATGACTCACACTAATTGTTAGTAAAGTACAAAAACTAAAAGGTTATTTAAGCCAATCATTCATTTATGATTTTGATTTTATACAAAGTGATAAGGGCATAAGGTATAGTTTTTTTGTTGCTGTTTGAGTGATGTTTGCTTCTTTTCCACTGCTGATGTTTCCATCAAAATAAAAGAAAAATCTAAATATTTTTTTTACTTGACAAGTGGTGGTTTCCTCATAACTCTCCTTTACTCTTAACGCCGGCTGAAACTCTAAATAGTGGTCCGTTAAAGCCTTGTTCAAGAGTTCTGAGTTGTGAATCATACCCTCACGACTACACACATGCTTGCACACACAGATTGTGGTGTTTTGACTGGTGTGTCAGATTTAAGAGATCAGTGCGGACCACCCCAGGAGTCAGGGAACGAAAGAAAAGTATTTAAAATATGGAAATTGGAGAAAAAATGCTTAGATGAAGTAAAAACTTTTTTTTCCTGCACTTTTAAAAGGTATAAAACAGACAAATTTCTTCTGTGGATGTTTCAGCTAGCATGGAAAAAAAAAAAAGTAAAGCAGTAAGATGTCAAATGAGCCAAGGTCAAACCTGAAAAACCTTTTCTTTCTGAATTTGAGTTCAGAGATAAATACATCTGCATTCAGAAAATGTTGAGTATTTATGGATAAATGGGAATGTAGAGAACTAATAAAAAGCACCAATAAAAGGAAACATGTTCCTTGACCATATTGACCCAGCAACTATATAATATCAAATAATTATAGCCTTTTTAAGCATTATCCAGGTCTTCATTTTAAGCTGTACATAGCTCTCTATTTTCAAAGTTTAATATGTGAATTATAATAATAATAATAATAATGCTGACCAAAACATTAAATTATGTAAATATATATATATATATAAACTGTCAGGCTGCATATATGATGATTTTTCTGACCTGGGGTACAGCTCTTTGAGAACCTGTTTAGTCTCTGGGCACAGACACCCTCACTCTGGACAAATACTTTCTGGAAAACTTCCGCCCCTCCTCGAACCACTTCTATCACTGGCTCAGACAATACATCCTCACAAAGGGCTTGAAAAGGCTGAGGTTAAACACGAGCAAAAGGCTCAAAGTTCATTTGGACATTTGAATGTTGTCTGTATCAAGACAACATCTTTGGAAGAATAAAAATCCTTCTTTTTTGACATACTGTATGTAGAAGTAGTAAGTGTGCTGTTGAAGATTTTCAGTTATCCAGGACACAACAGATCCAAATAAAACAATTATAATTAAAAAAATAAACTTATTTTCTGTACTTGAGGACATTTCACTTCTTGTCCAGGCAGCTTTCTCAACCAAAGAGTAGAAAGTGTGGATTTCAAAGCATTAAACAAGCAATAATTTGGGAGAAAAGAAAAATCAAAGATCCATAATGTAAATATTCTGTTCTTCTATTTTAAAGCATTCCTTAGTTAGTAACCTGCTCAAAAATAATGTGGAGCTGTTTCAGTTCAAAGCATAGAGAAACAAATAAAAACATATTGTAGATGGTTTTATTTTGTCTCAAGATTAAAATGCTATTTTATTTGAGAATGAACAATAAAAAAGATTCTCGCTGCGTGTGACACTTGTCTGAACATAAAACACTTTCTCTAAACATTGTAGGCATGTTTACAGAGGTTAAAGTACTAGCGCCAAGAAATATTATTTGTAAGCTTATTATTTTTAAAGTCATTAATTTGTCACTGTGCTTTTGATGATCTTTATAAATTAAGCACCAAAGTAAAAACCCTAAAGCTTGCCGTGTTGACAGCAAATATTGCAGCTCCAGCTGTCCGATGGTTGAGCAGTGATGTCTTTGTCTTTTCATTTGAGTAAAAGTAGACACACACAGAGGATAAAGAGAAAGCCAGGAATGTGTTTACCTACCTTTACAACACGACTACGGTTCCCTCCCACACCCCTCATCAACTGGTCCATTCCCACACACACACACACACACACACACACACCTACAAACCAGACTGCTTGGAATGAGCCAAGTCCTGAGCGGCTTGTTGACAAAGACTTCAGTGACAGATAAAGCTTTACGCTGACATCCGTCTTGACTGACAGCACTGACCTTATCTCTAACCTGATGTATCA
Source organism: Millerichthys robustus (assembly GCA_034783495.1). NCBI lineage: Eukaryota > Metazoa > Chordata > Actinopteri > Cyprinodontiformes > Rivulidae > Millerichthys > Millerichthys robustus. The sequence continues at coordinate 1,751,326 of JAVKLF010000083.1, read as the reverse complement.
AAACACGCTCACGTGTGTCAATCAACAAGTGGAAAAGATTGGACTGACTGGATTTTACAATTTCACTGTAGAGAATAAAAATCACTGCAAATGTTCCACAAAGACGGGATGTGATGTGACTGATTGTGACTTATTTTAGGGAGTCCATCCCCCCAAAATAACTCAACACGTTAAAACAAACTGTCAGCAGCAGCTACTGAAAAGACTGGATGGACTGGAGTCTGACTTTAAGCCAATTTCCTATTTATCATGAACAACAGACTCAACACTGCACAGATAAATGAACACATCAATTAATCAACGGTATCTGATCAGTCTATGTCATATTTTTATCATTCTTCTCATGACTGTAGAATATTTTAACTGTTGTGTGCGATTAACTAGTTGCCAACTATGCTGCGACAAGAAGGAACAGACACAACAAAAACAAAATGTCTTTGTTAGAAATAAAAAAGAGAAACTAAATAAACCCCATCTTACCTTATCATCTCACAAGAATGTTGAATCATCAACTTTGACATTTAATTGATAATTGCCTGCTGTTTATTTTTATCTTTGGACAACAAAGCAAGGAAATTTGTAAAGAAAATTCCCAAGCCGTTCTCCCAGTGACACACATTTATCCAGATAATATTTAAGCGTGGTTAAAGTGATTTCCATGTTATTTTTTTTTTTAGAGAATCCCTCAACTACTGCAGGAATAACTGAGCCAAAATAAAACCACCAGTGTAAACTCAAATTGTTTTTCTTTGACCCTAATTGAGCCGAGATAACATTTTGTGTGGTTTATATACAGAAAAATTCAGTTGCGCACGCAGCATTAAAAAAATCCATTATATGTGTTGATAGATGAGAATGTTTTTATCATGCTAAACTTTAAAAAAAAGTTGCTTGAAGAGTAATCACCAGCTTCAAACGTTACTGCACCTCAACATTACATCCTGTTCTCTTATTATTATTTCAGTTTACACGTATTCTGTTTTAATTTTCTCCCTGTCACGCTCAAACAAGGTTTTAGATCTTCTGTCAGGGTGCCAACCGTAAAGCTTCCTGTTTTGCTTCAAAGAGCAGTAGCCTTAAGTTATTTAACAACTTCCAGAACATCACCTCATACGTTTGTGAACCCAAAGAAAATGTCAGACTAAGGGTGCGTCAGGATAGGGCGTACTGAACCGGGATTAGACTCTAATATTAGTCTGAGGGCACAAAGTTCAGGTGAGGCTGAAGTATCTGAGAAACAATAGCCATTTCCTGTCTGGGTTCACTGTAAAATTATTGTGAATGAGTTGACTTAAATGGCATCCACAGTTAGCAGAAAGTTTTAAAGCCAGATTTGAATGGAACGCAACGTCAACTGAGAGGATTAATAACAGATTTGCCTCGACTGGATGGATGACTTCGAAGAAAGTGTAAAGGTGACTCGTCTGGGAGGCTCCTCTAAAACAAAGCAGGGCTCGCTCACAAAATACTCATGCAAATAAATGTGCATGAACAAGTGAATATGTACAGGTTCTCCATCTCTCTTTTTTCCCCCTCTCTTTCTCTTTCATTCGCACACATGCACATCTTTGACTTCCTCTTGTTGTTGTATGTGTTTTGTCAGACTAATCTCTGTAATCCTCACACTACTGCCAGACAGACAGGCCCACCCAAGTGAATGAGCCTGAATTTAGCTATAAGTGTGCTTGTGAGCGTGCATATGTGTCTGAGGAAGACACAGCTGGTAGAAGTCTTGTATTAAGTGACTTACACACGAGTGACAATGTGTTTTAAATGGTGACATGACCAAAATACTGTATTAAATCCATTTTCCTTCACAAAGTCAAAACAAAATGTTTTCCAATTAACTTGAATAATATTTGGTCTGTGAACCGAAGTGCCAGACCAACAAACATTCACGTTTAATCTTAAACAAGAACCTGAAGAATTATTGATAAAGACGACTTTAATGTGTCACGAGAACGTCTGGCTGCAGCAAAACATTGGAAAGACAGGAGAGGTTAAACATTTTAGTGAAGTACTTCAAATTCTATGAAAGGAAAACTTTTTTTCCATTTTTTTCCTGCAATTATTTATACAAAGAAAATGTACAAGACAAAAATGCATTCATTGGAAAATAAAAAGGGTCAACATGAAAATATTTGATCCTCGTTTCCTGTCTGATTTTCCAATGAAAAACCTGAAGCTGAAACATGTCTCTCAGTGTGCAATCAGACAGGCAAATGGCTGTAAAGGACATAAATGTTTTTAATGTTCTTGTGTATTTATCAGACATATCAGCCTGAACTCTGAACCAAACTCAACTCAACTCCAACAGAAACGTCTAATCAAAGCTGTTATAAGAAGCTAGAGCAAAGACGGTGAAATCCTCTTGAACAGAGTTCTAAAACGTTTAAAAACTAAAAAGCAAAAGAGTTTTAGTGATGCATCTTTGCGTGGATGAAGGAAGGAATAACAGCTAAAAGACACACAAACCCTACAAACATTTTAGGTTCCATTCCTCCCGTCAGTAACATCCCCGGCTGCTACCTGTTTCATTTCGCTTGAGTCTTTTTTTGCAAAGTAAATTTTTATGCTGTAAAGACACATAAAGTTTTGTTATTAATTAAATGTCATATGGTTATCAGGTGCTACAACCCCCACTTAAAAAAAGTGTTTTTTTTCCCCAATTTAATCCGTGTTCAAGCCATTCTCAGCTGACACAAAATGCTGAGTAGCAGTTTGTATTCAACTAAGACATGTGGCTGCTATTCTATGTAGCACATATGACAAACAGCTAATCCTTATTTATGCCTTGCCAAGCCTGTCACATTTTAAGCTGCACTTGCTTTATGGCCAGTGGCAGGTAAAGTGCAGTAAGCTTGACTGGATTTGGCAGCAGTCTGAGACACAGACGTTAAAGTGTTTCCCTCCAAAATGAAAGATATCCCCTATTTGGAAACTGACACCTTCTCTTGCAAAATGATTGTTGCCAGGAAAAGTAGATCTCATTAAGGAGCAGCAAGAAGTCCTACATTATCTTCAGACTTCGGCTTACATCAGCATCAGAGGTGTGTAGATGGGATAATGTCTCGTAAAGTGCTTTCAGAAGTAAAATCATGTTGTCGACTGCCGACACTCATTATTTTCAAAAAGGTTGGAAAAGTAAGGTCAATAAGGTCAGATGTTGCTCCTGAAAAAAAGATCTAACCATCATGTAACATTTTAAACCTTAAAGAAAGCGTGAAACACAATTATAACATCAAAACAAACATTGACAGTTGTGATTCTTCCAGTGAGATAAAGTATTGCTGTCATTTCTTTTTATCCTTTTCACACTTGGAGATTATTAATAAAGGTCGAGAGTGAATAATTTCATATGCTTTTGTAATAGTTACTGTAGAGTCTAGCTTCTGAAAATGAAGGATGTCTCTTTGTCCTTTTTGCTGCATTTATCCAGAGAATGGATGTGGCACCTTGTGACCAACAGGGATGTGATTGTATTTATTTACTTACTTATTTCAGAAACATTGTGGTAGAGAAACAAGCTGTAGCATGTTCAGTGAAATTTTTGTCTCCCTAAAAGTACTTTTCCCTCCTAAATTCATATTACACAAATTTAAAATAATGCAAAAAGAAGAAAAAAAAAGTTGTATATTTTGTCTTGGGCTGCATTCCTAGAAGAGCAGAAAATTTGGCCCTACTTTCATTTTAGGGAGAAAGTTTTTGTGTTGAAAGCACGTCGGACTGAAGCACCGTGAGGCTGATTGCAGGTGAAGAGGCCTCTTGGTATGCTGAGCAATTTACATGACATGATTACACCAGCGGCCCTTTGGTTTGTGTGTGAGTTTGGGTTGTGCATAAGTGTGTGTGAAAGAAAGATGGGAAAATGGTGCTAAACATCTGTGAGCTTGATGACACTCACTTAAAACAACAGGAGGGGAGGTGTGAGGGCGGCGTGATTGAAGAAAGAAAAGAAAGAGGGGGGAGGAGGGGGTAATAGTGATGGGAAAAAGATGAAGACAGCAGCATAAAAAATGGTAAAACATATCAGAAATTGAAAGGAAAGAGGGAGAAAAGAGGGAGAGGTGGTGATGGTGAGAGAGGTGGAACGACTGTATTTCTACCAAGATTGCAAAGCTAAATGTACAAACATCAAAGCTGCTGAAAAAGGCCTGAGACTGTGCACGTGTGTGTATGTGTGTGTGTGCGCATGCTTGTGAAAGAGAGAGAGAGAGGGTGAGAGCAAGTGTGCATCAAGGGCAGACAGGGGAGGTGAGCTGCATGGTCTAACTTGCTGTAAAAGCGCCTGAAGAAACACAAGACTGGCATGATAACATCTACCCTGACTGCTCGTCCGCCGTGTGTGTGTGTGTGTGTGTGTGTGTGGGTGTGTGTGCGCGTGTGTGTGTAGGTGGGTGTGCGTGTGTGTGTGCAGATGCATTTCCACGTTGAGCATGACATGCAGACATATGTTGTTTTGTCAGCTCATCGATTAATCTAACTTCACGCTTCGAAATGTCTCTTCACAATTATAATAAAAAATGTTTAGTTGCTATGTGTTAGCATTTGTATCTACTTTGTATAAAATACATCTTTTCTTCAGTTTCTTTTCTTGTGCATTATCTGCATGCTGGTGTCTCAACGGACGACGATCAAACCGGTTTGTAAACGACTGACTTCATGCTGCACTCATATTGGCATGCTCATAACTGTCCAACTTTAGATTTTACAGCGCTGTTTTAATGTCAGTGAAAATAAACATGTTTCCCAGAGTAAATAGTTGCAATAAACGGAGAAAGTTTAGGTCACTCCATTCTTCATTTCTTTATGTCTGTAAACGGAGCACTGAGTGTGAAATCACCTTCTGTCCATGTGGGGAGCATCGACGGCGTAAAGTGTTGCATTTAAAATATAAAGATGTATACGTGAACTTCCAAGCAATACATAGGTATCAGTTTCGAGTATATGAGGGCATTTTGAACGAGTACGAGTACTTTTAAAAAGGACGGTATCGGGCCAGATACCGGTATCAGGACACCACTAAATAAGACCACTAAAAAGCAGCACTATACGTGTGCTGAACTTATCATCCTCATAAGAAGAAATATGGTGAAAACTTTACCAGGACGGCTGCTTCTTTTAATGTGTAAAAAACATGTAATATAGATGTTAAAGCGAAACATAAAGCATCAACAAATAAAGAAATAAATGTAATTTTACAAATCACTTTTGTCATTTAACATTTTTTCACACAGTTGCAATTTTTAGGATTTGTAGTTATCTGTGTTGTCTTGCAGGTGCAAACGTTGCACCGAACATTTCGAATGATGTGTCATTTAGTCAGATTTTAGTGCAAACATTGCTACACCTCACGTCACTCTTTTTTTTTTTTTACTTCACCTCTTGCTCGGTCTCTCCCAGGCAGAGGTGGATTAGCAGAGTTCTGCTTCGTTTACCTCCACCTGTCAACACTGTGTGTATGTGTGTGTTGCTGTGCACGTGTGTGTGTGTCCTGTGCACTCAGCCATAAGAAGAAACCACTAAGACCCTGCATCAGAGTGTCTGTGTAGGTGACAGCTAAAAAGTTCCACCCAGAACACACACACACCTAAGATTTAAAGTGAAGCTTTTAGACAGTTAAGCCAAGTAAATGCTTTGGGGTATCAAGTCCTATCAGCAGTCAAGCACTCAGAATATGAAAACTTGACGCTGCTTTTCATTTTCTGTTTCCACTTAAAATGGGAGGAAAAGATGGAGAGACACGAAGATGGAAAGAGAAAAAAGAATGATAAAGACAGAAAAAAAGAGGGAGGGAGTGTGTTGTCTTGTTGTGTGGTCCTGTGGAATATGAAGGAGCTGCACCTCCACGGCTCACTGCCATCCTCCTTCCTCCCCTAGCTGCCAGAGCCTGCTCCGGCCTGTTTGCAGGAAGTGTCCTCCCAGCTGACAAACACACACACACACACACCTACACGCAGAAACACACACACACTCAGCTTTTAAAAGTTGGCAGGATGCCCCTGTGACAGCACAAAATTTAATCGTGTATTACGTTCTGAACGACAGAAGTCCCGACGTGTATGCATTCGATTTTTAGAGTGGGCCAAAATAAACAGCAGATAAAACTGAAACCCCAGCAAGATTTCCTTAAGGGAGTAAATTAAGTTCAGCAGGTGGTGCTCTTCTGTCTAAATTTGACTGCATCAGACAATAAAACAGAAACCATGTCAGGAAATGCTGAGACATGTGCTTTGGCCTATCAGTTAGTACAAAACAACAATGTTACAGGAATTCACAAAGGAAAAAGTCCTTCAAATTTTACATGTAAACATCAACAAACTCACAAACATCATTTAACTTTTTTATTTAATTTTCTGACTTCCACAAGCAAGAGAAATGAAAATTTAAACTAAAAATACTTTGGCAGAAACATTTAAAACAAACAGATTCCTGTCCATTTAATTCCATTCTATTTCTAAAAAAGATTGAAAGCTATTTTTTTTTTCTAACACAAAAAGAAATGTGCAATGAGTCCAATAACATTAACTGTTTTGGAACAATTAAATTAAAACATACAGTGTTGTCAGCAGGTGGTGGTATAAGCTGCTCATACCTAAAAGAAAAGAAGTGTAGTTAACTTTGGCATCAAAAAATGAGTGGAAAAGTGGGGAAGGTTTTGATCATTTAACTGATTTAAATTAAAGTTTTCTAGTTCTACATCTGACGTGATGCTGACATGACATAAACATCTTCACAAAAGTGTTCAGAAGCATCTAACTCATTTACAAACTGCATCCATTTTTTCACAACTTATGAAAATCGGCCTCCAATAAAACTTGTACATTATCCGTTTCTAACTCTGCAAGCTGCTAGTGCTGTTTCATGATCTGACCAGAAAATCTTAATTAAAATAAACAAATAATCATCTGCTAAAAAGAAATTGTGTTTGTAAAAAAACACAGAGTTCAGACTGCATTAAAGAAGCTAGGTTGACTGATTTTTTTATTTTTTTTTTTTTCAGTTTTACTGTAACTTTTCCCTCGTGGATTCAGAGAAGGCTGGCTCGTCTAAGTACCTGAATTAGAGACAGTGTGAGAGAGAGGTAATTAGAATCCAGTGATTAATGTTCTAATGAGTTTATTCTCTGAGGGGATTAACAAGAAGGCTAATAGCAGCTCTGCCAAAAACATCCCAAAAAAGCCAAAACACAGGAGACAAAAAAGACAGGCACAGGATTTACTGCTTCAGAAGGAAAAAATAAGGGTTTGTTGTTGTTGTTTTTACAGTTTATTATGTTTACAAATGACTGGCGCATCCTTGAAATGACCTTAACACAGCAAGCCTGTAACTTCAACTTGACAGCACTGAACCACCAACAGTTTGAAACAGAATCAAAAAGGAAAACTATTTTGGTGAACGCAAAACATCGACTTGACTACCAGGCACGAGTTCTGGGATTTATTGGGATAGTTTGTTTCCTAGAGTGTAGACAAGATTTTTATTTGTGTGTGTTTTTGTTCTCAGTAATCTCAGAGCAGAGCCTTTATAATTTTACAAACTCCAGTTGTCTTTATTCAAGTCACTTGGAACTGCACATGCAAAAACCTCCATCACCTTCATAGTTGGTGTTATTTTTGTCTTTTTCAAACTATTACTTCACCAAAAATCAGAGTCAACATCCAGGAGAGGAAACAGGAGAATTGCAGGAAGAGAGCAGAAAAAAATATATATACCCTTGTTACTGACTGGTATTTGGAGTGATAGGGAGAGCGACGTTCGGGTTGGCTTAGCCCTTTTCTGAATGAAAAGGAGAGATTAAGACAATCCCCAGCAAGCCACCTTCAGTGCACCAAGGTGCTTAGCGACCCAGGGAGCAAAGAGGATTGTAGCAGAGAGAGGGGTGCTTGTGGGACAGTGTTGCAGGGATCTTAGAAGGCATTAGCAGTAACATACCCCACCTGAGATAAACAGGAGACCACCAGCTCCGGACCCCTTTTGTTGACTGTCTTAGTGGTCGTGTCTCCGACACGCATTTGTAAATGCACAAACCTGAGTAGATATATGCAAACTGAAATTCTCTAAATAGAACTATGTTTGACCTCACTGTTGAATTTGTGAATTTTAAATTAATTGGGTCTTACTATCACATGAATGTCATCATGGAATAAAATTACCCAGAATCCTTTAGAGCTGGTTCTGTTGTAAAACATTATTAAGCTTTAAATGCCTTCTGAAAAGTCATCAATAAGTCTGTCTCAAACGACTCTGAAACAAACATTAGTTATAAACTTACATCTCACCAAAGCTGTTCATAGTTTAAGTCACAGTTTAGACCTCAGTTTTCATTTAAATATTAAAAACCACATTTCTGCAATCTGGTTATTTTGTGTTGCGTTTATAAAATAAGACGTTTACATCCCTGATGCTGTGTAATCACAATGGATTTAACTCATAAATCTGAAGCAACTGGTTGACTCAGTATTTTGATCGAATTTTATTTTGCTGCGAGTTAGATTTTTTTGTTATATATTTAGAAATGTCTGCAGTGCTGTGTTGTTCGGGATAATCTAATCTGGGTTTTGCTGGCTTGTACTTTTGATGAAGACATTGAGGAATTAAGGGGAGATTAAGGTGTGGGGTAATCTATAAGGATGTTGTGATTTGTGAGGTGGAAACAGGGATAAGGATGACTGTGTGTATGTTGGTTTGTGCATTTTTGGGGATACATAAATAAGAGTACAGATAGTTTCAGAAATAATCTGTGTTTTCAGCGTCCACTTGTGTTTTTCACTAATACTCAGATGGTAACCCGAGCACTGTGAACTCCAAATACGTGGATATACCCAGATGCTCTGTGGTACACTGCCATTTATTCTTACAGTGATGTGTCGCGTCCGTTAGGATTAGTTGACAGTTTCTTTGTTAAAAAGGTGATTTATGTGTTAGTTGTAAACCCTGTTTGGCTTCTGTATTTGCACTGCGTGCGTGTTTGGGTGTGCGTGCAGCCTCGGGGTAAAGCACCACGACAGCTGCAAGAGGCCCCAAAATGATCCACCATTCTGTCGTTTTGCTCCGGCCATCCTTCCAACTTGAACAAGTGTTTTTCAGGAGCATCTCTTTATCTCTCAGACTTCTGCAGTGGTTCAGTTTAGAATAACTTGATAAAAATGTTGTCCCATCACATTTTCTCAATAGGCAACGTGAAGTTAAAACAAATACAGGACTACTCAAAGTTCTACAGGGTCAAATGCTAAGCTATTGTATCATAGAATTATACAATTATAAAATAATTTCTAAGAGGGATGCCAGGATGCTTGCTTTTTAAATACTACAATTATTAAAATATAATGTGAAATATCATCCAGTGAAAGCCAATAAAACTTCTATTGTTTTGTATTTCAGAATCACTAAAAGATGACATTCTCGACCTCAGCAGCCACCCAGTATGTGTGAAAAAACCTTCTACAAAATATTATCTTTGTTTGCATTGATGGCATTTCAAAGCACTTTGAGTGTTTTTTAACACTTTTTTAAATATAGCTCATGTACTATCTAAAAATAGTATTTCTAACACTGACAAAAACTTTCTTTAAGATCGCTTATCTTTTAATGTTAACATACTGGTACATATGTAAAAAAAAAAAAAAAAAAAACGGTTAGATGACAAAGAGCTTTTTCATTAAAATGTCACCTAACCAAATTCCACATGCGATTCAAAGCGGACATAAACAATAGAATGTAAATAAGAATTATTTTCATTTTTGTTTTTGAAGATGTATTTATTTTTTTGTACCTTCCTAACAGATTCACTCTTCTGCAACTGTAACAGGTGGGGATGAAAGGGGGGCGGCCCAGGAAGAGGGCAGCACGATGGATTGATGGAGGGCACGTCTGATGCCAACCTCTTTTAGACGAGGAGAGGCAGCTGAAACAGACGTCCCACCCCCCTCTTTATTTCTGTGTGTGTGTGTGTGTGTGTGAGTGGGTGAGTGGGTTGTTACTCTGCTTTGGCAGGGGTGGCACAACCATCTGCCTGGTCAGGATGGTCCGTGTGTGTGTGTGTGTGTGTGTGTGTGTGTGTGTGTGTGTGTGTGTGTGTGTGTGTGGTAAGACAAGCAGAGATAAATGGATGATTGAGTGGTTGGAGCTGCCTGGTCTGAGTGAACAGACTGCTGCCGCTGGTAGACATATACAGTCGCAGTCAGCTGTACGGTTGTGACATCACGCTACTGTTGACTTGCTTGCAGACAAGTTTCCATATTTGTTTTCAGCTGAGTGTGTTTGTCTGACGATATTAAGTTGTTTTACAGACATATGGATTTTTCCTTTTTTAGGCCCGTTCTGTAACTAAACTAATGTGTGCATTTGCCTGTACAAAAAGGTATTACCTAGATAGTTGCCTGCTGACCTGCATAAACAAACAGAACACGTGTTCTGTGTTGGTGTGTGTGTGTGTGTGTGTGTGTGTGTGTGTGTGTGTGTGTGTGTGTGTGTGTGTGTGTGTGTGTGTGTG